>JARYHS010008075.1:121112591-121264601 GCA_031002005.1 Vandiemenella viatica | reverse complement strand
AATACAAAGATGAAATTTGTAGAATGCAAAATAGGCGGGTACAGGAAAGGGGAAAATGGGTTTGTAGGGAAATTTTCACCGGAGCATGCGCTCGATCGCGATTAAATTAAGTGAAATGTCGTGAGACGAGCAGCAGATGAGGCGTGTGTCGTGCGAGGAGCAGCAGATGAGGCGTGTGTCGTGAGAGGAGCAGCAGATGAGGCGTGTGTCGTGAGAGGAGCAGCAGATGAGGCGTGTGTCGTGAGAGGAGCAGATGAGGCGTGTGTCGTGAGAGGAGCAGCAGATGAGGCGTGTGTCGTGAGAGGAGCAGATGAGGCGTGTGTCGTGAGACGAGCAGCAGATGAGGCGTGTGTCGTGAGACGAGCAGCAGATGAGGCGTGTGTCGTGAGACGAGCAGCAGATGAGGCGTGTGTCGTGAGAGGAGCAGATGAGGCGTGTGTCGTGAGAGGAGCAGCAGATGAGGCGTGTGTCGTGAGAGGAGCAGCAGATGAGGCGTGTGTCGTGAGAGGAGCAGCAGATGAGGCGTGTGTCGTGAGAGGAGCAGCAGATGAGGCGTGTGTCGTGAGACGAGCAGCAGATGAGGCGTGTGTCGTGAGACGAGCAGCAGATGAGGCGTGTGTCGTGAGAGGAGCAGATGAGGCGTGTGTCGTGCGAGGAGCAGCAGATGAGGCGTGTGTCGTGAGAGGAGCAGCAGATGAGGCGTGTGTCGTGAGAGGAGCAGCAGATGAGGCGTGTGTCGTGAGACGAGCAGCAGATGAGGCGTGTGTCGTGAGAGGAGCAGCAGATGAGACGTGTGTCGTGAGGGGAGCAGCAGATGAGGCGTGTGTCGTGAGAGGAGCAGATGAGGCGTGTGTCGTGAGAGGAGCAGCAGATGAGGCGTGTGTCGTGAGACGAGCAGCAGATGAGGCGTGTGTCGTGAGAGGAGCAGATGAGGCGTGTGTCGTGAGACGAGCAGCAGATGAGGCGTGTGTCGTGAGAGGAGCAGCAGATGAGACGTGTGTCGTGAGAGGAGCAGCAGATGAGGCGTGTGTCGTGAGAGGAGCAGCAGATGAGGCGTGTGTCGTGAGAGGAGCAGCAGATGAGGCGTGTGTCGTGAGACGAGCAGCAGATGAGGCGTGTGTCGTGAGAGGAGCAGCAGATGAGACGTGTGTCGTGAGAGGAGCAGCAGATGAGGCGTGTGTCGTGAGAGGAGCAGCAGATGAGGCGTGTGTCGTGAGAGGAGCAGATGAGGCGTGTGTCGTGAGACGAGCAGCAGATGAGGCGTGTGTCGTGAGACGAGCAGCAGATGAGGCGTGTGTCGTGAGAGGAGCAGCAGATGAGGCGTGTGTCGTGAGAGGAGCAGCAGATGAGGCGTGTGTCGTGAGAGGAGCAGCAGATGAGGCGTGTGTCGTGAGAGGAGCAGCAGATGAGGCGTGTGTCGTGAGAGGAGCAGCAGATGAGGCGTGTGTCGTGAGAGGAGCAGCAGATGAGGCGTGTGTCGTGAGACGAGCAGCAGATGAGGCGTGTGTCGTGAGAGGAGCAGATGAGGCGTGTGTCGTGAGAGGAGCAGCAGATGAGGCGTGTGTCGTGAGAGGAGCAGCAGATGAGGCGTGTGTCGTGAGAGGAGCAGCAGATGAGGCGTGTGTCGTGAGAGGAGCAGATGAGGCGTGTGTCGTGAGAGGAACAGCAGATGAGGCGTGTGTCGTGAGACGAGCAGCAGATGAGGCGTGTGTCGTGAGAGGAGCAGCAGATGAGGCGTGTGTCGTGAGAGGAGCAGCAGATGAGGCGTGTGTCGTGAGAGGAGCAGCAGATGAGGCGTGTGTCGTGAGAGGAGCAGCAGATGAGGCGTGTGTCGTGAGAGGAGCAGCAGATGAGGCGTGTGTCGTGAGAGGAGCAGCAGATGAGGCGTGTGTCGTGCGAGGAGCAGATGAGGCGTGTGTCGTGCGAGGAGCAGATGAGACGTGTGTCTGAGTTGTGCTGGCGGTGAGGTGTGACGCTTTGTCCCGACGCGACGGGCCTGTCGTGACTGCGGGCAGTACACGCGGCACCGCTATTACCACAGGTTAAAGTCCGCCGCCTATCGACCTCCTCGCTCCAAGCCACTTTGCTCGTTTGCAGAAATGAACTTTGTTTTAAAGTGATATTGTCGTTCCAGTCAACTCTACTACAGACTGGTCTTGGCACAAAATGTCAAGTGCACAAAATTTACGGAAGCAAATTTAATTTTTTGACGCATTTCTTTTCATATAATTTCGGAACTGGAGGAGTAAAACAATTGAATCGGGAAATAAGCAAACCAGCCGAGTTTAAAAATACGACACGAGATTTTCTTCTGACGCAGGTCGCATGCCCCAGAGAAGCAAACGTTATTTTACTTTTTAATACTAGATGCCCCTTGCGAAAATTTCGCGAATGCAATGAATAGTAAGGTTTGGGGTTTCTAATGGAATAAAAGAAGAACCACCTCATTTTTTTGTATAATAGGTACATAACAAAATTCGACGCCAGTGAAGCAGTTTATTAATATCTCTGTGATATGTGCTGCTAGAGGCTACGCTGTGAACTATCTCAAACGTGCGACTTTCACGGTTTCTACTTTTGCCCTTTAAGGGTCAAATTCCAAAAAATTTCGTTCTTAAGAAATTATGTGACCAAAGCAGAGACCTTAACCTTTAATATGATAGTCATTTATCTATTTCGGTTAGATATCAAGGGAGATAAATTACTCATGATTAAAAAAAAATACGTTACAGAAATAATGATAGTTTTGCCCTTTAAGGGTTTAATTTCGAAAAATTGTGTGTTTTTTTTTAAAATATAATGTGACCACGGCAGAGACCTTGATCTTTAAAATTATACCCCATTTCTCTATATCGGAAATATATAAAGGGTGATAAAAGGCTCGTGACACAAAAACCCGTTGCAGAAATATTAATACTTTTGCCTTTTAAGGGTCGAATTCCGAAAAAAAATCCTTTCTTAAATTATGATGTGACCACGGCGGAAACCTTACTCTTTTAATTATACTTCTTTTTCTATATTGGTTAGATATCAAGGAAGATAAATAGCTAGTGACAAAAAAATACGTTATAGAAATAATGATAATTTTTCCCTTTACGGGTCGAATTCCGAAAAATTCCTTTCCTAAAAAATTATGTGGCCACGGCGGAGACCATAATCTTTAAAATGATACCTCATTTGTCTATATTGGTTAGATATCAACGGAGATAAATGGCTCGTGACACAAAAACGCGTTGCAGAAATATTGATACTTTTGCCCTTTAAGGGTCGAATTACGAAAAATTCCTTTCTTAATACATGATGTCACTAAAGCGGAGATCTTAATCTTTAAAATGATACTTCATTTATCGATTTCGGTTAGTAATGCAAGGAGATAAATGGTTTGTGGCACCAAACAAATCTCATTTTAGAAATATTAACATTTTTGCAGGTTAAGGGTTGAATTCCGAAAATTCCTTTCTTAAAATGTGATGTGATCAAAGTGGAGATCTTAAGTTTTAAATTGATACCTCATTCATACATTTCGGTTAGTTATCAAGGAAGATATTGGCTTGTGACAAAAAAACACCTTATAGAAATAATATATATATATATATATATATGATATAAACCAGCTGCACGATTGAGGTTAGATTTCAGCCTAACGCCCCTCATTCTGTTTTTCCATAATTTTCGTATAAACATGTGGTTGCTGATATATCAACTGTCTATGAGATTAATCGTTGATGTGGTAAGCAGGTTTATCAATGTAGACAGCCAACTCTTTCTCATTTAAGTTTATACTCTGAGATGTTGTTCTGAAATAAAAATAAAAAATTTAACACTTCATACAGCAAAACACTTAAGTTGAATTTCTCTCTACCAGCACCAAACAGAAAAGAAATATGATCAGACTTAAGGTTAAGGAATTTCAATTTCTCATTGTATAGCGTTCAGTTGACAGTTCCTGGTCATACATGAATCATTACAAAACGCCGAAAGTAGGAAGTATTGCTACCCCAGAATGGGCCGATATAACTCGTTGTAGGAACTTCCAAAAATCATCCCGGCTGGCAATTAAATACCTTAGAGGAACATTTGGTTCCGAGAACACATATTTTTAAATAATCTCCGAAATGCTGTCTAATGTTCCTACAATAATTCATTTTTCCGAAGACGAATTATTTGGGCAGCCATCTTGTAAAACTTACACTCGGAGATCATAACCAAAGACTCCCCAACATTGCCTAAAAACATTATGTCATCAAATAACAAAACAGTAAATGCAAGAAATAATAGAATCATAAAATTAATTCGTGAAACATCAAAAATGCTCTAGGCGCTTTAACCCATCTCTATGTGCAAATTGTATGTCTGCGACACAATTTCAGTTATGCTACAAACTTTCTTCAGCAGGTTCCTTCTCTTACCGCAACATTTTTTAAAACACTTCCTTTAGATTTTGAAAAATGGGAAGCAGTTATTCACAGGCCTGTTGCACATGAAACGCTCTCGTTCCTGAGGATGTTTTAATTGTTCAGCTATTATCCCAAGCAGGCCTCGTCCTGATTACTATGGTACCTGAGTTTTCCAGATTATGTTTTACAAACAAATTGGAAAAATTTCGTATTTTCACTGTCATTAATACATTTTGCTGGAAATTTGTATTTTTTTAAGTGACACTCGATAGTTTACTGCATAAGAGCTTTTATTGAATTTACCCACTTAGCCGACACCAATTCTTGAACATTTTACGGACCATGGATTCTCACGAGGCCCGGTTTCCTATTTCTTACTTTCACTGACCCAATTTAATACGTGTTTGGTGATGCAAACTTCTTGGAATATTCCACTATGAATTTTAAAGTTTTACTTTCAGCGTAATATTATGCTAAGTGTATGGCAGACTTGTGGACATGTTATTTTTTAAGTTAAAACTTCTATAGTTGTGTTAGGAGATGTTTGGAATCTACGAGCTCGCGACTTCCCGTCACCGACATGCTGTGACGTGTTGAGCGTATGATATGCGAGTTGTACGCTTTCTGGATGGGTGAAACCTTATGAGTTTGCATCACCAACATGCTGTAACAGCAGTATATCTGTAGCTATAATTATGTTGCGCTTGGACAGCAGTGAAAGTATAGATTATACTTGCATCTAATATATAAGAATGAATATTTGTTTGATTGTTTTTATGTCAAGGTTCTTCATACGAACATACAGATTTATCCGATTTAGGTGGAACTTTGCATCCGTATAGTTTAAAACAAATAGAAAAATACGGTTTAAGTTTTATTTACAAAAACCTAAACCCTCTTCTCCTTCCCCCCTCACCTTAATTTTTCTCAATGTTATTCATACAAACACACAGTTTTTATCCGATTTTGAAAGTAATTAGCACACGCATACTCCACAAGAAGGCGGTCAGGTAGCTCAGCGGTTAAGGCGCTTACTTCAGAAAGTTAGAAAGTTTCTCTCTCCGCTCGCGGGTTCAAATCCCATGGAATTTTTTGGAGTTGTATTTGATTATATGAGCTACGCCGGGACGTTCCATGGTATTGATTCCACGTTAAACTGTAGGCCCCTAGAGAAAGGAATTGGCCTTCCTGTCTTTGACACAATAGCTTGGTACATCTACTTCTGGATGATTAGACCAACCTTTGGGTTGTAGACTAAGTTAAATTTTTAGTTTTTGAAGTGAAAACTTCTTAGACGCTTTGGCTTTTTGGATGAGTAAAATGTTACGAGTTCGTGTCACCGAAATGCTATTGTTAGCCGTATATCTGTAGCGGTTTGATGGCTCAGTGGTAAGGTGTCTGACTGGGGAACGAAAGGTCCCAGGTTCGAATCCCTGTCAATATCCTTCCAAGTGACATAATCGCTATACGCCTTGTGCATCCCAAGCGCTCTCTTCTTTCATACTTATAATTCAGTTACTCCTGCGGAACAGTACAACTGGGCTTGACTATCCGAAGGTAGGAAGGATACTCCGTCATGGATTTTTTTAGGTGTTTTCAATGTTCCTTTAAACTGATTTGACGTAGACCATGTTCTCATAGTACCTTAATAGCGGAAATTATGAAAGGCTCTTAACCCAACCCACAGCTATGGTACAGCTTGTTATCTAATGTGAAGTAACCAGAACGCTTTGTGGTTCGAATTGCACTTTAAACTACAAGTCACTCTTACCCGGTAGGACTACCGGGTTAGGATAGCGCAGCCACTATAGAGGCGCCTGCGCGACAAATCGAAACTCTGTCAAACAGGCAGCCGAATTACCTTTCAGGGCCTCCCGGCTAATAATATCATATGCCCTTTAAAGTGCCTTAATACTAGAATGGCAATGAAAATTAAAAACGGAGTTTAGTTACTAATGTAAAAAATATGCATTCATTTTAAAATCATCCGACAGTATCGTATTTTGAAATTCTTCGAATTTCCTGCAATAGAAATTGGTTATGCAGCTTGCCTCACATATTTAAAAGTCAATTTTAAAAATTCAACACTATAAAAGCTTCTTATGTTTGATGTGGAACGATTCATTGCATTGTATCTACAGTTTGTTCACTTCATTTTAATGAAATTTTCCTCCATCCTGTCCGACGCCTTCATATCTTTCGCTAGGTAACAAAAAAACAAACGCTACCTTAACAGTAAACCAGACAGAACATACCAGGGCATAAAAGTCGACATATAGCATGTTTTTAACATAACATTAACTATCTAATTTAATTTAAAAAATATTTATAATTTAAATTGAATGGGTGTTCCTTTTACCTTCTTTGGTATTAATTCTGTTAATTCAAATTTTATTCCAAAAGATAGGAAGAGAAAAATATGTGGAATGGATATTAGATGCTCAGCTAGTGAGTTCCGATATTATTAAATATGTGAATTTGTTTGGTAATGGATTTACACATAATCGACGTCAAGGTAATTAGAAGAGCAGAGGACTGGGGACAATCAATGGGAAGAAATTAGGTCATAGCCATTTGAAGGAACCATCACGGTATTCGCCTGAAGTTATTTCTGGAAATAATATAAAACCTAAATCTGTATGACTGGACGGGTGTATGAAGCTTAAACTCACAAAACGTTTGGTAATACATAAATTAATCCTGAAGACCGTTTTTACTAATATAGTTAAGTGAGACATGTAGTTGAGGATCTACTGACTAACAAATTCCAAGACCTCCTCACAGAAATGCCTCAACTTTAGTGCATAATCAATAATCAAAAACTCACCTGAAATAAGAAATCACAATTGGTAGTCGCTTTGCAGATAATTAGCGAAGTTTGTTAATGATATTGGTGATGATGGTGATAGAGGAGGGGGGTCATAATATAAGGCGTCAAAATTTTCAAAGTATGGAATGTTACATATGCTCCATTGAAATAATCTGACTGGAATGTCCTCTTACCCTGAAAAGTTCAGTGATCCTGCGAGGGTAAGCAGTTTCGTTTACGAACATAAAATCAGGATAGACTCATGTGAATATGGTGACATAATTTTTTGAAATCTCCAAATATATTTTTTTGTTCATGCTTGTAAAATTACGTACTACAATTCTCTCCCATTTAAAACTCTAACACAAAGTGTTCAAGTAACTAACGCTTTATCCAGACTTCATGCAACATATCGCTCCTAACATTGAATTAAGTTCAATACCAAATAGCTATTTTGAACATACCCATGATGCCAGCTGCGATTGTCTCTACAGCATTATAGTAGCCCCGAACGTAATGGGATGTCAAGAGACCACAATCACCATCCTTCAGAACGTGTAGAACGTTTCTTTGTAGATTCAAAGCAGGGAATTACTCACGCTAATTTTCTGCCTTTCATTATTTGTATGAGATTTATTTCCTAGCGTTACTCGCTGAACTAGAATGTTATCTATCTTTCCGCCTTCAACGCTTAAATACAGATAGATTGAAAGTTTATTAAGCTACGTGCAACAGAATCTACTAGCCCTCCAACCAATTAATTTCTGGAATATCGGAAATGTTAATATCTGTTTCAGACGGTTACGGGAAACTATAATTTTCAATTAAGTAGGGGTGAAATATATTAGAACAAACCTATTATCTGTCATAAACATGTCAGAAAAAAGCGTCAGTCGATGCGATCAGCTGATGGTGTGCACGCCGCTGCTGACGGCGTTGTAAAAGTAAGAAAATCGAATAACCCTGGCCTCAATATCTCCAGCGGAGCTCTCCGGTACCAACTGCGTTCTGTGAGGACTCCAGAAAAGTATTACCAGTCCGTCAGCATATATCGTTAAATATTCTAATGTTTTCTCGCTAACAAAGGAAAGGCTATGAAGTGGGTTTAGACTCAGAATGTTCTTCGAACTTATCGTGTAGCGAAATAAACATATGCTGAAAAAAAAATTTGGCGCTGCTTGTTGGCACAAAACAAAATAATAATAATCTAATTCAGCCTTTAAGCAATTAGCGAGCAGTGTTATATTTACGAATAAACTATAAAAATTCATGTAAAATATGCGAAATTTCTTGAGTCTACTTCGTTAAATTTAGGTGTCAAACTTAAGCTGACGGTAAAAAATGAAGTTTTTTCTCAATTTCAGGAAATATTTGCAGGTAAAGAATATTTTTCTGAGTAATTACACAAGCTGCTAGAGAAATGACACTAGTGCCTTCATTTGAAAATAATACTCGTATCAAAATTAGATGTTTCATATTAATTATTTCTAAATATAATTTAAATATAGACGGTGTAAATACAGTTTTAAACGACATCGGTCTTAATTAGACGTAACGTAACATTGAAAAACCTTTACCATTTACGACGAAGCAACAATGTTCACACATATTCATCCAACTATTCAAGTTTTGCGTTATTATTTTATTTTTAAAATACGACGAGCAGCAGTTCTGGAGACAGATATTTGTAGCTACCCTATTTGATATCTTGTGAATTCCAGTCAAACATCACCTACCCACCTAGTCAACGCAAAATCTCGGTTTTCATTCACTTGTAGTTGTTTTAAAATGATGGCTATATAAACTAAAAAACCCTTATATAGTGGGTTCTAGCAACCACTATCAAGAATAGCTGTGTGAGTAGCGGAAAGTCAGAAATCATGACACCTAAATACAAAGTATTATAAACTTATTATTACACGCTTCATACTAGCTTCACGAGTAGGTATGTATGAACGTAATGGAATCTTTGCATTCTATCTTCATCCACTTCCAGATGTCTGAATTGTTTGAAATTTTGTATACGTGTTAAGAACCAACAACAATACGATAATTTCATAGCTCTGTCCTGGTACTCATTAATTTGACAGTAACAACAGAATAGTGGTTTTGTTGTACAACCTTCTGCACATGCTCAATTAACGATACTTTGATGCAACGAGTCACTTAATGTGATGTTAAACAGTGAGTATTCGCAACATCGTTTCGAGTTAGTTCGACTACTTATAGAAGAGTAGTCTTCTACATTTACCCTGCTGGCGGACCTCTCGTAGCTTTGATCAATTAACTGTCCGTTACCCGTGGGAAGAATAAATTATAGATGAAACTATGACACAAAGGAAAAGAGAGATTGCCGTAGAAAAAGCACACACTAAGAAACATACCCTTTTGTAGCAATGTGAACTAAAAATGTTAAAAATCATCTTTAAATATATACTTTCTGTTTAACACTGATAGGATGTCCTACAATTCAGTATAAATTAATTTCTGAATAAGCTTAAAATAAGAATAAAATCACTGATTAAAAATATAATTTTAATGTAAAAAAGCGTTGGGCGTTACCTATTTACTCTGCCTTTACGAACAGCTAGCAATAGAAAAAGACAACAGATAATAGGAGAGATTATATACATTTTTGGGTAGGTATTTGAGGCACCGTGAAAATGTCTAATTATGAAACACAATTTTGAAAGAAAATAAAATTGTTCAAGGGTAATAATTCGGCTATGCACCACTTCCCGTCGGAAGTGTTATACAAATTTTCACGGTGTCTCAAGTACCTACCAAAAATGTCTACCAGTTCTTGGACCGTGATATCTAGGACCCCACCGCCAGTACCCTGCGAATCCTTATCTCCCGACGCTCTAGTGATCTTATTGCAGATCTGTATCAGTCTAATGGCCTCCACTTCAACGTTCTTCATTAGATCAGACCAAACCACTGACGTCCACGTGAATTGGTGAGTATGCAGTGCACTGTATTCAGCTTTACTGTACATAAAATCACTCATAATGTGCGTTATATTAACTTCGTTCAGAATCACACAAGTTAGAAATAGGCAAAAGAAGCGATACCTACAAATATTTGTATATCTTATTAACCACGAAGTAAAGAATCAAACAGTACAAAGCTCGTGTCTAAATTGTGTTTGGTGGAATAATGAGATTTATACCTGTAGAGATAAAAATTAATAAAGTCAGTAACTGCATGAAACGAAAGGTGACATCTAAGGACAGAATACCGTGAGGAATGCTGTAGTGATATATCCGCACACCTGTGTTGTTTTGAGTCATGTTGCCATTAATTTCCGCAACCTTTTACGATTGTTGTCTTTTACAACTCTCAAAATCCAAAACAATGTGATTTTCAACCGATTGAAATTTTGTGCAGTTTCTGAACTAAAGCAGTCGAAGCTATTAGACATCGTTACATGATTTCTCTTTACTTGTTTTTATTGTAGTGCACTAACTGATGTTATGTACCCGTATTAAACTACCGTACATGAAAGAAGGCCACTACATGTGAGGTCCTTGGCGGTGACGTACAATTCAAACGGTTCGTTTGCGACATCTGATACACGTAGTGCAGTTACCAGTAACTGACGTTTCAGTGAGGAACATATTGTTAGGGGGTTTCTGAAGCAGCCATGTTACAAACAATTCACTTGCGTCGTTACATAAAAAAAGAACTAAAATACTGTCACAAATATTCAGTCTAATTACTTAACACTTACACTATGTTTGCGGCAAAAACTTTTATATCTATGATTGCTAATTATCTTCTTTTGTTATCACAGTGGAAAATGCATTCAATGAATTTTTCTAGGTATTCAGACTTTGTAACCGATAAGGCTTTAAAAAGATGAAAGAAATTATGAATATCTATCTGAAAATTAGATCAGATTCTACCAGAACTTGTCGCTTTATTCTTAAATAAAATAATGAGCTATCCAAGTCTTCACGTATATATTTTAGGAGATACGCCTAAACACCGTAACCAAAAAAATCTTTGAGTAAGAGTCCAAAGTGGATACGTACGATGAAAAGTAGTGAACGGAAGATAAATTTAAAATCCAATAAAAAAACACCCGATGCAATATCAATTTGATCACTGGCTACGTCAGTAGTTCAGAAAACATAGAAAGGATTGAAAAAATATTCGCGTGTATTATGCGGTAAGATATTAACAGTTCTAAGAGAAAGAAGACATAGCAATTCACCCACCACCTGTATATGCTCGGCAAAACACAGGATCGGTGATCTGTGATGACGTCTTTGACAGTAAGGGTGTGACTGCTAGGTGTGGATGCGATATCAACAGGCCCTTCATCAGGAGCCTGACGCGGCCCTAAGGGGTACACGCGGGGTGGCAGATGGTGGGGGGAGGTACAGCAGCGCGCCGCCTGGCACCAAGGCTGGCGGCCGGCCACCTGTGATCACGTGACACCAGGCGCAGCCGAGAGTCGCGGCCAAGGGCCTCTTAATCCCAGGTCTACACTCATACTCCCCAGCAAAAAACTACATTGTGTACTAGAAAATAATAAAGCCAGTATATTACACCATTCTTAAAGTGTTTTTGGTGTTTGGAAATAAATATTAATTTATCGTTTTGTTCTTGGATCTTCAACACAGTTTTTTTTTTTCACTAAACCAGATTTATTACTTTAAATTTAGTACATAGCTCCCTATCCAATTTCTGGCAGTAAAACCTAGTCTTTTGTTGTAAAAATATTATGACTCAAGTTCTTGCTCTGTTACAGGAAAAAAAAAAGAGTTCAATATAGAAATTCGCTGAAGCTTTTCTAAAAGTTGTTTCTATTCAGTTTCATACAACAAAATTTCCCGTGGTTCCTCAAGAAAGATTCAAAGAATTCTTTTTATAGTCAAATTCGTAAACTTGTGAAAGCATATAAAAATACCACAACCCTTCTTGAAAAAGAGACTTAGATATAGCCTATTACAATTTCTCCACTTGATCACTGATCTTTTTTTCCGGAAAATTTATAGATGTCAGTGAATAACAAAGTAAAATTTTTCACTAGGATATAAAACATGAAAAAAATGAATCAGGGAAGGTGGAATTAACCTGTGATTCCAGGCTACAATCTTGAAAATGTAATATGAAGACAAGTGCTCGAAAAGCATAGAAAAAAGGAGACTTAATCATGCTTAATTAAAGATTATTATATGAAATTATTAAAAATTTCTGGAAATTATATTTTAATACTTTTCATATCTATACAATATAATAAAATTTGAGAAACGTTGTGCCCGAAACTAAAATTTATTTGAAAAAGAGTAATTGTATACAATCTCATCAGGCAGAAATATTCTAAGGTTTATAATTTAATTTTGTTAGATATATTATGCATGAAAAACCTTTTGTAAATCTGAAGGTTTTTTTTTTTTTTTTTTTTTTTTTTTTTTTTTTTTTTTTTTTTTTTTTTTTAAACCAATGAAAGGTCGTGTGCAAGGGGAAAAAAAAGCTCTAGAATGACTGACTATCACTCGGCCGACCGGGGTTCGATGCCCGATGAAGCTGCTTATTTTTATTCCAAGCTGAATTTGTAAGGGGCTCTCGGGAATAGCCCTCCTTGCTATCCAATAGATACCAAGGATGAAATCCCGAAATCCCGATGGAATGTTAAGAATAGAGGGAGCGTGATTCCTGCGGGAAGCGGCAGGAGGCATATAAATCCCGTGATCTTCTTTTTTTTATCCTGTTGTTGGATGTAATATAGCAAAACCGAAGTGTTTGCTAGCACTGTAAAGAGCGAATGTGTAGTTGATGACATTTTTTTTTTATTTATTTTTTTATTTATTTTTTTTTTATTTTTTTTTTATTTTTTTTTTTTTTTTTTTTTTTTTTTTGTAACAGCAGGAGCGATTGCTATAATGAGAAAACTTCGTATAGAAAATACTTTGAGCTGTTGATTCCTCAGATAGTTCTCACCAAATGTTAGTTAGATAACGATGAAATTTACTCGCACACACAACGAGCGTGATGGGTGAACGGTTAACGTTCTGGCCTCGCATTAGGGAGGACGCGGGTTCGAATCCCCGTCCGGGCATCCAAATTTGGGTTTTTCATGGTTTCCCCAAATCACTCCAGGCGAATGCCGGGATGCTTCCTTCAAAAAGGCCATGGCCGAATTCCTTCCCGTTCCTTGTCCCCAGTCCCATCCCGCCTCTAATTACCTTAGCTGTCGACGAGGCGTGAAGCCATAAGTAAAAAAAAAATACACGCACATAAACACAATTACATTTTCTGAAAAACATAATGACCTAGTATTAAAACGTCATACTATTCACGTGGTGCTTAAAACAATGTACCTTCTTCAGGGCGTAGTTGGTTACATTGGAGGATGTACCCTTCCATGGAAGGGGAAATGAACTGGGGTGGTTTCCCGTTATCTTTCGCAGCGTGTGTTCGTGTGTGTTATTGTGCGTATGGATCACTGTGTTACTACAGTATGTGTGTTCAGCGTTTTCGTAATGGGGGATGTTGAAGCCCGGTGCCGACCCATTCGGGCTGAAGAACACCAAGGAGCACGTGAACCACCACCAAAAGCGCGTGCGCTCACTCAATAGTCATTAAACGGAGGTTTTGGTGCACAACCTGGTGACAGGAATTGTTAAAAGTGCAACAAATAAGGACATTACAGGTCACATTATTGCAGCAATGACACAACACAAAAGGTAAACAAAGGTTCGGAAAACGAAAAAAGAGTGTGAGAAATGATAGCCATTCTTACCCTGGCCAATATAGAAAAATACACCGCCACCTCTCTCCTTATGTTGAAAATTTCCTCTAAACTCAGGAATCGAGCCATCTAACCCCTTGTCAGCGCCGGACATAATTATGGTGCCGCAACCAACTGCATTGGCGTAATTTATTAACATTTAAAGAAAATTGCTCAATCACAGTAACAGACATTATCCTAATAGAGGAAATAATCACACGTTTCTCTCATATTGGTAGGTAATCATACAATCAACCAGCCTATTTGGTTTCCCCAGCCAAAGTTTTGGGCGACAGACATAAATATAATCTGAATAAGGTCAACCATTGAAAACAACGTGATACTTCAGTGTTTTTCACGTAATAATGAAGTTTGGAAACAAATTTTGCACTTATTACTTTGACATAAAATCTTTATAGCAGGCACTGCTAGATTATCAGTTCTGTCCCTGAACACCTCAGAAACAGAATCGAGCTTTTACAGTGACTCTAACGTAATTCTGGTCACAGGTTAATCCTATCGTAGCCCTCCCAGTTAAGGCGCATAGGTAGTAAGTAAAAAGCGACAATGACGAGCAAAACTAATTATTGTGGTTACAACAAACCGTTGTTTCACCATCAGAAAAATCACCTCGGTTGATATACATTACTTACAGCATATGTAGGATTAATAAATAAGTAGTATCAAGCGAATTGTAACACAAATAATCAAGGAATAACTCAAAATTAACAATTTACGCTAAATTTAATTAAGTGACACGAATATCTTCACACCATAAATTATTATGTACATGAAACATATACAAAATGTTTGAATGATTAAAAAGCATATAATCACTCAGGGGTATGGTTCGGGAGTTTAACTGTTCTTGTGGACACTTCTAGCCATAACATGATCATTGGCTTACAGTAGTCGGAGAACCGAGTCCAGAGTAACGGCGGTCTGCGGCTCTGAATGCCGGCCCTCAACTCACATGCAGCAAGGTGTTATCTTGATCGTCAATTCAACGAAACCTAAGGTTTCAGCCATCATTCTGTGGCTTTCATCATAGGACTTCTATGGCTGGAATCGCTGCCGCCTATATATATATAGCTCCCGAAGAGCGCGCTAACCGTTCGGTGTGACGTCAATGAAGCTCTCGCCGCCAGCGTGGTCGGTGCTACGGGGGCTTGCGTCCCGCGTTTTCATATGTAAGCATGACCATATTTAGTCAACTTGTAGCCCACTGTCCGCGTTCATATTATCTGTTTGTTTTTATTATTTCCAACGCTTCTCTGACTCAACAGAGCCAACATCTGCTTTCCTGAACGTGTACACTTGCGTCACTGAATAAAATTCCATGCCCACTGTGACACTGTCAGCTGAATGTTATTGTACAGCAGCAAGCTTGTCTTTATGCTTGGCGTTGCGGCAGACCATCTTTCTCCCAATGCTGACGAAACATATTCTGAATTCAGAACCAAAGTGCCCTCTTACTTCTTTACGCCGACCTGGCTCCTCCATCGAGGCATGGCGAACCACTTCTTTCTTTTCGCAGCACCAATCTGGCAGCTAAGAAATCATTGGCTCTTCCAGGAATCACTTACTACTCATGCTCAAAATTTATAAACATTACAACTAGTTATCTCATCTCTCCAGAAACTCGAGAACTGATAAACACCTGATTATAGCTGCTTTGTCTTCGGTTTGCCAGATTATCACACGGTGTAGTGAACAATTTCGATTAGCCTCTGTTTGCCTTGGTTCGACCTGCAGAATCAGAGTGACTGAACGACGACCAAGCAAAACTCTTCAAAATTCCTATCGCAGTATAAACAGAAACGGAAGGAAGACGTCAACGGTGCTGCTCGCTTGAAGATAGCTGAAGAAAATTAGGTTACGTTACTTGTAGTAAAGGAATTGTTAAATTTAAAATACAAGCAACCTGAGAGGAACTGGAGATCTCTGAAATATTAAAAGTAAAAGGGAAGACCTTCAAATTAGGCTATATTCCGGGAACTTGGTTTGCAAAAATTGCCAGAAATATGAGTATTTCACATGTTACTTCATATGTTGCAAAAAAAAAAAAAAAAAAAAAAAAGACGTTTTTCCTTATATTTAAAAATTATTTTCTTTGTCTGGCCATATAGAGCTAAGCTCTAATTTGCTTCATTACTATTCATTCTCACCTTACGTTAACTTTTTAAGACATTTTATAAGTATCTCTTCCTTATTTTGAAAAGAATTAGAGCACAATAGCTATTTTCCTTTCGGATACTGAATTTCAAAACAGTATTTCTGTGTGAAAGGAGAACTTAACCGTTGCGATCACTTCAACAGTAAATGTCTAAATTTAATTGATGTTTGTTATTTAACAACCGATTGATTAAGCCTGTCTGTTAATTTTCTATTTCATTTTTTCACTAGCAATAATGTTTTCTGTGACAACTGTACAACATATTTACATTTACAGAGGATTGTCTGCCTGACGTGCAAATAAGCAAATTGGAAAAACAATGCCAACAGCACTGCGGACACTAGTGCCCATGTCTTGCAACAACATGAAGTGCGACAGGAAGTTTCAGGTTTAATTGAACCACAACAGACGTAGAGAAACTCACAAGATGCGATGGCGGGCAGACACCTGTTAGAGCAGCAGTAGTGACCACTTGCAGTCCAGATCGCGTGTCCAGCGCGGAATAGAGGCCAGCTGGGTGATATACGGCCGCAAGCTAACCACAGCCGCCCTCAAGTCAGGGCATATTGATCTGACATACGATGGGGGCTGGGGGGAGGGGGTCTCATGGTATTATATTCACCCACATTTAAGTGAAATGACTAGGTACCAACGATATCACTTTCTGCTTTTATAAACTACCATTTTTATATATATATATATATAAGACTTCTTTTAATCTAACCTATTTTCTCTATTTGTGCTTTTGACACTAATTCTAGCGATAACAGTTACAGTCTTCCGATTAAGTACAGCAAGAAACTACAGTAAAAAGATTAAATTAAACACTGTCTATCTTTTGTTTGTATTAAAGTTTTTACTAGATGCGTGTGGCCATTGTGGTATGGAGGACCGTAATTGGCTGTAAATGTACTTAATGCTACAGTCATATCTTTATAATCACGAAGAATTATATATATTCTTTCCATTTAGGAACATAGTGGTAGCTACCATACTTAGACTATTATTCTGGGAACTTGGTTTTCAACAATAGCCAGAAATATAAGTCTTCCACATGGCACTTCAGTGGATTCATATTTCATGCCAACATTCTGACTCTTAATTTGTTTTAAATATCAATTTCCTCCTTTTTTTTACTTTTTCCGTTCCTCTAAATATTACAGTAACATACTGACTGTGCTCCGTACAAGAAGGGTGAATAGCGTGTGGGAAAAACAACCAAAAAATGTTTTTAATAGATGGTGCTTAATTTACAACAATGGAAAATCTCCAATAACCAAAATAAATTAAAAATGTTTTGTCCACCGAAAGGTCATCAAACGCTGATTGTGTTGTGTTTCGGATCATTTGTCGCTGACTGAATGTTATGGATCGGCATTTTTCCTCGACGACTTCTGCACTGCGTGTAAAATGAACTGGTGGACGGAGAACAAATTACTCGCTTACAGTATTTTTCTGTTTCGTACCAGACGCATGGTTGCCTGTCTGAACATTCGTTTCAGCCTTCATTTCGGTACAAATCTTCAACATTGAAATCATTGTATCACACTCTAGACAAGATTTATTGTGAAGCCAGATCTGTTGCGTTAACTTTTTTTAGATGAAGCATAAGTTTTGTTAATTATTCTCACAGAAATATCCAGCAGATTTTGAAGCTTTTTATGATTATGAAATGATAACGCCAATGCGATTCGTGTTTCCGAGTGAAACACCAACAATTAATCTCTTAGTTCCATTACGGAAATTGATGTCTGAGGAGCAAGGTGGAAATAACGTTTCATTTTTCAGTGTGATTGATGATGGCTCTCCGATAGCACCGCCGTGCCGTGCTTGTTTGTGGCTGGGCCTCTGCTCCGCGTTCCTTGTCTGATGGACAAACAATGCTTCTGGTCCGGCCGGCCGCACCGAACGACAACAATAGACTCGCTCCTACTCTCAGGTAAGCTAACTACAGTATAGTGTAGCGAAGTCGTGGAAAAGCACACCTATCTCCTGCTTCGTATTTTAGCTCTGTTTTTCGATTATTAGAATGAGTTTAACAATTTTAAATATGTTTTTTTTATTTTACAGATTTTTATAAGTGTTGTATTCTTAAGGTGTAATATTTAGTAACGATGAAAAGCGACGCCGCAATAGTAGTATTATTCAAGGAAAGCTGACATTTATGTGTTGACGGATGGCTCTGATTGAACCTTTCTTTAAAACCATTAAGTTCAAATCCTATCATACATGATTAGTTACACTGAAAGATAGTGGAATTAAATTCAGTACTATGTAAGAAATAGCTTTCAGTATTACAGAAGGAAGTTTGGCTTGTATTTTTTTCTAGTGATAACGTTGTATTGAAATTGACATCCACTCAAAAATTTGCACTCGTTCAGTTTTTGCAGCATTTAAATAATAATAATTTTTACATTACGAAAAAAAAAAGTCTGACGTAGACAAAAGAGAGATTTATCAAAGTAGTTAACTAGTCAGATTACAGAATATCATGATTGTCACGTGACTTACAGTGAACTGAGTGACTCATCATCCTGCTAATGTCTGATTAACTTCATCTCGGAACCAATAAGTTCTCCACCCCGAATTTAAGATACCATCTGAAATTTCTTTATGCGTAAAACCTGATTTTGTCCAATTGAAAATGAATTGATCGAAAACCAGATGAAATTCCACGATATGTACTGCAAGAGAAGCATCTGATAAAATATGGTTTTTTTTTTTTTTAAACGCATCTAAGTTGAAGGTGGAAAACTACATGTTCATCTCTGTAGTACATTAGTCTCATTGACAAATTTCTTGGGATGAAAATTATCGGATTATTGTTACGGGGTAGCCGCTGTGCCTTTCGAAGCTTCCAGAATGATCGATCCTTTACATTCGTATCTCTAAGACGGATAGGCGTTCGTCAGGTGAGAAACGAGGGTATGTCACGGCAGCCATAAGACACGGCGGCTAACCTTGAGGAGCTGTCCAGAGTGCGTAGCGGGTCAGGCGGGCTAACAGGGGTAGGAGGTACGGTAGCGAGTACGGAGAGTTGCATAGAAGCCTGCGGTCTCTTTTATGTTTCAGGAATAATCATCTAGCATTTAACTATGCACTTGTTCTACCATTATTATAATTCACAAGTACCAGCGATATGCAAGCATATGACTCCACACCGACGCTCCGCCACTACCGTAATCAATTTTTTTTATATATATATATATATGCACACCTCCACGCTTTTAACCAACAGTTCATTGGTTTCCTCCTGTGCCGTTTACCTTCTATCTTCATTTCATGTATCTTTCTTGGTATTCTAAACATCGCCATTCTCTTGCCGTGTCCATACTAATTCAATCTTGACCTTTTCGTTACCTACTGCATGGGATCTTAAACTTTGTTTTTTTTTTATCTCGTCCAATATCGTCTCACCTCTTCTTCTTCAGTTACCTTTATTTGAATAATATCCTATTTCTTCATTGTCCAGGATTCGGCAGATTAAATGAAGATACAAACACAATATGACTGATAAATTATTCATTTACTTCTCTGTACAGAATCCTTTCTTCAAATCAAGCTTCTGTTACTCCTTATACTTACAATCGCCTCTCTCTTTCTGTTATATCTTTAGCCTTTCTTTCGCTTTTCATACAACACTTTCCAAGTAATCAATATATTTCCTATTTTAGCAGCCATTTGTTTCTGATTCTCTCTGGTTGTCCTCATGCACTCTTTCTCTTTTCATGAAATTTCATTCCATATAGTCTCAAAACATCCATTCATATATCTAATTGGCGCTGAAGTTCCTCTTCACTGTTCCCTCACTTCATTAACTTATTCGCAGAGCCACAAATTTCATAGTTTCCAATTCTTCTACCAGGTTCTCCATTATCTCATCCATGACACAGTGGGAACTCCTTGCTTTTTCCAAAATTTTCATCTCAAAATTGCACATTTGACGAAGAGAATACATAACACGCTATCGAAAAATTTATATGGTTCGTGAACACATGATTTGTACAGTTTTAATAAACTTCATTTTTTATTATTGTTTCTGTGAGGTTTTCCTATTCGTGTGTCAAATGTAAGACCTGAACGGAAATTTAGAAAAAAAAAATATCAGGTAACAATGGGCCATGAGCACTTGATCTCAGACGAAAAAGCAGGGTTTTCTTTGTAAGGGGATAGTAAGTTAAGAAGGCAGGTGTTACAAACAATGTTACAAGGAAAACGTAAATCAAAACTTTCACGGACCTGGAAGAACCCTCGACATATGAAAGCAGTCAATACCGTGCAAAATTTTATGTTCAGTTTTAATAACGCTAACTAATCTGCGGGTATAAGCTACTTAAAAAATAAGTTAGAAATGACGATTGAGCAGAGTTCTTGATAGTTACTTTGCGACATAAATGTTCTGCAGTTATAGTAATAGGGGAATCTGGTCACATATCATCCGGTTGAAATACTAGTTGCTATAGATGTCAGTAAATTCTTCAACTATCACTTACATGTGGCGATTAGCTAAACTTATAGCTCTCTCAACGACAATGTGCGTACAATGTGTAGATAGCTGTGGTAAAATAATGTAACAAAAATAGATCCTACTCTCTTCAATTAGGTATTTCTGTTGTGACTCCGATGTTCTCGCCGTCCCTATCCCATGCCTTGTCACAATTCATCCACTTCCTTCCCGTTTCGTATTTGAAGTGAATTATGCATTACTATTGTATCATCACAATTACGAGTTTATAATTTTTTAAAAAAATCTGATAAACAATCAAATCATAAGTGTAACATGATCTTAAGTTCAATAGTGTCAAATGGGAAAAATAATCCTCCTATTATTATACCTCAAATATTATTTACATTCTTCTTCTATATCGTTTTGGCCACGAGTTTTCTTCATAGTCCACTGTTATTTCATCCTTGCACTGTGTTTGTTTTTTTTCATTTTTGGGTCCATTTTACCCCAGATCCGGTACGAAGTGTTTTGGCTGTTAGTTAATGGAGGGAATTGGATACTTTAATCACCATCCTGTATTTATCCCTGTTGAAAATCTCATTTGAATCAATTTCCAGTTGTACTAGATCTTTGCTAACTAGCCTCGTCCACTTTGAGTCAGTCACTTTCCATCTAGAGGTGGTGTTGAAAATTTTGGAAGTGAGTCTCTGATTGACCATAAAAGATTAATATCCTCTTTCTCATTGCTTTTGTAATGCTCTCCAATTGTTGGTACAGTTCCTTATTGTTCCTGAGTCTGTATTTTCTTTCTTTTGATTGAACCCATGATTTTTCTCAAGAACATTCGATCTTTTTGTTCCATTTTTCTGAGTTCTTCCTCTGTAACCATTTTCAGGTACTTCGAGGCATATAACACTATGGACGAGCTATAGTACTGTAGAACTGAGTTTGAGGTTAAAGGAGAGGTATTTAGATGAATACACGTTTTTTTCTCCTGGCTGGTGACTTGATATTCATTACTAAGTCCTCGTTGATGTTTGGTGTTACCCGTTCCCCGAGATATTTGAAAACACTTGTTTTTCGTATCATTGCGTTCCCAATTGGGAGTAAGTCTGGAACATTTCTGGCCTTGGTGATGAAATCAGTTTTGTTGATGGGAATCTCCAACCTTACTTTAGCATGATTTGCATTCATTATATTGTAAAAAATAAAAAAAATCCTACAATTTCTAATGCTTTGGATTTGTCACCAATGCTTAAAAAATTGTTTTGGATAAACGAATAGGGGTAAATATGAAGATCTCAGGGGAGAATTGCTTCATATACCATTTGCTAAGTTAGAAGAAAGATTATTGCGCACGTTATAATGAACGTTGCACCTGCGACGCTTGCGGGTTCTACCAGCGATAAGTAGCTCGCGAATTAATGCAGGGACTCACCTGACATTTAGCCAGCCCGTAATGAACTTCCCGTCCGGTGGTTCATAATCTCCGGCTTTATTAGCGCTGGCCTGAATCACGGGGTCGCCTACCAATCTCTCCGTAGGCAACCCACACACCGGTTGCCGTAAGCAAGGATTTTGACTTTCCATTACTTAAATATTTGTACCAAAGATCGTTATGTTGCGATCACTGTTTGTAAAGTGTCACGTATGAACATAAATACAAAAAGTAAAATTCTGTAAAGTTGTCGTTTATCACTATTTTAACTATGTTATATGTATATATGACAACGAAAAAACTTTAACCTATAAAATCGGGGGAAAAATATTTAAGAGAGGTAGGCAGAACTTACGTTTTTAATAATTTTTCAGTATTTATCATTTCTAAGATAGGGTGTGAGGTTATGGTGTATCGTTCTTCATTGTTCTAATAGACAAGTGTAAAAATTTCTTTGTTTTTCATGTTTCCGGAAAAAAGTAATGTACGATATCTTCGATAAGTAAGAAATAACATTACTAACACCGAGCAGAGCTCTGGTTGCTAGAGGCGTGAACACGAGAACTGAATAGGAAAGAGAATGATCCAAAGAAACAAGATCAACTAATACTGCGAATAAGTACAAGATCAGATTTATATTTTGAATTTTATCAGTTTTAAAAGATAAGTGGATTCGTATTAAAAATGTAATTACAAAGCTGTAAGAGACAAGATGATGGGTCAAATTTTAATACAGGGGTATTGGTTATTTTCTTAGTTGAGGAACTGCTGGAGGAAAGAACTGTAGATGCAGACAACGATTAGAATATATGAAGCAGGTAATAGAGGACCTAGGTTGTAAGGCGTATATTGAGATGAAGAGGTTACCGCAAGATGGGAAGACATGAGGGAATGATGAATGCATAAAAATGAGGAGTTTTTCGAATTTGTCAGTCGCTACGTGCTTTTTAATAAACAAAGAAATTTTATTTTGAATTGTTGGAAAATAATGTATTGCATTTAAATCATAAAACTTTAAATAAAATAGTTGATATTTCCGGTCACTATGTCTCAGGCTTCCTTCTTGTATATTCCTATTTTCGCAATACAAGAAGAGGAGCCAGAAGTGGGCAAAGCACCAGTAATAGGAGAACAAATAAGACACACATTAGGGCCTTTACCTTACAAGATCAAAGTAGTTCTGTAGGGAAGTAACGGTATAACGTATCGGGGGTATGAAGCTCCTACCCATGACTTTGAAGAAAATAGATGTTACCAAAATACTGACAAGGGAACGAATTTTGTCAAAAGCAGAAAATCAGAAAGAAGATGGAGTTAGGAATGAGAATATTAGAGTATTTGTGAATGAGTAAATCTTACAAGAGATGTAGAATAGATAAGACTCAAATGATACGGGCACCTAAGAATAGGGAAAGCAATACACGTGAAACGAAGATGTAAGGCAAATTATCAAGAGGCCGAAAGGTGCGGAGACCCTTGTGTTCAAAGCATAATCGACCAGTGGCTAAAAGCTCTAGATGATAATAATAAATTAAGCATTTCCGATGTCACAGAAGGGTAAGAAGTATTTCCGGTTTTTGAAAATTAATTTTATTTTTAATTTGTACTAAAACTTTGGATATTATTGTTGTCACGTTAAGTACGAGTACTGTATTAATAGTAGAAGTTACAAATCCAGGCTATTCACCTCTGCAGTCGCGTTCTAACTTGTGAGGACCAGGAAGAGAGTAAATTTGCATGCAAATAACTTCCTGAGGGCTGCCCGTATCGCCAGTGTGTTGGATATAGCCAGGTGTCCTCCAACACACGCATCCGACAGTCAGGTGAAGAACCGAGTCTTAAAGCGTTTCATCATATGCCGCAAAAAAGTAACATGGTGTCTGTAAACATTTACAGACGTTTCTGAAACAATTTTATTTATTTATATGTTTATTATTATTATTATTTTTAAATTTTCTTTTGTCTCTTCGTGATATCAGTTGTATCATTTCGTATTATATGCTAACATTTCAGTATAAAAGATGAATGGAAACATTCTTCTATCCACTAGAGTGTAATGTGTAACGTGTGAACGAGATACTTTCTAGATGATTGTCAACATGCACGAGGAACAGGTGATCTTCTCTATTCATCAAGAAAATATTTTTTCCGCGTGAATCTTCTATAGCTGTAATGAGTAGTCAGAACCCAATAGGCATATTGTAATATGAACAGCTAACCCATTACAGTGTATCTGGCAAGGGGGTACGTACACCTGGTAACTGAAGGTTAATTCAGTAGGTTCAGATGTTGCTCTCTCTCGCAAATGAAGAGTTATTAATAGTTTAATTCCATAATCAAAGAAGTAAAAACGTTTCCTTGCTTGGTTAATATTTTTAATGATAGACAGTTAATAAACGAGGATGTGTTTTCTCTAGTACTCAGCGGTGTGCGAAAAAGTAAATCCGTGTGACCCGGTGACAAAGTTTCAAGCTACAACACTCTCCTGTCATGACATGAATTATTTCACAATTTAACATGGAATAAGATGCTGGCACCTATAAAACAGCGAAAGCTCTTCGTTTTCTGTTTTTAAATTGCAAACATTTTAAAAATTATGTTGAAATGAATCTTCTGCGTTTACGGCAGAACGAATGCAGGAAGGGTTTAATTAATCGGGCTACTTTTTAACATATAAACCCTTGAGTATATTACCTTTTTTCTTCCGACAAATACCTATTCTTTAGTTGTTTATACAATCAAATATCACAAAGTTTCTCTACTACTCCTGATGCTTCTCAGATGAAGAGCTTCGTATTCCCATTTCAATCTTCGGCAATAGGAAGGGGTAACATGATCAACGCCATGCCACCGACCTTTCTTCGTCTTCTCGAGGAAGGAACTCGTTGAATAGTAAGCTGGCGAGGGGAAGAGTGGGCGGGCCTAGGGACCGTTCCAAACGTTCATTTTTTTTAATTTTTTTTTGAAAAATCTTAAGCTTCACTTGGAATCGAACCCTACTCATCCAAGCCGTAGTCAAGCGCTCTGCCACTCGCGCTAACAGTCCTCCAGCCAATTATTAACCAATTTAATTAATTCGTTGGTAACACACATGCCTACCCCGCTCCACAAATGATGAAATTTTCGAAATATAATTTCATTTTCACGGTTGTTCTTTGCAAACACGATGACTCCAACACTAACAGCTCCGAGGGCCAAGAAATTTTATATTCATTTTTTTTAATAATTCGGCTCAGTAACAATAGATCCTACGTAGCTGATTTCCCCAACATAACGTACTGAATCCGATGATGTTCTTTCATAACTTTGCAATTAATGTCGGTTCATTGTTGTTGGCAGATATTAAGCGTGCGTCCTATATGGATTTAGGATAAATCAATTTGCTGTTTTTCAAAGCTGTAAGTTGCATCACGTATGATAGCTGATAGACATCGTATTGGTATTAATTATCTGATGAAGACGCGTTGTATGCGTACACATTCTATATGTCGAAAAGCCTGCTTGGTGAACAGAAAGCACTCGGACCAGGCATTCGGAAAGAAGCAGGTTTAAACCCCAATTTTGGCCATCCAGATTCCGGTTTTCAAGGTATTGCGAAATCACAGCAGGTGTTTACAGGGCTGGTTCCTTCAAAAAAGCCATCCACGAATCTCTCTCTATCCTCTCCCGTTGAGATAACTTCGATATCGAAGAGTCCTAGATCCCGAAGCAAAAAAAGCATTGGTCTACTTTTCTAGTTTTATAAATTAATGCATTTTTAGTGTTCTACTTTGTGTTATTTATCGTCGCGTCTTTGTGTAAGTTCGCTTCCAGAGGGTCATGGATTCTGCGCTACAGAATTCGTTGGTAATACCACACCAGTTAGTATAGGCATTAAGTAAGTTGTAAGGATCAAAAGAAGTCACCTTTTAATTTTTTGTTACCATTAGGTATAATTCTCTCCCTGTAACCTTCGATTCATACAAAGATAAGTAATCAGCGTTTTAATATTCTTAGATTTGCTATTGCAGATAGTGTTATCGACCTAATGTCTGGCTGTGGCGTCACGCTAATGCAAATAGCAATGCATTAATCCTGCCCCACCACTCACCTCTCTGCATGAACGAAAAACAAAAATCATTCGTATACAGAGTGGCACACAATAATAACCAACAGTTAGTCTCCACAAAGGCTCTGTTGACTGTATTCTTATCATAATATCAATATTCTCATAACTTATACTTGTAGGGGGACCTTCGGCGTTCGTTGCTTTCCGCATGTCAGTCTCCACCTTATTATAACATTCCAGTTAGCATCCTCTAAACCTCCATATTGTATTTGCGATCTGTTGTGTTTCTCCAAGAAAACCGTTGCCGGTCTTTTCTCCATCTTTCTCTTGGAGAATATACGAAAATTGTTTTCGACAGTATTTATCCATTCTCGTTGAGTGTCCATATTACAGAAACTGCATTTGTTCAAATATTTGTGTTACTATTTCTTCCCTTTTGTATGGTTTCTCCATACATGATTCATTGTATTCTTGAACTTAATGCTGGACTCAGCAGCTCGAGTGGCAGAAAGGCATGATGTTGAAAATCCGCGGAATGGAGTCCACGGGCTAATGCAAAGCATTAATTTTTCCAAGAAAATACCGTCTGGCCTACACGGGTAAGATATGTATTCAGGTCTGCTCATTAGAATACGTAATCTGATTGCGCGTGGCCCTATTCGCTCTTTCCTAGTACGTGTGTGGGTGCGCGTGTAATAAGAAACAAAGTTATTGTTTCTGTTTTACTTATCTCCGTTATACCGAGATATACTGACCATCTTGTCATTTAAACTGACTACGCTTCATCTGCAATTCCGAAGAATTGGATTTGAGGAGTGAAAACGCAGGATAAGGCACTAATCGGGCTCTACACAGTCAAAATACTTCACTAGTATTTAAATTCCCATATATTCACCGTGTACTTCTTACGTATTTTTTCACTGTTTTCGGCACGCTAAACAAGCCTCAGCCAACCATTTTCACATCTAACAGACTCTCAGAAAGAAAATGCCATTTCCCCATGACTGATCGACTTTCCAAACATACTTACACTACTCTCTGGTCCACTATGCTAAAAAAATTCGCGCTACATCTTAATAAAATTGAAATAACTAAACATATTAACACAGTATACACTATAAACATAAAAACAATAAACAAACAAAACTAAGAGTGAAGGTACTATATTTCCATAAAGTGTGTGTGTTATTTATTTATTTTTCGCTGCCTGGGGACCGTTGTGGGTAGTTTGCCTCGCCTTGGTGACGAAGTTTTATCCCCGCGTCTACTGACTTATTATTCTTACGGTGAGCAGAAGTACTCCCATCTGTACGACGACAACTTCTCCGGTCTGGTCCTCGTGCAACTACTGTCGCTGCTTTGTGGACCTGCCTGCAGTCCGCGTGACAGTGTGTTCCGCAGCAACATATCCAGGGCTCTCTTTGATTCCATATCACTAAGTACAGAGGCTCTGATTGCAACACGTGGTGGTTACACGATCAAAGTACATGTACTGTTCTGTGCCTCTAATCATTGACGTACTGTCATGTTCCAAACCTTTGGGATAAATTTCATTGTCAGCTCAGTCACCCTGTTAGTTCCATGTGAGGATAAGAGATTAATTCCAAACAAAAAAATCGTCTTCCTCGCTCTGAGCCAATACTTCTGTTATTCTTTGTAAAGTATACGAAAGTGCAGGAAGAGTTCAGAATTAACGTCAGCGGCGCCTCCATGAAGAGAATTTCTGTAAGTTCCATTGGTCATGGCCTTTCTGCTGACAGGACAACAGTTTTTAGCTGAGGGTGTTTTATGATTTGGAATTGACACCACACATCAAACTACTGTGAAAAAACACGTGTAGGTGCGTAAATAAAGCAGATAAAGAATGCTACTTAAAATAAGTATGCCCAGTATTTTCTGCTGACCAGTTGTTGGTGTTGATTTTGCTCTGCATAATCAGTGAAATACTTTAATCTATATAGCTTTGGGTTTCTGAAAATCTTTTAGATGCATCACGAATCTGGACGATATTCCCTAATTTTATGTGCGGTCTGTCTTGTAAACGAATGGCGACTGCGTCTCCTGCACCTACACACTCCTTTTCTACAGTAACCAGTTTAAATTAGGAATTATTCGACCCCTTTAAAGTCATGTAAATCTCACGAACGCTTAAGAATATGAAACTTTTAAACGACACACCTGTTTTAATGTCTGATTGGTGATCCAACCAACCTTCGGGTTGTTAGCTTGTTAATTCATGAGGCAGAAGTTGCAGACATCCGTCTAGGTTATTGAAAAAAAAAACGATTAAGGGCCGCCATCAGGGATTCGAACCTGTGCCAGTTCTACCTGCACGACTGAGTGTGGTGGCGCTTTATCGTTTGCGATCACGCTCATCCATGATCACGCTGGGGATCAGATCACGTCACCTGCCGGCTAGTTGTGCACTGTGACATACTGCTACACATTACCAGCCCATCCCCCGGTACCTATTAACTCTGATGAGTAATATTTTAATTTTTAAATTAAATTTAAAGTAAGTTTACTGGCTCGCCTATATTACTACCTTCAGTATTAATAATGAAGTATTGTTTGAGAACTGATTGTTGTAACAGCGTGTGGGTGTCTTGGGAGTTTCCGTTGTTGGACGATAATGCGCTCGCTAGCTATCAAAACACACGTTGAGTCGGTAGATTACGTGGCGGTAACGGCGTATGCTGGGATGGTTAAGCTGAGGCTAAGCCTTAGCTAGAGGGAATAGACAGTATGAGAGAATAATATTCAATTTCAATGACTTCAAGTAATAGGAAAGATATGTTTTTAAAGATTTTTCGTGTTTTGTATTGCAACAAGTTATACACTGAGGAGCCAAAGAAATTGGTACACCTACCTAATAGCGTGGAGGGCCCCCGCGAGCACGCAGAAGTGTAGCAACACGACGTGTCATGGACTCCACTAAGGTCTGAATTTGTGCTGGAGGGAATTGACACCACTTATCCTGTAGAGCTGTCCACAAATCCGTAAGAGTACGAGGGGGTGAAGAACTCTTCTGAACGGCACGTTGCAAGGCATCCTAGATATGCTCAATAATGTTCATGTCTGGGGAGTTTGGTGGCCAGCGGAGGTGTTTAAACTCCTGGAGCCACTCTGTAGCAATTCTGGAAGTGTGGGGTGTCGCATTGTCCTGCTGGATTTTGCCCAAGTCCGCCGGAAAGCACAATGTACATGAATGGATGCAGGTGATCTGCCAGGATGCGTACGTACGTGTCACCTGTCAGAATCGTATCTAGACATATCAGGGGTCCCATATCACTCCAACTGCACACGCCTCGCGCCATTACAGAGCCTCCACCAGCTTGAACAGTCCCCTGCTTAAATGCAGGGTCCATGAATTCATGAGGTTGTCTCCATTCCCGTACAAGTCCATCCGCTCGATACAATTGCAAACAAGACTGTAATTGTAAGTTTTCCCGGCGGATCTGATGTTTGAAGATCTCTTGGGCGTGCAGGCGGGTCATTTGATCGTAGATGTACGAATTTTCGATGGCATAACGTGCCATCATCTTCAGGTAGCGTCCAGTGGTCGGCGTGAGGAACGCAGTCCAGGACGCGACTGTTGGTCTGCTCCGCGCGCATCCGATCTAACGCCTGCGCCAGACACCTGTTGTCTTATATAGACGTTACCGACCGCAGCGCCGTACTCTGAGTGTTTACATATCTCTGTGTTTGTATACGCATGCCTATACCAGTTTATTTGGCTCTTCAGTGTAGAATAAATTGAATTTAGTGGATCTACGTGTTGTCATTTGGTAACAATAGTACCTAGAATTAAAATTTCGAAAGAGAATAATATTAAGAAAGATTTTAAAAGAACGTAGAAACAATATGTTATAAAGTTGTTTTGAAGAGAATGGGAGAAATAGTGTAACTTCGCCTATTATGTGCTCGTGGTAGACTAGAGGAGTGGCACTCGTACACCCAGGGGTACTTGAGGTTGCTTCAAGGTGTACGGGTGATAATCTCTTGGCTAAGATAATCATTACGAAGTAATAATAAAAAAATTACACAAACATTTCTATCGCCAAAATATGCCAAACTGCATGTGTGTGAATTAGATTACTCTAATGCTGTGGTTCTGCGAAGCACTCGACTGGGAAGCACGCATTTATTTATTTACAATTTCAGCTATAAGGGGTACGCAAGGTTGGGCTGTTTCTTGATCAGGTACTCAGGAAAAACTAATTGGGAACCACTGGACTAGAGCCGTCAGTCCATAGCATCAGGTACTGATAAAAGACCATATATGGCTCTGCATATCGTATGTGAGGGGCTAGAAACATTGACTCTCCCCGCCATCCTTCCAAATCGATGTCCTCTCAATGATTTAATTTATTCGCCAGCAAGTGAGCTAGCCGCCACCAGCCACCTCCACAAGAGACTTTTGATCATATGGAGTGCCAGTGGTTAGCACATTGTAGAGATGCTTATGTAAAATGGCGAGTGAATTTGGCAAGAAGAATGAACGCATTAAATCGACAGGAGAAACAGATTGCAGTGAATCCTCTCTTTAGAGAAAATCCTTGATTCGTTGGTAGCCGAGAACTTTGCTGTTTTCCGGATTCTATTCTCTAGACTAGAATCTGTGATTAACCACAATGATATATTTCTCATTGAGGAAAGGATGACAACTTTTACGGTCAAATAAATAGAGTCAGATCCATCCATGTCTGACGGGAAAATGAAAGCAGTTAGAGATATTTAATGGTAGTTTTTCTGCCCGTAAACAACCTAAGAAAAACATTACAGGAGAACAATGTAAAATTCTGAGCAACGCAGCTGAATGTCAATCTGATGAAACACATTCTGGAGGAGACAGTTACAAGACAAGTAACTGGCTTCACGTCTACATAATTCAAATTTGATTTACTTCTCCAACATATCTAATCGTCTCTCAAAAACATGGTGCCAGATTTCCAGATCATCCCTCTTTAAATTTGTCCGACCACAATTTTAATACCACTTCATCCCGCCAGGATTAATGCTGTTGTTATCAGCCCAGCCCGATTCAAAGACTAACCTCATGGCGTAAAACCGTGACTTTTGGAGCATTACAAAAAGACAAGATTCGATTACCTTTAAAGAGTCGACTATTAAATGTTTCCATTAGTCAGTATATGATTTAATATTGTATGAATATGTTTTGTATTATTCTGTTCAAGAAAAGAGTAGTTTTTAGGTGAATACTCGGAAACATCTCATCGTTTACCTAGGCGACCAAAGAATAACGCCTTGAAACCATAATCAGGATAACCGGTACCAAGTTTCAATCCGGGTTCTTTTAGTTCAGTATAGCGGCACTTAACACATTACGCCAACATGCCGAGTGGATCTCGCTTCCGTTTCGTAACGTGCTTATGCCTTCAGAGGCTCGTATTGTGCTTCCTTGCAAACTGCCTCTTACCGGTCGAATTCCATTATGTTAATGGACTCCACGACTAAAATTACCTATTTCTGCTCCTACGAAATCACGCCAATTTCTCCAACGACCGTTATATGAGCAAAGTTGTATCAACAGAAGTGATACCCCTCCCTCCAAAAATAGCCTAGTCTGAATCCAGCTTAATGGTACTCCTTTCTCACGTGGTCAGAAATGTTCCTGTCTTGTACCGCTTCTTCAAACATTGTTGCACTAGCCATACGTATTAGACATGTATGGTACAGGACGGTTCGGCAAATCATCATTTTAGTCATTTCGCTGTCACATACTTTTAAACCAGCGAACTGTAATATAAACATCACCTTCTCCGCATTAAGGTACTAGAATAGATTTTCCTGTGCACAAGACATGTTGCGAGAAATCTTTTAAATTTAAGACAATTAACATCCAAAATTAGAAAGGCGCCGAAATTATTACATCCCTTCGGTAAGAAGTTTAGTAACTTACACTTGCGCAGCATACGTCTGAAACAAATTGCTTATGTTTAATGTCGCTAAGAAAAGGAACTTTCTCGTATTTCCACTATTTCGAGATTTATAACTCTAATAGAAATACACGTTATTTACAGAATATTTAATCTCGTGTAAATATCTGAGATATGGCTCAAAGTATTGTTTTATGTAAAGCTTCTACAACTACCAGTTTAAATTGCTTTTTAAAAGTCACAGCCGAATGAGGTTCAAACAATATAAACTGGTGGCACATATTTTCGTGGAAATTCATTCACTGTTCTCAAAACAATTTATGTTGATAATGTCGCCATCCGTCAGCAATAGTCACAAAAGTTAAAAATTACGTTGTCCAAGGAAAGTCAAAATTTTCGCTGTTATTCACGTTTATTAAGAATGAATAACAAATTCTAGTTTCATTATTATTACGATTTCTGCTATCAAAGTAATCTCCAAGAACAAGGAGCTAACGACGGGTATTTAAAATCGTTGTGTAGAAGCTAAAAGCTTCACTTGTTCCCGTCATGTTGATGTAGTGATGTTGTGCAGCTGAGGTGATGAATCGTTACAGCTGTGGTAGCAAGAACATGGTTTGGTCTTTGATTTTTGATAAATTTCCAAAATAAATGGATAATTTTAATTTGTGTACTGTTGACATTGAAATTTTTTAGTTTTTTGTATACTTCGACCATGTTCTATTCGGAATTAGCCTTGTGCCCTGCGAATGTAATACGGCTCCTACTGCACCAAGACTTGCGTGGCGAGTTTTATGCCTATCGATAATCGCACGCAAGTGGTCGTCACGCGCTGTGTTTACTAGCTGTCGTGTTCCACTAAACGAGCTGGTGGACCAGGCAGAACCAACAGAGACACTGAACCAACACAACGCCTGGTCCGAAATAAATTCAATTCCCCAGAAACTCAGTGTCTTTGCTGCTGCTTAAGCCGCCGAAAATGGTTGAGGGCTGGACTGGTGGCACATATTCCATTGCTTCGGTTTCCGTAGACCATAAACCACCAACGCCTCAGGCTGCAATGAACACGTGAACGCCATCATTGGTTGCTGAGTGGAAAAATGTAGTGTTTTCAAACGAATCGCCCTTCAGCTTGTCCTACGGTGATGGCCACGTATGTATGTGTTATACGCTAGCGTGGTGAACGTAGTTAGGCAGACTACATTGTTGAGCAGTATAGCGGACAGCCGCCAGGTGTGATGGTTTAGTACGCCATAGCTAATAACATGCGGATAGTATGAACAGCAACCGCTGCATCAGGGAGGCTTTAGAACCCGAGGCACTGCCTTAACACTGCTTCCATGACTGCTAATTTGTCTGACATATCACCCATCGAACATGTCCCGTGTATGGTAGGTTTAGAGTTGTAAAAAAAAAACTGTTTTTTTCTGACTTGGAAAAAAAAACATGAAATAAACTGTTAAAAAAACATGTTTTTTTTTCTGGGACACGTTTTTTTTCATACCTACTAAATCTCAAATTTGTAAGGCATTTATCGTTTAAAATGACTGTTTTAGAGTTTATACTAAGTACTTATCTTAATTTTTAAATCTACTGTACTATTCTGGTTCATTAGAAAAGAAAATTACGAAAATATTGGCAACATTAAAGTTTTCTCTTACGAACGGAAACTTTCCGAAGAGGCTTGGTTGCGCGAGAAGGAATCCCTGTCCCCCATTGTTTGGATTGATACTCGCTATTTGAACTAGTGCTGCCAACCCTACGAATTTATCTGTAGAGCTACGGATCTTTTCAAAAAATTAGGAATTTTAAATTTATCTACGATTTTTTTGCCTCTTTTTATTACTTATTGTGCTTTCCTTATATTCGTATACTTGTTAGAATCTCAGCGTATAATGATTTTTTTTTGCTGTCGTCAGTCTTTAGACTGGTTTGATGCAATCCTCCATCCCTTCCTATCCTGTGCTAACCTCTTCATTTCTACATACCCCTAATGATACTGAGTCATTAAATTGTCAGTAATTATTAATCGTTTCCATGCAATCGTTGGCGTAAACCAACGATTGAAAAAGAAATAAAGCTCCTATTTTGTATGATAATAAATTCAAACTTAAAGACCGTAATAAGAGAATTATCAGCGCAGTCTTTATGCACAGTGTGTACTTTGCTCACAATTTAAAATTGCAATCTCAAAATCTTTTGCGTACAATGCAGGAACAATGAAAATGTAACTATTCTGAAGTTATGGATCTACAGGAGCCAGAAGAAGAAACAGAAAATTCTAACACCGACCGAACTAGTGTTGGTAGTGCTGATACTAGTGAATGTGGTACTGACATAGAGGATGAATAAAATTATGTTACCTATATAGATACATTTATGAATCATTATGTAAGCCATTATACGATTCAGAAAGATATAAAACACACATGTAAAATGTAAGTTCCGTAAATAAAACTATAATTTATCAAATTTATTGTTTTCTGAAAAAAAGTAGAAAAAAGCAAGCTGCTAGGTTTCACAAAGCAGAAAAAAAAAAGATTTTTTTTCAATTTGCAACACTAGGTAGGTTGGAAACTTTAACGCTCAGGTCTTCTTGCAATCACTGTCGATGCTTTTCTGACGTGCCCGTAAACCACATGGCAATGTTTACCCTAGCAGCACATCGAGTATCTCTTTAATTCCATGCAGTAGTGGAGGATACATACCATACTTAATTCTCACGTGTACAGTGCATGTATTGTTCTGTAATTTTAATCACTTGTGTATTTTCATATCCCTAACATTGGAATAAATTTCATTATAATCATAAGTCTCCTTCTCGGTGTTGCAATTTTCAGTAGTGCATAACGCATCTTGTTAATAACATCTCATTAAGAGATGGAGATGATCTGTTAATTTCAGATTCAACCGTTTGCAAGGTGATTTATTGTTTCACTAAATTATATCTATTTATTTCCTGAAATTATCTTGATATAACGACAAACAATTTCACTACAGATGAAAAGTGGAAGATATACGTACATTGGATTCCACTTTAATTTAACCATTGAAATATGTCCTGCACATAAGACAACAGTCTACAAGATTTTCCAAAACACAGTGGAAATATACACAATAACACAGGAAATTTACAATAACAAATTTTCAAAATTACTGTATGTGGAAACTGAGTCAACGCTCTAGCAGTCTATTTTTGGATTTACTTCACATTACTATTATTATTATTATTACTCCGCGATTCACCAAAAGTGTGTGGCGGAGGGTGCATAGCACCTATCGAGAAGGGTTATGGTTTGGAAGGGTTATAAGGGATATGGCAGGAGGCGCCCATGGGCTATTGTGAGGAACCATCCCCGCATTCGCGTGGAGTGATCTGGGAAAACCATGGAAAACCCAGATCAGGATGGCTGGAGTGCTTTATCGAAAGCTACTCCTGTCGGATTTTAAGTTTACTCGCCCGGTAAATCCTTTCTATTCCATTCCCTAATCGCTCGTGGGAAAAATGAGTACAAAAATGAATCGGTTCTGGCCCTGATTTCTCTTATCTTATTTTCTCGGTCATTTCGAGATATGAATGTTGCTGGTAGCAATATTTGCTGACTGTCATTCCGAAATACATCTGTCGTGAATTTTTCAATTAGCTTCCGTCGAGAGGAACGCCTTCGGTGTTCCAGGTCTTCCCAACCTAACTCCTTCAACATCGCACTTACGCTTTCCCTCCAACTATATATACCTGTCACGAATCGGGCGGCTCTTCTTTGGACCTTCTCTAAAGCCTCCATTAACCCCTTTTGATGGGGACCCCATACAGAACAACAATACTCTAAGTGAGGACGTACTAGTGACTTGTATACAATCGATTTAACTTCCTGAGTGCATTGATTTAAATTACGACCTAGAAATCGGAGCATACGATTTGCTTTCCCCATTACATTATCGATATGCTCATTCCACGACAAATTATTACGAATTGTTACCCCTAGGTATTTAGCGGAATCTACCGTTCTAAGGACAGTGTCATTAATCGTATATTCATAGTTAAATGGTGTCACCTTTTTACTTACACGCATGACTTGGCACTTTTTAGCGTTTAACTCCAACTGCCAATCTTTACACCACGCAATTATTTTCGTAATATCGTCTTGTAACAAAGCGCAGTCGTCCTGGGTTTTGATTTCGCGATAAATTATAGCATCATCGGCAAATAATCTTTTCATTCCCCCTATTATGTCGCATAGATCATTGATGTATATGAGAAACAACAGAGGCCCTAACACGCTTCCCTGGGGAACTCCAGACCCCACTTCAGTAAGTGATGAACGCTCACCGTCGAGAACTACACACTGTGTTCTGCCCTTCAGGAAGTCTGCAACCCAGTCGCATATTTGTCTAGATATGCCGTAACCGCGAAGTTTCCTAAGTAACCTAGTGTGAGGCACAGTGTCGAAAGCTTTTTTAAAGTCTAATAGAACCAAATCAACCTGGGATTGCTCATCTATAATTCGGCACAAGTCGTGAATTAGAAGTGCAAGTTGTGTTTCGCAGCATCGGCCTTTTCTGAATCCATGTTGATTTGGATTTAAAAGCTCACCTTCATCCAAGAACCGCATGACATTCGAATAGATGATATGTTCTAAAATCCTGCAAAATATTGAAGTTAACGAGATCGGCCTATAATTCTGAGGATCATTAACATTCCCATTTTTAAACACTGGAGTTACGATAGCGGTCTTCCATTCGGCTGGTATTTTTCCTTGATCCAGAGAGACGGTATACAATTTCATCAAATACGGTGCAATTTCCTTTGCGTATCTTGAGTAGAATCTTGTAGGAATACCGTCTGGTCCGGGAGCCTTATTGGTTTTTACATTCATAAGCAGTTTAGTTATTCCCTCGACATCAAGAACGAGATCATTCATAATTTTGTCGGTACGATTGTTAAATATCGGTATCTCCTCTGAGTTTTCTATCGTGAAAGCCTTTTTAAATATATCATTCAACATTTCTGCTTTCTCTACGCTTGTTTCTGATAATTCACCATTTTCTTTAATCAGCGACGGCATAACCTTACGAGAGCCTCTTATTACTTTGATATACGACCAGAACTTTTTTGGATTAGTAATCAGATCTTCGGATAAATTCCTGGCTTGGAATTCTTTAAACGCATCGCGCATTGCCTTACGCACTTCCGCACGCAACTGGACTAATTTAGCACGATTAGATGAGTCCCCCGATTTTTTCACCGCGGCATGTAAACGCCTTTGCCTCCTGAGCAAACGTTTCACTTCCCTATTGAACCGAGGGAAGTTATTACTGACCTTAATACACTTCTTAGGAACAAACTTGTTTAAACCGGTCCATATTAGTTCTTTTAAATTAAACCAAAGTTCCTCAACATTTGTATTTAACGTGTACGTTTCAAAATTCTTCGCAAAGTGGTCAACCATACCCGCATCGTTTGCCTTATCGAAGCAAAACACGAGTTTCTCTTTGTCATGCTTCAGACTCAGACTGGAGTTTAACGTTACCACAACCGCCTTGTGATCACTTATACCGTCTTCTATACAAACTTTATCTACAATATCAGGATTGCTAATTAGAAAAAGATCCAGAATGGACGAGGAATCTTTGTCGCACCGTGTTGGCTCTTCGACCATCTGTTCAAGAGATCTTTCTGCAAATGATTCTAGGAACGTTTCGGTTATTAACCTATCTCTTCCACCCAACCTGAACGTGTATGTGTCCCACCTAACCGACGGTAGGTTAAAGTCACCACCCACGATCAATATATGTCCTTGAAACTTTTTGTAAATGTTATTAAGCGACTCCCTGAAGTATTCCGCGTTAGCTAAATCAGAATCCGGAGGTCGATAAAATGACCCGAGTATGAAATTTAAATTTTTGCCAATTTTTACCTTGACCCATATTAACTCGCAAAAATTTTCCGTTTCAGTTACGACAGAGCAATTAACCGTTTTACTTACGGCCACGAACACACCCCCGCCCATTGAGACAGTTCTGTCCTTCCGAAAAACATTGAAATGAGGGCCAAATACTTCGCTAGATTCAACTTCCGGCGTCAACCAGCTCTCGGTTCCAAGTATTATATCGACATCATTAGTCGCAACTGAGGCGTGAAAATCCGCTACTTTCCCTCTAATACTCCGACAATTTAGTACCATTATCCTTAGCTGCTTCGTATTGTTATTTGTGGAGTCTAAAACAGCATTTTTCATACTTGCACTCTGACGGTAAACGGGTGAAGTAATTGGAGCTGTAATATTAAAATTATTCGCGCCATCCCTACCGGGACCAGCTTCTATGTTATCAGCACATCCTCTTCGGTGAAATGAAGGATCCTCGGGCCTCACGCTGTTCCTAAAAAATAATTCATATCAAGGCGGTTCCAAATTTTAGCAGCCACCTTGGACGCCATTCTAGGTGTGTAGTGGACGCCCGACCTGTCAAATGCGTCCCAGCTGGCAGCTATCATCGGGCGAAGGTCGACGAAGCCCCAGTTGTTTTTGCGACACAGCTCCTGCAAATTACTATTTAAATTAAAGATCTTCCACCACACAGCCTCCCCACAATCGACACGCGGCACCACACTGCAAATTGAGAACTGTAATGAAACTGAATTTTCCCGGGCGGCTTCATACGCCTTTCGGCCCAACTTGTCCATGGATTTAACTATATCTGGAACAGAAACACGACACGAGTCATTAGTGCCGACGTGCGCAGCTACTCTTAACTGACGGCAGTTCGATTCCCTAATCGCTTTTGGAATGGCCTCCATGACACTTGGTACGGTTGCTCCTGAAAGAGAAACGGAATGAACGTTAGTATGAGGATCTGCACCGTTCTCGTGGCTGATTCCCGTAGCGGTTTCTCCAGCCGTCGCACGTTGGAGCTGCCAATGACCAGTAAACCTTTTCCTGGGAAGGCTCGGGGTCTGCGGGTAAATCTTCCCTGCTGCTCTTCTGGGCCATTCGCGCTTGAATCTACAACTTCCTGCAACACAGAAAACGCGTTACTTAGGGGCAAGGTATCATTTTCCCTTCGGCTAATTGGGAATTTCGACGCCTTTCTCCGATCCACACGATGCCAGACGTTTTCTGCAACTGGAACCTGAAAATCAAAACTTGCCGGTTCCACTACAGTTGGCTGCGGAATTTCTTCGACGCACTGCCGCTCCTCGTCTAGGATGCTCCATACCTGCGCTTGAAGAGACGCCATAGTATTAAGAATCTCCTCGAGAACCAGACGCCTACCAGAACACTTTGCACAAGCCATGTCACCTGAAACAGACAAAAACCGAACTACAGACGAATACACAAAAATCGGCTACCGCTACTAACGGCTGCTAAGGCTCGTGGCTACTGCTGCTACGGCTGCGGAGGCTCAACTGACTGGCACACTACCTAAACAGGAAATATACAAAGATAACGACAAAAACTAGCACAATTCAAATCACACACAAAAGTTGGCTACGGCTGCGGAGGCTCAACTGACTGGCACACTACATAAACAGTCAATATACAAAGATAACGACAAAAACTAGCACAATTCAAATCACACACAGAAGTTGGCTACTGCTGCTACGGTTGCTCGACTGCTGACTCACTGCCTACACAGAAAATTCAAAGATAAAAACAAAGTCTATCTTGCACACTTTAGATTAAAACACAAGAAAGTCGATGACTGCTGCTCACGGCGGCGGTTGCTCGACTGCTGACTCACTGCCTACACAGAAAATTCAAAGATAAAAACAAAGTCTATCTACCACACTTTAGATTAAACACACAAGAAAGTCGACGTCTGCTGCTCACGGCGGCGGTTGCTCGACTGCTGACTCACTGCCAACACAGAAAATTCAAAGATATAAACAAAGTCTATCTACCACACTTTAGATTAAACACACAAGAAAGTCGATGTCTGCTGCTCACGGCGGCGGTTGCTCGACTGCTGACTCACTGCCAACACAGAAAATTCAAAGATATAAACAAAGTCTATCTACCACACTTTAGATTAAACACACAAGAAAGTCGATGTCTGCTGCTCACGGCGGCGGTTGCTCGACTGCTGAATCACTGCCAACACAGAAAATTCAAAGATATAAACAAAGTCTATCTACCACACTTTAGATTAAACACACAAGAAAGTCGATGTCTGCTGCTCACGGCGGCGGTTGCTCGACAAATTAAACAGGCAGACTGATTACACATGAAATTCGTAACGTGTTTCTGACTAAAACAACCAAGAACTCGTTCGGAAACGATGCAAAGAATTTCACCGAAACAGGTAAAAACTCAGCAATAGATATAGTCTAAGTCAAACAATTAACCATTGCCAGTTTAGCAAAAAATTCCCCTTACTTTTACGGGATTCACGATGCTTCCAATGGTGTTTTACAACAAACCTGGAATAGCTGACACGCGCTGCCGATAGCCAAAACAATTCGCACAGCGTGAAGGCAAACGACGGAATAGTGTGACCACAGTAAGAAGGGATACATCAAGCCTAAGCGGACCTGATTAGGGTCCTAGATTCACGCCGAAACGTTGGAAATAAAACGTTGTTGAAAGCAGCGCGAATCGCGCAAAAGTAAATGGGATTTTTTACCATCACGACGCCTGCTAAAAGTGTAAAATATTACATTTCCAGTATGTTTACTAATTATCTAGTGATTACGAAGCTTATTGAGGCTGTACTAAAATGATTTTCAATATTAATAGAAATTATTTGACAGTTTTTAGAAGTTGTCTGAATGCAATCAGACAACTTGCATGAAAAGCAAATTAAGTTAACTACACTTATACTATGTTGGCGTTCAAATTATTACTGATCAAACGATTTAAATGTTGTTCAGATGGCAGAAAATCAATTGTTAGTTTACAAGCTTGATTCTCCTTCTCCAGTAGTTGATGTTAGTGCCGCGGTGTTAGGTTTGCAGCAAAGGAAATAAACAAAGGAAGTAATAAATTCCAATTTTCTAATAATCTGGAGTTACTGTAAATGTTATCGCCGTCGATTAAAAGTAACTGCAATAAGCCTACAGTGTTTTTCCAAAGCCGATGGTTCAAGGAATAAAATCATAGATAAAAATTTTCTATTGGGCTATCGGGAGCGTCATTTAATTACGAGAAACCATACCGCCTCATAAAAACAAATTTTTAAATTAATTCAACATCAGGTTTAGATTTAGCGACCAAAGATAGTGCAAGCGAACGTCCTAGTGGTATAGTACTTCAGTGTAACATGAAGTAATACAGGGTGCTAATGATGACGAGCCCGAAAGACCCAACTACGACGATGAAGTACTGCTTTTCGAACATAATAATCATTCGAAACTCACCAAGGGAATATTCTGACTAGCTGACATGGTGTTTTCGAAGAGAGCAAAAGTGAAAGAATATTATGAATTAATTTATATATTCATATTTTTAAATACTGAATTATGCTGTCACGGATATTAAATAAAATATATTTCTCACGACACCTAACTAATAATTTCTAGTTAAACAGAAATGGACTAGACTTTATTTAAGACTAGCTGACCCGACAGACGTTGTCCTGAGCAAATTTCAATAAAAAAATTTGTGATAGTTTTGTGAATTTGCGAATAGCTATTGAAAATTTGTAAACAAAGTAAAAGTAAAAAAAAACGTATTTCTGAGTGGTCATTGTATTTATCAAATATTGTGTACATGGATATTCAGTATGAGGAGGACTACATTCAGAAATACGGCAATGGGTTATTTTACATGCAAAATAAATTCTATCGGCAGTACATCGCTGAATTGCTGGAAATGTGTGATGTGCCTGCAATGTAACCGACTGGGAGCGAAGAGGGTTTGTTCTAAAATTTAAGTCACAATTGATTTAAATCAAAATTTCGTGTTAACCAAATTATATATTTCCTTCCATTAAATTTAAAATCTCAAAGTGTTTTATTTATATTTCGATTTCGACTATCGCACCACCAAAGCGGTTTTGATTGTCTCGTAGATCTTGCGCATCTTTCGGTCTAATGTTTCCAAATAATTTTTATGTGCCACCGTACATTTATCCCAAACGATCAATTTACACTGCTACAAAAACTTTGGACATCGCACAGTTCTTCGAAAGGTTGCATGTTGGAGTTTCATAGATTTTTATACTCAACGGCAACTTGAATGCTGATTGACCTATTTGACCCCGTTCCAACAACGTAGCCGCCATGATGAAGCAAGTGCAAGTGCAATTTAATTCTGTCAGGGAATCGTTACCTAAATAAATGAGATCAAAAACGTTTTTCCAGTTCCACCGGGAGCGTCCACGAAGATAATTCCTCTGGTTCCATCGTTCACAACTTTAATGAGAGTTTCGTAGGCAAATTTTTATTCCAGATTCAACATTGGAACGCTCGTTCGAATTGATTCTTTCAATGCATCACAATCATATTTTTTTCGCATTTCAATTCTTGATTAGATACATCGTGCATCGGACGATTTGGCACTGTCATGGTTAATTGAGGTAAAATCTCGTATGGTATTATGAAGTACATGTCCTCAATTAATATCAATGGAATAGAAATAAAATATCTACATTTGTTGGACAGATCGCGTAATAACACAATTTTTTAAAAAACGTAATTTTGTTTTAATTTAGGCTTGAATTAGTTTTTCCAGATGTTTCTCCAGATTATCCAGTTTTTTCCCACAATAGAAAACATTCAATTGAGTTATTTCCATTCCGGCAGCATAAGAAAAAAAACAAAAAAAGAATTATGTATATCCATCGTTCGAATCATGAGTTATGGTCTGGAGTTCATACAAAAATCCCACAGAAAAAAACCGCTTTCTGTTTTTCTCTAACTAACCCATTTCCCGGCAACATTTCCAAGCCTTGTACGGACTATTATGAACAGATGTTTAAAAAAAAAAAAGTTAACCAAATCGGTCAATAGGAAAAAAAAATATTTTTCCAGAATTTTCCAATTTTCCAGGCTACTTTTCCAAATTTTTGTTTCTTTGAAAACCTTATTCCGACTGTTACAAACATTTTAAAGAATTTAGCCAAATTGGTCAATAGGGAAAAGAACTTTGTTTTTTTTTCCATATTTTCTAATTTTTTCGGGCAACTTTTACAAGTGTTCTTTCTTTTAAAACCTTACTCTGACTATTACGAACACTAAAGAAAAAAAACCAAATTGGTCCATAGAAAAAGGTAATTTCAGCTTTTCCAGAATTATTCAATATTCTGGGCAACTTTTACAATTTTTCTAATTCTAAAAACCTTATTCGGACAATTACAATCATTTTTAAAAAATAGCCAAATCGGTCCGGCCATTCTCAAGTGATGCACTTACTATTGAACAGCATATAATTTTTATTTACATAGTTAATTGAAAGAACTGATTTGAAAAATAATGTTTCCTTAATTCCAACTCTGCTTTGGTTCCAGTTGTAAAACCAAGTTTTCTTGTAGCATTATTCATGCATCTCATTTCGCAGTATATAATATTGCATGAGAATTCTACCCGAGTATTTAATACAGTGTTTTCAGTTATGTTTTCAAGTAGTGTTGGTTCACGAACACTATCTTCTCCTTTTGTTCTGTTAGTACTAATAAAGATTTCTAAGGATAAAATAAAAACTGCAAGAAGACTTATGTATGCATATTTCATGGTCATTTTAGTTGCAGGAGATCACGTGAATGTCAATACTGTAATAAACTTGTAAAAGTTGCTGTAAGTACAGGTTGAAACGATATCCACTTAAAGCAAACAAGCCAAACTGTTAAAAATTTGTTACTTCTACTGAGCACAGAGTGGCGAATTTTTTTCTCCCCTGACGAGCCGCCACTTAGCACCGATATGGGACTGTTAGTACTCAGAGTTTCCGCCGTGGCGCCACTGCAGTGGTGACTGACGGAGAATCGCGTGCGTACCGACCATTTGAACGTCGGTTTGAGGTTTGCCAAACGCCCACAATGAGTCACACGAAAATCGGGCGTAAATACAGCTGACTGTAGCTCTAATAAAGGTTAAAGTAAAACATGATGATTTTACAATCTTTCTATTCGTAATAAATCATCAAATAATCAGATATTTCCATGTTATTCTTTACAACACCAGTAAACAGTCATAGGGCCTGTAGATAAACTCCTTTCTTCATATAATCATATGATCATTTATTGCATTATTGATATTTTAATTTTTGACCCTTTTGTTTGATGCCTCAAATTTTTCTCTTTCTGGCCTCCGAATCTTCCATTCTTCACTTCTGTTAAGCATTTTGCTTCATCCGTGCAGTTCTTGGAAGTTCATTATCACCCCTTAAATCCTTTTGCGGGTTGAAACTGCATTCCTTGAAGAATTCTATTTTGTCAGAGAGAACATCCTGACTTCCTTACTTCAAACATCGGTTGTAATTGTGCTTTGCAAGTAAAAAACGTCTCTTCTTACTTCAACCATTTGTTCAAATCACCGATCATTTCCCCCTTTTCTATTAAATTCAATATGACACTGAGCAATCTCCACTGTTAAATTTTGTCAAATAACTGATAATTTCCTCAGAAAATCACAACATATTTATTGTTGCTCCATGGGTTTCTGCTGAACTTAAATTTTTCTCCCCCATTCTAATACCTGGAAAAAAAAAACAAGACTTTTGACTACGTAGTCTTCTTACTGATACTTTTTAATCATGATTTTACGGTCTTAGTGACTCTTAAAAATATATCATAGATAATACTTGCACGTAGGTATTCCATATATATGGCCTCATCGTGTCTTCGTGTGGTGGTAATGACCTGGCGACAGGGACTTTACTGGCTGCGCAGCCCGCCCATATCGTAGCACCGAGCGTGATGTGTGAACGGTTAACTTTCTGACCTCGCATTCGGGAGGATGCGGGTTCGAATCCCTTTCCGGGCATCTATATTTGGGTTTTCCATGGTTTCCCCAAATAACCCCAGGCCTGGATGCTTCCTTCAAAAATGCCATGGTCGAATTCCTTCCCGTTCCTTGTCGCCAGTCCCATCCCGCCTCTAATTACCTTAGCCGTCGACGAGGCGTAAAGCAATAAGTAAAAAAAAAAAAAATCCTATCGTAGCTGCTCTAACCTAACCCGGTCAATCTACCGAGTATAGTGTACCTACGGTTTTACGTGGAATCAGAACCACGGGAGCGTTCCGGAGTACTTCATATTACAATATGAGCTAGAGGTGAAAGTCCGGTTAAACACCTTTGAAAAATCCAGCCGAGAACGTGATTCGAACCAGGGAACCTTCGATCTCCAGTCAGACGGCTTAGCCACTGAACCACTCCGAAAATGCTACATACATTGCATACATGCTAGTCTTGTATCCTCTTTTCTTCTTTCGTTCTCCCATCACCAATGGCAGCGCCATAAATGCTTATCTATTCACCTCTTTATCCCGAAACTGATCTGGTCCTCATGTGATATTTTTATCATTTTTCTTTTGTATTTTATTAATATTGAATTTAAGATATCAAAATCATATTATGGTAACTTTACTATTGTCAACTTGTGGTTTCATCTAGATATTCAACAAAATTCTTTTATGTGAATCTTTCAGCATCCTTTTTGTCTCGTAGCTCTTTCCTTTCTAAGAAATCCTGACAATTCTGTAGAAATCTCGTCCGTTGCTTCTGGCTCTTAAAGTCTTTCAAACTCTTGTTACTTTCTGTACAAATGCTCATTCGTTTAGCTAAATACTTTCTTTTCATTTCCACAAATTTGTGTCTGCGCTTCTCATATATAGTATCTGTTTTCGCTCATACTGTTTCTCTGATTCCTCATGGCTGTATTAGATCAACTGGTGCGACAGAGGGATTAATACTGATATTCATCTGAGTACTTTTGTGTCTCTTGTTGCCCTTCCATGATCTAAATACTTTTTCTGAGACACAAAGATTTCTGCCTCTCCCTTTCCTTATGCCTTAAGTGCCTGAATTTGATCTACTTATCCGGCTCCTTTCATTGTTTTCTCGACGAATCTTGCTCATTCTATTACCTTAGTCTATCACTCAAAGTTAAATGAATTGTTCTGATAATCTGCCCGCTTTTAGTCTCTTTGTCTGTGTTATTTCACGAACTTCAAACTCTAGTCCATAATTTTCAGATCGGTCTTAATCTCCGTTCTTGCTTACGGCCGTTATTTATTGAGCGTAATTCTCTATTTTTTAAGTACCAGACTAGCTGGACGTTCTTGCATTGCCTGGGCGGTTCCACCAACTATTTATTCTTGTACGCCCCTCAATACCGTGCTTCCTGTAACGAATTTATATTTCCTCTATGAACGCTTGATCAGCTCTTCGATTTCACCAAACCCATTCTTTACGTCACAGTAAAAGTTCTGCGAAGTTAATGTATACTAAGATTAAAGTGATAATCGTTTTTATGATGTAACCACATCAATACACTTCTCACAGTAACTTGCAGCATCTTGTTTCTTGATGTAGCACTTATCACACTCCTTTAATTCCATTGAAATATTAAGCATTATTTATTCTGTAATGCAGTGAACAGATATTTCCACTTCTATTAATTATTATCAATTACCCCAAAATCACATAACACCAAATATATTTCTCAAAATTCCATGAATTAACTGAATGAAAATGAAAATATCACAATTAATTCCATTATAAAAGTTTCTATTCGTGCAGAAATAAATTATTGAATAAAAAAGTTTTTAAGAAAGTAAATCAAGGATGCAGAAGAACAAAAAAAAAATTTAAAAGAATACATGAATAATTCAAGAGAGTCCATGGGCGCCAGGAGGGGGGTGCAAAGGGGTGCACTGGCACCCCCTTGCTATTAAAAAAAAGATTAAGAAAATTTATTAATAAATTTCTCTCGGGCTTCCAGCCGTGTTAAGATGTTACATTTGTGGGACGTTTCGAAGGCGTCCTTCTCTGCCTTCATTCTCAACCAAATGTCAATGATTAACTGTTTGTTTATTCAGCCGCTGCCACGGAAACGGTGGAAGACAAAAGCCAACACAACTCCATTACATCATCCACTCTTCTGCTCGTTACCGACGCGAAACTGTTTCAGAATTTTAATAGTCGGGTTCCAGGCCGCACTGTGTTGATAACCAGTGTCCCTGTTGACTAATAAATCAGTTGATCTTATTTCTACAGCCAGCGTTATTACAGAAGCTGTAGAAATAAGATCAACTGATTTATTAGTCAACAGGGACACTGGTTATCAACTCAGTGCGGCCTGATACCCGGCTATTAAAATTCTGAAACAGTTTCGCGTCGGTAACGAGCAGAAGAGTGGATGATGTAATGGAGTTGTGTTGGCTTTTGTCTTCCACCGTTTCCGTGGCAGCGGCTGAATAAACAAACAGTTAATCATTGACATTTGGTTGAGAATGAAGGCAGAGAAGGACGCCTTCGAAACGTCCCACAAATGTAACATCTTAACACGGCTGGAAGCCCGAGAGAAATTTATTAAAATACAACGCCGTGAAAGATTACGATCTTAAAAATTTTATTATTAAACTCACTGTTTGAATAATAACTTAAGGCGTCTAGGTTGTTGTCCAAATTTTTTTAACACCTTGTCAATAAATACAGTATCCTTAGTTAATAAATATTATATATAATGAATAAAACAACACAGATACACCTTCCTTAAAGTAATCCTGCCGGCGCCCATGAGAGAGTCAAATGATTAGTATGAAATAGGGAAATACAATATACGCCCAAAGGAATTATTTATAGTCTTTATTACGTAACCATATTGACGTGCGCTTCCATAGCACGGGAAACTAAAGAAAATGAAATTCGCAGAATCCACCTAATGGAAATTTCAAAGGAGAGAAAATGAAACGCTCAAACTGGATAGTTTGCGAAATGAACAAGTGAGTAAAGTAGTAAAAGAGAAAGTTGAACGAGATGAAATATAAATATCAAGACTCCAGCAGTGTGGACGCATGAAGAGGACAGGGGAATAAGGAACGCCAAGTATAAACTATAATCTGAAATTGGAAGGGAAGAGTTTCAGCAAGTACCAAGAAAAAATGAATGAAAGACAGACGAAAGCGCGGCCATTGGTTGGAAACTGTTTCGACGACGATGATGATAATGATTAAATCTTTCAGTAGTATCACCTAAGCTTTCCTGTAATTTGTTCAAATGCCTTTTCTTTAAATAATATTGCATTTCTTATCCAACTGTATCTAATTACGCGTACAAAAAGACCAAGTGTGATACTGTACCTACTATTCATACAGTTTTCAACGTTTTAAATAATGTGTGTTAAATTAGATCTAACGTAAGAAAACTTGAATTAATTAGATGTGTTCTTGCAGAAGAACTTGTAACTCTGAGATAATATTCAAAAATGTCTTATAAAATCATAACAACTCGTTGTTTTACGAAATGTCGCAAGGATATCATTAAAAGCTCCAATTTTTGTAAACGCAATGCAATTGATTCACTTGGCTGTACTTAATCAGAAACATGCCTGTGAATGATCTCGACAAGATGGAGATAATCAATGGAAAAAAATGGTCTTAAGCATGTCTAAGTTCACCCTTTTTTGGGCAGCAAAATGCTTTCATAATATTATGAAAATTTAGTGTTACCTTATAAAGTATATCAAGAAATATTTCAGTCCCAAGATTACTCGTGAGCGAACAAGTTCATATATTTAGAACGGAGATATTGAGCAAAAACTTATCTCTAGAAGTAGCAATGAAGATTGCTAGTTCTCTAGCGTTTATATTTCAGACCACAGGATTGTAACACTTCAGCTGTGACAGCGATGTCATTTAATCGGAAAAACAGTCGGTACGGAATGAGTTCAGAACTATTTGTGTAATTGTAAGCTATTATGCTTATCATTGAATCTTCGAGCATAAAGACGACAGGTAATATTGAACATAAATTGTAATTATATATATATATATATATATATATAGTGTCAACTATGCACTTTTCTAATGAGTGCCGACAGATAATTAAATAAATCTTATTAAATCTTTCGCTTATAAGTCAAATGAACACTGTCTCATGGAAAGATGGAGAAAATTAACTTATTTCACAAATTTCAGCTATCGCAATCACATTACTCACAATTACGAATGACGTCAATATTTGAAATTTCTTGTCCTCCTGTTAACATGATGAAGACGTGAAATTAGTATATGTTTTTAAATAACGCTAATAACTAGTAAAATTCATTTACCGAAACCAGTAACACAGTGTAACAATTGATCTCTTAAAACTTTCCTGAAACCAATTCCGCTCCCTATCTGATGCCAGAGGATTTATTGCAATCAAAACAGCTCTTAGCATTAACGCCTAGCTGCTCACGTGACTCTGCAGCATCAACTACCTCGGGAGTGAATTCCGACACACGCTAGGTTCCTAAAAATAGCTCTTTACAACCAGAAAAGATGCAGGAAGAAACAGTTGTGAGTTAAAACTGGCAGACAAATTATTCTGAACTTTTCAGCAAACGAGACGGCTCACCTTGACCTACAGACCTCATAGCATGATATACCTACCTCATTGCCTTCCAAGTGACATTTCAGCTATGAGATTTGATATTAAAGAGGAGCTTAATATGTTCACTTTAGCTAATAATCTCATTGAGCAAGGTATTTAAACATTATTTGATCAAATATAACTTTGCCAAGAGTGAAATATCATTCCGTACGGTTGTGTCATGTTTACAGTGTGTTCTCATTCGTTGTACTAAACTTAGCGGCGAATGGTAACCGACGTTCGTCCAGTTGTTGTCAAGCCCTACTAGCAAGAGGATAACGCCAAACTCTAATCAGCTGCATTGCTACTGTTAATAAAGTTCACAGTAAAAAAGCCGTAATTAAGCGCAGTCACGCTTGGTTATCGACCACAAACATCCAGTCACGGCGTACGATGGGACTCAGGTGTCTCCCTGTCCGGCCAAAATTTCAGTTTCTCAAGATTTCCCAAACGCATTCCACTTCCCTGCCCACAATCTCTATTCAGATGATCCTATGATTTAAAAAAATATATAAATAAAGCTATCTATAATAAATTAAGAGCAGAAAAGTCTAATTAGATTAAAATTTTCTTAATTCTTTAGAACTGTAGAAATTTGAAGAAACTGGTTATGTATTATTAACGTTTCGCTGCTCAGAAAGTTACTTCGGAGACTTAGATAAGTTTAAACATCTTGTAAAACCTGCAGCATTTTCTCTGTATTACGGTATTTTTTAAGATAAAATCTATGTAGTTGTATTACTAACTTTCCTAGCAACAGTATAACACCATATACTTCGTCATCCAACACACGTGGCAAGTTTCCGTTGAAGAAATAATACGCAAATCTTTTTAAATAATACTTATTCAGAATGTTTGATAAGAAAAAACAGTATAGCCCTTTTAAATATGAAGAGCTGATTTATAAGACATTGGAAGACGGGAGACTGGCGAGGACAGTGTTTGTTTTAGTTAAATTATTTAGTGGCATTATTGGCATTGGATTAAAGGTTAGTGCACCTAAATCGTCACACCTGAAACGAAATAGTTCTTCCTTTATTTTTTTTCTAAGCATCTGTCAAGTATGTGTAACGCAGGATGTGTGTAATTCAGGCCTATTACAGTAGATCTTCCTCAGCAAACACTATCACTTGCGTCTTGAAATACAGAGTGTGTAGACACGAGCGTATGTCATCAACGTTACACATGTATATATCCCACTTTATCACGGGTTAAATAAATTACAGTGCTACTGGGCTGTTCTGTGCAGGCTGTTGAGAAATACCAGCAACAGTTTAAATGGTATAATCCTTGGATGCATTATTGACGTCAAGAGTTCTTCAAGTAACTGTTGTAACTTTGAGTATGAAGGTCACCTCTCTTTACGTAAGCCCAAGTCTACCACTCTAACTATAATTAAAATCAAAGTTTTATTTCATATTAAGATCAGAATATTTGTTCCAAGTCGTAGGTTTATGTCATTAGATAAATAAAGCATGATGACAATCACAAATTTTGTAAAGAAATTGAACTATTTTGGTGATTTGACAATTTCACATAAATTAAAAACTTAAAGAACTTAGTTAATTTATTATTCTTTTAAGTTTATTTCACGATGATGTGTGGAAAACGCATGAATCATATGAAGAGCTAAAAGAGGAATTATTATAGCGTTTCGGTGGCTTGGTTCTATATACAGTATTTGCAAGATATGCCAAAGATGCACACAAAAAATTGAAATTTTACAGCTAGTAATGAATTGGTAAAGAATAACGCCTATGCATTGATTAACGACAAGGATTATAACACTGTTGTCCAATATGAGGCTGGTCAAAAAGGACTTTCGCATGTTCAGAGGGTGCTATTGGAGAGGCCAGCTTGCACTAGTTGAAAAATTTTGTTGGTACTATTGGGCACGCTGTAACGTATGAGCAAGTGAAATTAGGCCTGCAGATGACAAAGAACCAGACATCGTTTTAAAGCTAAGAAATAGATATGTGTTACGTGCTTGTGTGATTACATAGCACATGTAATGGCAACTTGAAACCTCCAAGCTACCGTGGGCAATACGGCATTTATGCAAACGATTGTGGTGAGAAGAGAAGGGGAAATTTTAAATTTAAACATAAACATAAACCCTAGTAACAAATTAGCTGAAGTACTTTTCCGTAGACCTCTATAAGGCAGACTTACTTTTTAGTGACGAAAGTCAGCATTGAGAGAAACAGATTTGAGAGGTTATTCAGTCCTAAGGGTCCTGTGTGGACAAAACTACTTCGGATGTATTAAAGATAGGGGGGTGCGATATACCTTGTAGTACTTTTGTGTTAAGTCTGGAGACTTTCTGCTTACTAAAGCAGTTCCGGTCCATTAAAGAGGGGAGTCAAACAGGATTGCAAATTTCAGGCGTATTACTTTGACATTAGTGGCATGTAAATTGATAGCGAGACTGGTAAGCAACCGCATCAGAAATGTTTATGAGCAAAGTGACTGATTTACAAAACAGCAACATATGTTTAGGGATGGATAATACAGCTGAATCTCAGTTAGTAGGCTACATGCAAAATATTTCTAGTAAATTACTACCGACAAATGGCATTGATACAAATCTCAAGTATACGATACGACCGAGCGTGGTGGTGTAACGGATAGCGTTCTGGCCTCGCATTCGGGAGGACGGTGGTTCGAATCCCCGTCCGGGCATCCAGATTTGGGTTTTCCATGGTTTCCCCAAATCACTCCAGGCGAATGCCGGGATGCTTCCTTCAAAATGCCATGGCCGAATTCCTTCCCATTCCTTGCCCCCATCCTTTCCCGTCTCTAAAGACCACGTTGTTAAAAAGGGACGTTAAACTGTTACAAAAAAAAAAAAAAAAAATCAAGTATACGATGAAGCAACTGTAAAGGAAAACAACTTATATCTAGTATAATTAATTTCATTGTCATTCGCACCAAAAAATCATTAAACTCCACATTCCACTTGTAAAGAAAGTCTTCGGTAACTGCCATGATTGGTCCTAATCCTATGTAAACTAGTCCACCCTCTTTTGAGTAGGTCAATACCAGGTAACCTTTCAGAGATACACTGAAGATCTCTTGAGTGAGATGGTAATGATTCTACCCCTATCTCAATACTGAGTGATGTTAAACTGATTTCGAATCAGGTTTTTTGGCTGTAACAACGGGAGGCATTCTGGAGTGAAGTCTATTTGTATCAGTATTGGGGTGTAAAGCTTCGTAGTTCTCCACCTTGTGTTCACCCTGGGCAATTCTACAACTGGTTTTCAAACAAACTTAAGTAGATCTTTGAGAACTTACCATTAAAATGAACAAATTGTTAATAAAATGGGCAAGGGACGCCAAGATGCTAGTATAGCACTAAATGTTTCAGAGGCATTAGACAGAATTAGCCACAAAATGGTGGTTAATAAGGTAAAAACCATTGTAATGGATGATAAAGTGACTTGCTACATAAAGGAATTCTTAGAATGTAAAAAGCAAGGCGCTGGGTTAGAAAATTTTGTATCAAAGAGGTGGAAGTGCGGGAGTGCCTCAGGGTAGTGTATTGGGGCCATTGTTGATCATTATTGAATTATTTTGTTGGCATAATATTGTTCATATAATGCGATCAAAATTGGAAAGGACTGTGAGGCTCACAGTCCTTTCCAATTTCTCCAGCTGCAGGAGAATCTTGACAGGATACATAACTGGGTAGGTCAATACAGAATGAAAATAAATGACAAGATGAATCAACTTATTAGATACTAATCACTATTTTAGGGAGAGGGAGGAATTGATTGCTGAAGATCTTAACTGTAAATTTGTTGGCATAACATTGGATACTCAACTGACTTTCAAAACCTTAGTCAGATCATTGATTGCAAATGGTGATGTAAAATGGGACTTACGTTTTGGGTCTCAGATTCAAAAGTGGGAAGGACTGCAAAACAGGAACATTAGATTTCTTTGTGGAAATGACCTCAGAACACAATCAGTAATTGAAATGTGAAAGTCATTGGAAGATAGGAGGACAGTGAGGAGAGTGATGGGAGTGCATATTGGCAAACTGGCGTACATTTCCGATGAAAATTGGATAAATATTGGCAAAAGAACTGGGAGGGAAAAAGATAACCATAACCAGAAGCAGTCACATGATTTTAAGCTTAAGGCAGTACGAAATTTTCTTTTATAAAGTAGTCAGTAACCGGGATAAATTATTTAAGGAAATGCTAAACACATTACTAAAAACACTGAAAGAATTCAGAATTAAAATTCATTAAGGGTTAAAGTAATTAACTGGTGAAATTACGCTCAAAGAATTTAATATTTAAAAAATATTAAATAGGAAAGTAGAAAAATTGACAAACAGTCAATTATTCCATTGCTCCTTCACTAAATTAAATTTCGCAAGTGGTCTATTGACTCAGTATTGATTGATGTTATTATCTTTAAAATTCGGGGTTCCGGGTTCGAATTCTAGTGCAGTCAGAAATTTTCACACGCCTTGCTATGATAATGTGAAGTGCGCTGAGACGCTTTGTCATTCGAATTCCGCTTCCGTCGTCTCTGTTTCGATCTGTTTAATGATTTCGACCTGTTCTTTATAGAGAAAGTGGCAATTAATATTAAAGCCAAAAAATGATTATGAATAAATCCGTTGGTTCAAATTCTGTCTCTAAAAATTGTTTTATTTGACACAAAAATGATAATTATTGCTGATCACTAGAAAAATAAATCCCGTAAGTCCACACCGACAACCTAAAGAAAATCGTAATTTACACTGTTAAGCCTGGCAATGATTTAGGCGTAACTATAAGCCACACTGAAATGGAGTTAATAAAAGAAATTAAAATATTCCTTCGTATTTACAGTCCGCATAACTAAGAAATATGACTAGTGTAGGATCGAGGATACGTATGTACGTTATTAAAACACTGTGGCTGCTTTGGGACTGTATCGTATGCGGCGAAATAAATATACTGAACACGCGCCAAGATGTGTGTTTCAACTTTATGACGGGTATCTGAAATTTTTACGATTTTTTTATTTAGAAGTTATATGGCGGCGCCTCGCTTGAGGTTTCAACGCGCTGAGGTGACATACCACTGCGTCACGCTGTGACACAATGGCGTGATGAGTCATCCAGCTCCATAACGCTTGTTTACCTTAATGGTAATTCATATGTGTGTTTTGGGTTTTGTGACATAATAATGCATAAGCGTTGTTAGGATAACTTATATCATTGCTGAAACTCAGTGGAATTATTATTCAGGAATGATGCAGAAAATACTTACTTCAAAATATCTTTAACTTATTTTATAACTGTAAGCAGATTGCGTTTCTGTAAATGCACGTATATGTATGTATGACCTACGTTACCTGTCGCTTTTACACTGCTACTTTGTGTAGTGCAGATGAGAATTATACTCGCGAAAAAACGTATCAATGGAGGCGGTAAAACTCGAGTTGAGGAACGAGAGCGCGTTTGTGGTAGATAAATTACTTACAAATAGAATCGAATCATCCTTGAAAAACACAACGATCTCATCTTGAGCATAGCAGCATCAACAGCAACGGTATTTCTTCAATTGTATAATGAAAACACAGCCAAACCTGTTGCAAATATTCAATGAATTTATTGACCGGTTTCGACCAGCCTTAAGGGAGTCTTCTTCAGAACTAGTTAAAATATATTACATAAATCTAAAAACACTTTTCAATAAAATAGTACACTTTTGTACTAGAGTCACACATTAAAATATATTATCTGGCTAACCATCCGGCAGCCAGCGTGCATCACAGAGCCAGCGTCTAATCTGGCTTATATTACATAAATCTAAAAACACTTCTCAATAAAATAGTACACTTTTGTAGAGATTAGACGCTGGCTCTGTGATGCACGCTGGCTGCCGGATGGTTATATTTTAATGTGTGACTCTAGTACAAAAGTGTACTATTTTATTGAGATGTGTTTTTTAGATTTATGTAATATATTTTAACTAGTTCTGAAGAAGACTCCCTTAAGGCGGGTCGAAACCGGTCAATAAATTCATTGAATATTTGCAACAGGTTTGGCTGTGTTTTCATTATACAACAACGATCTCAGTTTTGTAGTGCCTCCAGTGGCAAACACACTTTCTTTTCGTTTTCAAAACGATTCGTTGATTGGGACGAGGAGAGGAAATAGACTTAAAGAGCAGCGGACATAGAACAATTAAGGGGCCTTAACTTTTATCGGTGAATTTAATAATATTCTACTTCCCCAATAGTAATACTGACGGGGTATGTAAACTCTCATGGAAGGGGAATGTGTAAATGATTCAAAAGAGACTCTCTCACGAACAATTAGGGTAGAGGTTCACAAAATGGGGAGCGCAAAGACATTTCAGAGGGGGCATGGGGTGCAACGTAGCTACGCCGACAGTGTGGGAAGTATCCTGGCCCTACATAGTCTGACTCCTTCACCGTCTTTTAAGGTTGAAAACATTTATTCTAACAACACATACTTTGTGAGTTTCGTCTGAGACGTCATTGTTAGTACTGAGAAGTAGGCATTTCCCTTTTTAATAAAAAAACAGTTTGGGGGGGGGGGAGGGAGTGGGATGAGATAAATTTTCCTTTGATTGAAAGGGGTCGTGGTAAGAAAAAGTTTGGGAACCAATAACTTAGATATTTGAACGAAGGAATAAAAATTTAGCTACAGTGATGTCAGTGATGTCAGCCTCGGTAGGTGAAATACGCAGAGGTCAAACATTTTTTGCCTATTTTTCTATGACTAAATTTAATGCTGTTTCCTTCCCTCAGTATGCTATTCAATCCTAACGAATTCATTCAGGGACAAAATAAATAACGATATTCTGTTGAGTTTGTCGGGTTCGCGAAGACGTTAGAATATCTGTTTAATATCAGGACGATTTGTTTTCTGTAACCAGTTCATCAGTATTCAATTGAAAAGCATTCTTAAAACTTTCTGAACGTACATTGCCCGTTAAATTTTATGTAGATCTGCGGGAAAACTTCTACGCCGAAATATAGTCAATAGGCCTCGCTCATTATTCATTAACGCTCTCATCTGGGTAAAATAGGGCACAGGCCGACTCTATATGGCACCTGATAAGCTAATAGAATTGTCTAATTAGCAAGTAAATTAAAACAGTAAAAGATGTTATTACATCAACAAAGTATATTACACTTTTTAGACAAAACCGAGAGGATATGTAGATACGAACTACAGATTGACGTAGATTTATGTAGTCTCCAATAATTTTAAAACACAAGTCAAATGATTCGAAGAAGTTTTATGAAAAATCATTGATTATGAACTAAGTTAACATGGTTAAAAATTTATTGCTACTAACTAATACCAGTAACGCTTAACTTTAGTTGGGTCGAAACTGGATATTTAGGCCGATTATATATACGGCTCACATTCTATACGTATTTGATACATTTAAAAATGTTATAAAATTTCTGAAAAGAATCTATGTAAATTCTTAAAACAGAACTACAAATAAAGAATGTAATCATGTCAAGGACTATAAAGTAAGCAAGTATACACAAATATCCTCAGAATTTTTATGATATAAACCGATTTGTATTGTTACAAAAGACCTCCACATACAGAAACTTTTGATTAAAAATATTCTAAACTATTTCAAGGGATTCCAAAACAGGGAAAACCACTGAAATCCAGAAAATAAAATTTAATTAAACTACTTTCCTTGTACTCTAAAGAATGAAAAAATTAGTCAGTTTAGTAAACCCATAGTCAACTGTAATTGTATAATTTTAGTGTCCTGAAAGAAAATAAAGCAAATAAGCATTCTTATGAGGGTGGATTGTTTTAACTGCTTCACACGAGACTGTATGTGAAGGAATTTTGACAAATTATACCAAATTCAAATGTGATATAAAATTATTATTACGTACGCAGAGAGATGATATTTTCAGTACGGCAAGAAGTGAACATCCGTTGAAACAGTAAACCTGTAAGACATGTAGTGGCTTTATAGCAGGAAAGTACACTTCTGCATCCCTTCAGCCGTTTCGCCGTACTTTGAATTTTATGTTGCCATATTCCACAGCTCCCATCGGAGACATCGATCCAGCAAACAACCATAATCGTAACTGTTACAAGAACGTCAAAAAAACTAAACATCATACAAGAATTAAGGAAATATTTCACGGTGAGTTATAGATCAAAACGTATTCTAGTTCAAGATGTGTAATAAGACAGAGTCTCCAAGCAGAACCAGAATAAATGCTTGGAATAATATGCATGTAAAAATAAATATTACCTATCAAACACAATTCCCATAATACATCCCACTTAACTAACGGTAAGTAAACTTGATCTATTGTCACAGGTACTAAAAAATATTCAACATTAGAAAAGCGTTTGCCATTGTAGGTACTTCGTTGCTCTTATATTAACTGTGTTACATTACCTTTTTCTTAAAAAAAAAAAAAAAAAAAAAAATGAAACTTATATCTACACCTGACCCTTAATTATTTCAAAAAAGAATGAGGGACCTCATTGTTTGCAAAATGATGTACTCTTCATTTCAGAAGGTAATATTATTTGCATATGACCTTCAAGTTACGTACATATAGGGTAGGTAAAAGATCTCAGTTGTCTTAATCATCTGAAACTTTTCTCCTGGATTTTCATTAGTCGCAACTGGATTCTTAAACCAATTACGCAACAAAACTAGCAAAATAGAAGATCAAGTACGATTACAGCATATGCAAAACATAAACCGAACCGCACGCTCCGGCTTGGCTTTGGGGAGGACGTGGGTTTGAATCCCCATCCGGCCATCCAGATTTGGATTTTCCATAGTTTCCCCAAATCACGCCTGGTGAATGCTGGGATGATTCCTTCCCGTTCCTTGTTCCCAGTCCTTTCCCTCCACTAATGACATCGACGAGACGTGAACTCATAAACAAAAAAAGAAAAATGTGAAATTCCGACTTTTCTCCTGTTAATTTACATTGGGCTTACCAGAAATTTTAATAACTTCTACGACCTATAACTGAACATGATATTCGGCGGTGTTCACGTCTCCAGAACACGGATTACATCCAAGTAGAATATATAATTTTTGAATTTAAAAGAGAAAACTAATTTAGTTTTTTTGTGTTTAATCTTTCACTTCCAATGCCTTATAAAGTCGAATTGCAAGTAGATATTCATGCAAACGTCAATAGGTACTTCCATAAATACAAGCTAATAAATTAATATGATGAGAAAACAGCTTTAAACGCAACAATCGACTCTTAAAAACGTTTGGTTTGTGGTTTAATAACAAGTTAGAGATTTTAAACAATATCCTGAAACATAGACGTTTATTTTTTTGGGAAAGGTTCTAATGGAATTTTCTTCTGTTGGTCATGGGGCAAATTTTCTGTTATTATTGTTGTTGTTGTTGTTGTTGTTGTGTTGCTGATCTTCATGTAGTGTATACTATAGCAAGCTCTTTCGAAAACTATCTTTCATAAGCAATCCATTCACGGAAAAGTTCTGAATAACCATTTTTTTCTAATATTTAATATGGCCTCCTGATAGAAATTCAGCATAAACTTTCCTTAAAAATGACAAAATAATGAATTAACGACATTCATCTCTTTCTTAACAAAGATTCCTCTTTTTCACTTTCCAACTAAGAGAACAAAACAGACATAGGATGTAAATTATTGGAGGTTTTGTTCTATAATAGGAATTGGAAACGTTATCAGAAAACAATAGTTGATTTTCAGCCCTCCTCCTCCATCTAAAAGTATCAAAGATTAGGTAGTTTTGAGCTGTTGACCTAAATACATAGAGTTACAACACACACCAAGAACATAGGTTTGAAACATATTTCCTTGTTGGCTGTAACAATATCACACCTCACCAATCATTTTATATATTATAATTAATTATATGTGTTTATGAATGATTGAATTAATGTCTGTAAATTAATTTGTGTATCGCAGGATTTCCACAAGATGTAGTATGTACTCTTTGGGGTAGCGGCAGCTAACATTAAGAATCTTTGGCGGCCACGCTAGTAATAGCCATGGAGGAAGGAATAATTCCTTCCTCCATGGTAATAGCTAACTGTACAGTGAGCAAGTTAGCGCTAAATTGTCGTAACGCACGAGTACGAGCTCGTTTTGTATGGGGACGGTAATATAAATCTAATTGGTATTAGAGGATATTAGTGTTTAAATGTTGATACAGTTTAAATAAATAGAGCAATTCTTTATTTTGTAACAGTGGAACATTTTGATTGTAACAGTAATTCCATTATGTCAGAGGATCTAAATTTATTAACAGCATTTTAATTTGCTTAAATTTGTTCGTGATGACCATAACACGCTGTTTTTTCCTATAGTGTGGAAAGGTTACTGAACAATCCACTCCTTCGGCAGCTGACACCTAATGATTGTCTTCAGCTAATTAGCCACACTAATTAAAGGAAAGATCAGAATAGGCTACCTCAGTCTCACAAGAAGGCAAGAAAATAACAGAAATTTTAGTCAATCCGTACTACAAATGTATCCTATTTTGATGATTCGCTTTTGTGCTAACTGAAATAAGCAACAAGAATATGTTAAGTGTTAGAAATTAAAGTGAAAGTACTATTTTTATGTAAGCGCAAATGTTTTTTTTCATGCATGTGCGTGTGTTTTTGTGTGTGCGTTACGGAGTCTAGTGCATTAAAAAACGGAATGTACATTTATAAGCCTATAAATTAACTTAAAAATGTCTATTGACGTCACCTATGAAGCAGTACTTCAGAAGTGAAATTGGCATTGGAAGCACGAGATCGTTGAATGGCTACGATAAACAGCTTTCGGCCTACTGTAACCGATTCAGCAGTGGCTAAAAACTAAACAAATATACGGAACTTGATTGGTCGACACCACACAGTCGATAGATCACCTGATTACGGCCAGGATAAAGTCGATAAAGCCAAGGATATTTCATGGAAGCTGACCGTCCAGAAGGGGATCTCATGCCCATTTCAACTGCTGCATTCGCGGGGAGGAAACCCATTAAATAGGTAAAAAAAAAAAAAAAATTGAGTAAAAAACGCGCACATTTACAAATATGTCATGATGATTTGTTTCTTCTATACGTTATCTTCCAGAGAAGTCCTGTACCGGTAGGAGACGGCTTTGACCCACCTTCGACGCTGTCGATGACCTCCTTGACCTGTGTCTTGGCTCTCTCGACTGCGTCCGCAGCGCCCTGCTCGACGGCGCCCACGGCCGCCGTGCTCGTGTTGCAGCCCATGTCAGCCGCGCACCATGCCGCCAGACACTCACTGGAGAGGCCACGCCGCAAGCCGCCCGCCAGCAGGTGCGCCTGCGCTCAGGCAATCCAGCGTGACGTGCCACCGGCCCCAGCTGCAACAGACGGAAAGATCATAAACTGCTGGATCTGAATTGGTTAACGTGGTGAGTTTAATAGCTAATACAATAAAGAGAGTGTTAATAGCAGGTAAATGGACGATAATCAACCACAAAAACTGAAACAGTAATGATGCGGTAGTTAAAATAATGATTTTGACTTCTCCGTGCTTGTTTCAGTGCATATGTCTGAGTTGATAAAAATAACTTTTTGTCATTGGTACCATTGCTTGTTTGAATCAATGGCCCATCTCTTTATATCCGCAGCTAATCATCTGCACATATACACTGCGACCTACATTTTCACTTATTAGTTTCATAGAGTATTTCTTCATCCTTAAGATTTAAAATTAACCAATTGCGCTTTCTCAGAATACGGCCCAATACCTTATCTATTCTTCCCCACATTTTTTCACCAACTCATCTCGTCACCTATTGTTACAGTAACACATTTATTTTTGTGTTTCATCCGCGCAGTTAATTTGCAACACCTTTCCACAGGTCCACATTTGAAGTACTTTAAGTTACATTTATTTGTAATTTTCGCAGTCCAAATTCCATTTACACCCAAATATTGTTTGCTTATTTTAAAAATCAAATTTAACTTCACTTATTTCTTCATAAACAGCTGAATTAATTTTTGTGGCTCGTTAAAACTATCACCATCGTACATAATCATTCATCACATAAAAAAAAGTCATAATATTAATACCATTTACTTTTCTTCGTGGCTCTTGGAGCAGAACCGTCTATTAGACTTTAGTCTACATCTCCGATATTCTTTGCTTAGAAGTGATTAAATGTAGTATTTATACCTGTCTATAATTATTCTTTTAATTTTAGGTGCGTAATTTCTTTTTTATTTTGGATAGGTTGACTTAGTAGCAATCAGTATCTCACTTTAGTTCCATGGTAATCGGTTCTAGAATAAATCAATATTTTTGAGGTGTGGCCCAGTGGTGTGATATTGAAGTGATTCTATCGGATGATATATTACATAGCCTTGTTTGCTGACGAGCCTAACCAGTTAACGATAATTTGCTTATGGAGCCTACACGCTTTGCACAAGATATCAATCAAGCTAGTTCATTCTGTTTAGTATCGTTAAAGTGTTGAGATAGTATTTATTTATTTTATTTATAATACCTTCATATTTTTAACGCGTCAAGTCTTTCGTAACTGGTTTGGTCAGCTCGGAAAATTTCTTTCAGTTGTGGATTGCTTCGCCATCTAGTGACGTTACCGAGCGTGGTGGGTGAGTGGTTAACGCTCTGGCTTTGTATTCGGGAAGACGCCGGTTCTGATCCCCGTCCGGACATCCAAATTTGGGTTTTTCGTGGTTTCACCAAATCACTCCAGGCGAATGCCGAGATGCTTCCTTCAAAAGGCCATGGTCGAATTCCTTCCAGTTCCTTGTTCCAGTCCTTTCCCGGCTTTGATGACCTCGACGCCTACGAGGCGTAAAGATAAAGCATGAATCGAAGTATGATTAGTATCTGTTGTCTGATATAATTTGACCAATTACTAATTAAAAATCTTGTCCGGTTATTACGTATTATAATATTTATATCGGTGTATAACTTTCATATTTTAATAAAAATAATATTAAAATAAAATTAAATCCATTCGCTACTGTATTTATTAACTTTTCAGTATCTCCTAAGCAATTTGGAAACTTCATAAAATTTGTTGGTCATAGATTTTTCAAAGTGAATTACGCTAGCTAAAAATTAACTAAACAAAACAACATAACCACCACACGTGTCGCGTTACGGAACTTTGGACATAACACGTGACAATCCAAGTAAATAATTAATATATAAGCTGAAGTGATTACCATACAACTTGCATACAAATTTATGAACTTAATTTGTGTATAGTGATGAAACGCAAATGTAAGTTATTTTTGTGATATAAATTCATTTCCTTTACATGAGTTCGAAGTTGAATATAATCATTATAGTCAGAAGCAAACTTATAACATTTTTAAATAGTAATATGTCTGAAAATTAGGCCTTTATACAGGCGGTGAATGATAAAGCATTATTTTAAAAAGGTCGTTTAATTGCTACCAAATAAACTGCAGTTAATGTTTATGTTTTCGACGTGTTCTAAAGCAACAACAACCAGATCATTACTACTCTAATTACCGTGTTCACGTGGTTTGATCAATAGTTCTCGTTAATCTCAACACCAAACAGCAATTTCCGCCTAGCTCTTCACTTAACCGTCGACGTTCCCGTCTGTTAGGTATGATGTTACTGTCAGTTTGTATATATATCTTTCAGTCTTCTAAATTAAAAAAACTCTAGTTATCTATGTTGTCTTACATATACGAAGTTAAATATCAACGGCTACAACAGAAGGAGCTTGCTGAAATAAACTGTAAACGTTAATCATGATCCCCTTATATAAAACGCTAACGTGTGGTCTGCGTGCGTCGTCTATAGCTGCTTCTCCTATTGGCTAACGAACGGCCAATCATCAACCACCATATTACGTTCGTACCACCGTCTTGCTTTTCGTTTATTTACAGCTAGACGCTGAAATTCATATAAGGAGAAGGAGATTCAATATTTGCACTATTTTATCCGTATCAGTTAGACACAGAAATTGAGAAGGGGATTCAATATTTACGCTACTTTATCTGCATCAGTTATGAGCATAACCTAAGAATTTTTTTGGCAGAAGGTGAGAAGCAATGAAGTTTATTAAAAACTAGGAGAAATGTACATAATGCGAAATGTATTTGTCACATAAATAACAGTTACCCGTTTACGAAATTATAGTCTCCGTAATATAAAGTGAAATGCATTTTTTTATTTTAAAATCCTAACAAAATACTCTGATAATCTAACGAGAATAACGTATTCGTATAACTAAAGATATCATTAAGGATGACTTATTCGTTTCTCCTTATAAGCTTTTCCATAATAAATCCTACTACCATTATATATGATACCCTTAGTTTTTGATACATGTGTTAGCTATTAAATGAGATTTAAGATAACTTTTTTTATCAGATTTAAATCATCAAGGATATGACACTCGCAATTCAACAACGATATTATTGCCGCAAAATAGCAGTGAGCAGTGATATAATAAATACTGAGAGTAGGGAAAAAAAATTAATACCAGGCAATTATATGTCACAAAGTTACAATTATTACGTTCGATTAAATTTACATATTGCTTTTTATGGTAATGTTGCGCTTTGGCGTTCGCTAACTTTCATATAGCAATGACTGTACACTCAACGTAAACAACCAGAGACATTGTATACATGGTTAAGTATCAAGCAGGCCGTGATTTATTCAATTATCAAGTAGGCCGTGATTTTTTACGTAACGTAATCCATTATTCTACAGTCATGTTTGATATAATGAGGCCTGGACCATCTCACTATACACGTACGTCATCCCGAAACTGCTTTCAACAGGCTAATATCTCGCCGTTATTATGGTCCAGGCTTCATTTCGCCGTAAATAGGAAAAAAATAATTGTAAGCGATATTAGATGACCGGCATCTGAGCATTTACGTAAAGACACATATTTTTTAATGTGGCGTATGGCGTAAATATAAATTACTCTTATAAACGTCAAGATCAAAACGTCTCTGGTTCTTTGCATCAGTCTCTGGTTGTTTACGTTGAGTGTACAGTCATTGCTATATGAAAGTTAGCGAACGCCAAAGCGCAACATTACCGCTTTTTATTTATCTACGACAACCAGATGCAGAAATTAATGTAAGGAGAAGGGTTTTCATTATTTACGCTATTTTACCTGCCTCAGTTGTAAGCACCAGTTTAAACCGTAAACTAAGAATTTTTTGGCACACGATAAGAAACAATGAGGTTTATTAAAAACTCAGAGAATAGTACATACGTAATCGCGACATGTATTAGTCAAATAAATAACAGTTATTTGTTTTCGAAATTGTAATCTCCGTCATCTAACGTAAAATGCATTTATTTATGTGAGATCCTAACCAAGTGCTCTGATAATCTAACCAGAGTAACGTATTCATATAACGAAAGATATAATTAAAAAATATTATTTTTCTTACAAGGTTTTTCAGAATGAATTCCTACTACCACCATAGGTGATACCCATCATTATTCATTTGAGGGTAATAGAGGCTATGATTTTCGAACGCAATATTACTGGAGGTTGTGGTTAAGTTTACCAGAATCGCAACTGACACATTTTGTTACAGCATAATTCACTCAGAAACGAGTTTTACAAACCAATTAAACTGCTTTCATAAGCGCCATGTTACTAAATGTATTAATTAATGCGGGTGGAAGTAGTTTCATATTTAACATGCTGAATTGTGCCTGGACCAGGAATAAAACTGATATTACATGGATAGCAAAAGTTTTTGGAATTCCTAATCTGATTTTATTTAATTGGTTCTTTACTTCCGGCGTCATTAATTCAGTAGAAGTTACTACTGTATGGCTATGTGAACGGCAAATGAAATATGTAGAACTTTGCAAAATCAAGGTCATTAGTATTATGTAATATCAGTTCCGTTTAATTAACCAACTACAAAAAAAATGAGCTGCCAGAATATTGCGTTCAAACCGTCATTTTTGACGGGCTCGAAGCTAGTTGTAAATGTTTGAAAAATGGTGCAAGAACATGATGGCAATTCCTAAACCTGAAGTCGGGTTTAACCATTAAACGCAGCTTCCTAGAAACAAATGAATATTTTGTTCTGGCAATTACAACAATCAAATTACTTCTTAGTAAACTTCTGCCTACTATCACAGTATATACAGCAAGCTGTTAGCCGGTGACCGTATTTTCTGTTATGGTAAACGGTTTGTAGTAGTTCCTAACTCATGAATTTAGTATCATAAAAAGTAATAATAAATAGACAAGAAGTGAAATTTTAGTGGATATAAAATGAGTTTATAGTGTCGCATGTCATCACCTCATGACCTGATATGATGTATTACTCGATTAGTATCATTATTTGATGTCTTAATGTCGTTTTAAGTCAAATATACATAACACAGAGTCTAAAAGTAACAAAATGAGTTTTTACGGTCAAATGTCATGAACTTGTGACCTAATCTGGCTGAAATACAACCTCGACCAGTATTTGATCCTAAGGGTTATCTCTGTAAAATTTGAGGAATGTCTATTTCATCTGACTTCATGTAGAAATATTAAAGAGAATCTGGGACGATCTCCTTGTATAGTTTATGCGAACGTCAAAAGCCATGACCTTGTCACTATACCTGACTGAAATGGCGACCATAACCTGTATATGCTACTAAGCTTCACTTTACAATATTTGAAGAATTTCGAATAGAAGTATTAAAGTCGGGCAGAGGCAATCTTACAACATAGTATATGTCTGTATTCTATAACAGTAATACGAACGCTTCAATAATTAGGTAAGACATTAAAACAAAATCATGAGAAATAATTCACACTAAAAGCTAAAAATAGGAAAAAAACTAAAATTATAATATTTAATGGTACGTCCAAAAATCTAAATAGTTTATTCCAGCGCATAATTGGAAGGGTCTGGAGAAGACACAAATCAGTTTTTCATTTCTACGTTTCATCATACTAGATTCGAGTTTCATGAGTATTACCACGCGCTGAACAATTATCCCATAGAGTTTGCCGTTCAGCTTTTAAACTGACTGAATGAGTAGAGGAATCCATTCCAAACTTCAGAGAACCTCGAACAATAATCTTCGACGATATTTGTGATTGATCTCAGGCCATTCAGTTCACAATCATTCGCCTCACATATTGAAACAGTTGGCCACACTAACCATAAGACAATAAAAAAACGATAAAAACAAGCTGACAATGTATCATCGAGTCTGGTTGGCACAACACTAATATAGAAATTAAATAACTTTTCACTCACATGGAATTCAAACATGTAAAACATAAACTGTCTTTTCTCAATCCACAAAACTCACACCAACAATCATAAATCTAACGACAAATTTACCAACCAAATGGGAAACTGTTAGCAGCCTAAACCCTTCCAGTTTTATTAAATATTTACAAAATAATATTTACAAAATAGTATCGCCACATCTAAGTAAACCTTTGTAATCGCACTAGAACAAACAAATATTTAAGTAAACTGTAACGCTGGTATCGTATTAATTTCAGTACTTCACAGGTACGGCACTCATATCCACACCAAAAGATAAAATTTAATTTCTATTTCTGACAAATAAAACTTGAAAGTACAACAAACAAACAAAAACAAAAAAGCGATAAACAAAGGTGAAATAAACCAAAATCATCAATCAATTTTCACAGAACAGTCTTATTTCGTAGTAAATCATCCTCAGACGCAATAAATTGTCTATAGTTTACGTATTACGTGTGAGCATTAATTCTGTATTTCATAGCAGGCTAAGATATTCCAGATAACACATTACCGCAATGACACAAGCTACACTGAAGTGCCAAGGTTCATGGGGTTAGAAGAAGCAAATATCCATATGGCCGTAACACCACGGAAGAAATGTATAAATGTGTCGTGCAGTGTCAGGATTTCATTTGTACTCTCGTGAGTCGTGTGAAATGTATTCCTACGTGATTATGGCTTCACGACATGAATTATCAGATTTTGAATGCGTACTGGTAGTTGCCGCTAGACGCATGCGACATTTTATTTCGTAAATTCCTCGTGAAATCAACATTCCTAATAGTGAAAAAAATGTTCCGCTAGTAATCAACTTCTGGAATTACCTCCCGCCATGGACAACACTGTGGCCGACTGTATGTACTTAATACCAGAGACGTCTGGAGGTGTCATTATAGACCGACAGGCAAAAAGGACACCCACATTCAATATCAGAGGTACGACAGACGCGTACGTGCGTACAGTGCAGTGAAATTTGGCGTTGACGGGATATGACAGCAGAAGACCGACGCGAGTACCTCTGCTAACAAAAGTCCACCGGCTGCAGCGCCTCTTTAGCGGTTCTTTAGCATATTCGTTGTACCCTAGTTGACGGATTAGTCCGATTCCATTTCGTAAGAGCTTTTGGTAAAGCAGATTCCAACATGGCGGGAACGGTAACGTGCGGTAATTTCCGCGGAGTTAAGTGACCAGGAACATTACCTACGACCACCAATAGCTAGCGAAATGTAACAGTTTTTGTAATAAATGTGACAGTTTTTGTAAATAGGACCTAATTCAGATTACTAGGTATTAAGCTAGTTGTTGTAATTAAATTTAAAAAGAGACCCCAACATATCACGGACTCAAGTTGTCAGGTGTACAAGATGGCTGTGACTCTGTCCTGGTATGGGCTTTGTTTACGTAGCATTGACTGGGCCCTCTAGACAAACTGAACAGACCTTTAATTGGAAGTGGTTATGTTCAGCTGCATGGAGACCATTTACAGCTGTTTGCGGCCTTCGTGTTCCCACACAAAAATGGACTTTTCCAGGACGACTGTGTGCAATGTCACCGGGCCAAAATTGTTCTCATTCCGGACAATTCGAGCGAATGATTTGTCATCCTAGACTTCCAGACCTGAATCCAGTCGAAAATATCTGGGACATGATAGAAAAGTCAGTTCGTGCACTACGTCCTCTACCAGCAACACTTTCGCAATTATGAACGGCCTTAACACAAGAATGGCTGGACGTTACTTTAGGGGATTTTTTACGACTTCTTGAATCAATGTCACGTCATGCTGCCGGCTTTGCCGGCATATGGTGTCCTACTTATGATCCACTTATGTACCACCGTAATTTTTGTGACTGCTGTCGTTACACAAACGCCAGCATCAATAAAAATTAATCAAAATCAGTTAACTGCACCATAACTCTGGTAGAACTCTCATGACACTGTAAAAATGTAAAACAGCTTCTGGTAGTATCGATTGATCGATTGAGGTGAGTCACCCGTAATGCTCAGACATCCTGAATGGCAGATAAAAAATGTTCTGGGCTGCCTACCACATAATTCATGGATAAAAGGGAATGACGTTGCCCTTGGGAAGAAATTCAGTACATATTTGCGTTTCAGTAGCCGTAGGGTGTGGTCTTAATAGCTGATGGTTTAAATCTATCTGTTCTGAAATGGGAGGGAGGGAGGGAGATCTTACGTAAATAACAAACCAAAGAACAGTGAGATAAAACATGTCTCTCTAATAAAACCTGATCATAAATTCATAGAGAATTTACAGAAGTATGGTATTTAGTACTACGCGTATTTTGATTTATATTTAATTATCTAGAGTCTAGACTATTACTCTCGCCACACTAAAAGTAATAGTGTGCTGTGATTAGTTGAAGTGATGTATACGATTGCGATTAGACTTCGACGGGGTAGTGGCAACTGTGCGGTCAGATCTATTTTTTAGGGTAGAGTATTACTAACGCGATTCCCTTACATAATAATCAGCTAGTATATAGTTCATAATAACATCAGCCGCCATGTATGGTGGCCAGTACGGCGACGGTGGTTTCAAACAACTATAGTGGTCTCGAATTCGGGAGGACGTGTGTTCGGATCCCCGTCCGGTCATCAAGATTTGGGTTTCCCTTGGTTTTCCCGAATCATTCCAGGCGAAAGCAGGGATGATCCTTCAGAATGCCATGACGGAACTCCTTCCTTATCCTTACTTACAGTCCATTCCCGCCTCTAATGACGTCTACGAGGCTTAAAGCTAGAAGCACCCAGAACTGCAGTCGTTGCACAGACAAATGTATATTCGAGACAACATCACTACAGCCATTAATGAAGTGATTGCAGCTAACCAGTTGCTACCTTATCATTATGGTTCATCGGCATATTCCATCTGATGTGTGCTGTCACCTCATTAACTTGTTAAATATGGAAATAAGTGTTCAAATTAATCACATTACTTCAGCAGGTCGCAATCGGGTGAAAATTTAGTTAAAAATTGCATTAGCAGCTAACTCCATGAAACCTATTCTGGCCTAAGAACACTACCTTATATATATTTCATACTTTAACGTCACAAAGCAAGACGTTATTAGAAATGTAATGACAGACCTATCAGAAGAATAAATCAAGGCGGCAGCGGGATGTAAATATCGCATATGAAGTGTAAGACGACTTGTTATGAAATAGGAAGAAATCAACCTCCCAATCGAAATTCCACTCCTAATTTGTCTAAATTATGTACAGGGTAATTTTTTTTAGAAAATGTTGGGATTTAAAACATGGATTAAATGAAAACAATCAGACTTGCAGCTGATGTTTATTTGCCGAATTTGTCGTCCCAAACAAGGTTTTTTTTTTTTTTTTTTTTTTTTTTTTTTTTTAATACACTCAGTAAATCTCAGAAAATGTCCAATCGATACTTAGATTCTGCTCAAACGTTAAATAACATACTCGTATCTTCTGTTGCGGTTGTTATTGCTTCGTTAATCCTTTCCTTTACGTGATGTCTCGAATCTTTTGTGAATAAACGAAGTTTTTGTTGTACCCCACAAGAAAAAATCGCAAGATGTCAGGGCTGCATTCCTTAGAGGACAGGTTATAGGTCCTTGCTGACCTTCATATCTGTGTGCAACTTTTTCATTAAAAGTCTGAATGACAATGGCATTAAAGTGCGTGGGTGCACCATCTGAAATGAATTATTCGTATATTTTCTAGTTCATCCAGCTGAGGAAAGCAATAATTGTTTTACATATCGAGATATTGAAGTCCATTAGTAGAAAGACTCTAGTATGCTATTTTTCATCACATTAAATATTAACTTTAGATGAGTCGCTTAGTTTCTCAAAAATTACGTGTGGGTTTTCAGATCCTCATATTTGTGCATTGTGTTTGTTAACGCACCCATTCATATGTAATGTAGCTTCATTAGTAAAAATTATATCATATAAAAATAATAAGTTTTCATTAACTTTGTTTATCATTTCTGCAGCGAAATTTTTCTCGTTAAGTTCCAGTTCCTGAAGTAGCTGGATTTTATATGCGTGTAATTTCAATCTCTTGTGTAAAGTTTTGTGAAATGTTGTTTTCGGAATTCTTATATCGAGGCTTCGTCGAGAAATATGTATGTCAGGACCTCTGATTGCAGATTGTATAATTAGTTCAACAGTTTCGTCTGATACTCGTGATCTATCAGTTGATTTCTGCTCGATATCTGATCCAGATTATTTGAATTTATTGTACCAACGTCGTATATTATTATCTGTGGTGGAGCTTTTCAATATTCGCGTCGAAATGCATGTCGAACTGAAATTACGAACTTCAGTTCAACCAGAAACAAAAAATCCTTTGTTTTTCTTTGTCCGCAAACATAGTAACATCAGGGCCGCATTTAGGCATAGGCTACCTAGGCTGTAGCCTAGGGGCCTGCACCGCAAAGGAGCCCGCTGCACATGCAAACATAAAAATATTTTTTTTGAATCGCTGTCATCCTGTTGACATGCGATGTGAATAATCAATACTGTGTTTTTTAATCTTTCCCTATTTCGTGCTTTGGTGATGTTAATCATCTTTTATCGTTTGTTTTATCATAACATGTAGGACTACTGTTTCATATTGCTACTAAAACTTTTCAGTTTGTAATTTTGCGGGCTTTTGTTGAGGGTGTTTGGTTACAACAACAACACTGAAATAGGCAGTACCTAATCTATAGATCGCCAGTCAACAAATTGAAAGTTCGGGCATCACTTGCTAACCTCGTTCACTCCAGTCTCGGAAACGAAGCAGAAAGCACGTTACGAAATTTATTTTCTTCGGATTTTTCCTATCGTTAAATTATTCAATATTTTGTATTAAAAGATTTATTAATTTAATAATAAGTAATCAATATTACTTTATATATACATACAAGGGCCTGCACCACTGTTATAACCTCGGGCGTCTAGAGCCTGCACCACAGGTATAGCATAGGGGCCTAAATACCCTAAATACGGCTCTGAGTAACATACTACATACACATCAGCAACAGTGCCAAATCTTAAGTTTACAACTGCTGCTGCACAAACATGATTGGAGACTATCAGGGCTACAACTATTACGTCTGTAACTTTCTCTACTGTCTTCGTCTAAAATTCTTAAATTCCATCATTATTTGATGATGACCCAACGTATATTCACGGATTACGCTTTTTTGTTGGGCCTTACATTAAACCATTAATGTAAAATTTCTACTGTTTTCGCTACGTTCATCCCAGAATCCAATGCAAAAGGCAAAAAACAACGGTCATTCATATAATGAAAGACGGTGCACAGAATATGATAAATAAAATAGAATTGAGCGATTCCAAACACAAGGGGGAAAAAACACAGCTAATCAGTGCAGGAAATGCAGTATCAAAAAAAGTTGCAGTAAAAATGGGAATACTACAGGATAGTGTATTGGGGTCACAGGTATTCTAATTCTAGTAAATGATTGTATTCATAATTGAATTTCAGAAGTTAGGTTATTTGCAGATGACATAATGCTATATAATATGATCAAACCGGTAGAAGACTGTTAGCGGCTGCAGAGCGATCTGGACAGGATATCTAGCTGGGTTGGTAACCATGGGATGAAGATAAATGCAAAGAAGAGTCAGCTTACTATATACACAGATAAAAAAAAAAACTAAAGGTTGATTATGACTATAAGGTGGGGAAAGAATTTCTTGTTGAAGACTTGAAATTTGAATACCTTGGTATAAAATTTAATAACAAACTCAACTTGACGGGGCACATTGGAAAGGTAGTAGGAAAAGGTTTCAAAATCCTTCACTTCATGGAGAGAGTGATGAGAGGATGTGCCAGAGAAGTAAGGGCATTGGGTTGTAAAATTTTGGTCAGACCACTGATTGAATGTGGTGGCGTAGTATGGAAACCACATTTTGCGTTACAGATACAGGAGTAGGAAGGAGTGCAAAGAAGGGCTGGTAAATTTTTCTCTGGAAATTACCGCAGAACACAATCAGTAACTGATGTGATAAAGGAGCTGAAATGGGATTCATTGAATGACAGGAGGAGGATGAAGATAGTCATGGGAATGTTCAAGTTGTATATTGGTGATGAGGTTTGGAAAGATATTGGTGTAAGAATTGGTAGTAGAACTTGGAAGGGAAAAGAGGACCATGACCACGAGCTGGCGCTCGATTTTATGCACAAGGGTGTGGGCAAAGGTGTCAGGATTGAAATGAGTTACCGAAAGAAAATATGAATAACTTAACAAAAACGCTAAAAGAATGTAAAGTTGAAATATGTAGATGGCGAGAGTAGGCGGGAACAGAAAGAAGAAGATTGGTTGTCTATGGGAAGTTGCCACCAGAGCGTGCGCTCTATCGCAATCGATATAAGTTAAACTACGCGATCACAGAAACACCCTAACAGGACTACCCAACACGATGTTTCTCTTTGTATTCAAACCATCTGATCTTCAGATTTTAAAAGAGATTTCCAATCAGCACACTATAACGTCTTTTATTCATTTTCCCAAACTTCTGATCTTCATATAGATCGCTTCCACGTCTATTATTTTTCTACTTTTTCACAATTTATTGCAAGCACTGTTAGTTTACTTTCTTTTATTGCGTGTTTATCTGTACTCTGTAATATCTATAGCGCCGTTTTTCTGTTTCGTCTTGAGTCATTTTTGTGCCTTCTCCTTTAACCCAATAACTCCAAAATTTCTTTTGTGATCCAAAACGTTCAGACAACGTCTATCCTAATTCTCAGTATTTCTTTACTAGATTTAATTACCCTTTTAATTTTATAACATACCTGTCTCCTTGTGCTGAATTTTTAGACTTATTTTTAGACACTCGTTTTCAGTCTCTGCAAACTTCTATTTCGTGTGAGATTGTTTCAGTTTACTAACTTCGTCTTTTTCCTGTGTTGTTATGCAGTCTACAAATTGGTTTCTTTGACACTTTTTAACCACGAGATAATCTATCTGGTGTCTGTCAATATCCCGTGTCAAGTGTATATTCGTCTTCCATGATTCTTAAATACAGTTAATAGCATAAATATAATATATATTATAATATATTGTGGTCTAAGGGTTTGAGACAGACCAAATGTCAATCTTTCCTTCACGTTGGCACCCTGTTTGCACGGATGAGGCTCTGGCGACTGAAAGATTCCTGGTATAAGGAATCACCCACTGCTTGCCAACGGCCTCCTAAAGGAGGGCGGAAGAGCGGGGAGCGTTTCAGGCCACCCTCTTGCCCTTGGGGTTTGAAACGGCCCCTAAAGGCGGATGACTCAGAAATGATCAACGGCGTGGGGATGCAGAAGGCAACGGGAAACTACTGCATTAAAGACCCAAAGGGTATCGCGAGGACATCTAATCCTCTCAAATTACAAATATCATGATGACTTCTTCCTGGGTGAAATTTTCTGGAGGTAAAATACTCCCGCAATTGGATCTCTGGGTGGGGACCATTTAGGGAGGAGTCATCAGAAAGGATAGAAACATTCCACGAGTCGGAGGGTAGATAGGTTAGAAAACATAGAAAGGGAGATGGAACAACTTAAGTTAGATGTTGTTGGGATTAGTGAGATTAAGTGGAAAAATGCACAGGATTTCTAGTCTGGGGAACATGGAATAGTTAACACAAAAGCTGTCCGTGGAGTTACGGGTGTAGGTTTTGTAATGAATAAGAGGGTAGGGAAATGGTGAGTTATTATGAACAGTTTAGTGACAGGATTATTTTAATGAGGTTAGAAGCTAAGCCCACCCCAACCACGTTAGCACAATGTATATGACAACGTCACAGGAAGATGTGAAAGAAATAGAGAAAATATACCCCGAAATTGAAGAATTAATCCAATATGTGACGGTGGAAGAATATTTAATAATAATGGGTGATTGGAATTTAATAGTACGAGAAGGAAAAGAGGAGAACATTGTAGGTAGTTTTGATCTAGGAGAAAGAAATGAGCAAGGAAGCACACTGTTTAAGAACCACGCAAGAAGGATATACACATGGAAATGTCCATGGGATGCAGTCAGATATTAGCTGGATTATATCATGGCCAAACAGAAATTCAGGAACCAAGTTCTAGACTGTAAAGCATACCCTGCAGCAGACATAGACTCTGATCAAATTTGATAATAATGAAATGCAGGCTGAAATTTATGCGAATAAGGAAGCAATATAAGCTGAACAGACTGGAAGTGACTGGGACTGAAACAAACTGGCTCGAGATAAAAATTTGCAGAAATGGTAGACTTAGGTCTAAGAAGTAACTCTGAAAGGACCTCAACGGAGGACAAATGGAATGCATTGAAGAAAGAAATAATGAAAGTTGTAAAGAAACATTAGGTTTTAGGGAATAAGCCGCCTGAAAACCTTTGATCACAGAAGAAAATTTGGAGCTCATGGATCAGAGAAGAAGGCACAAAAATACGCATGATGAAGCAGAAAGAGAGCAATACGAGGGTGGTTTGAAAAGTTCTCGGAATGTATTAGAATTAAGTATCTTTCCTCGGCGGAACTGCTTTTGTTTTTCAACATAGTCTCCCTGTAGACTAATGCATTTGGTCCAGCAATGTTCCAATGGCTTGATCCCGAGGAAATTTTTCAGCTTGGGGAATAGATGAAAGTCTGATGGTGCCAAATCAGGTGAATAAGGTGGATGTGGCAACAATTCGTACCTCAGTTCATGAAGTTTTGCCATGGCAATAACACTTTTGTCCGGCGGAGCGTTGTCCTGATGAAAGATGACGTTTTTCCTTGCCAAACCAGGCCTTGTTTCGCGTATCTTTTCCTGTAATTGGTCTAGGAGGTTTGCATAGTTTTGCCCCGTGGTTGTTTGGCCAGTAGGAAGATAATCTATCAGCAGAATGCCTTTTGCATCCCAGAAAACTGAGGCCATGACCTTTCCGGCCGAACGCACTGCCTTTGATTTCTTTGGTGGTGGTGAATCAGCATGTTTCCACTGCTTTGACTGCTGTTTTGTCTCTGGGATATAGTAGTGGACCCAAGTTTCATCTGCAGTCACAAACCGGCGCAAAAAATCTTGTTGGTTGCTCTGAAAATGGGCCAGACTTTGTTCTGACATTTCCAATCTGGTGCGTTTATCGTCCAGTGTCAAGAGCCGCGGCACCCATCTTGCGGATAATTTTTTCATACCCAATTCTTCGCTTAAAATATAATATACCCTTTCAGAAGACATCACTACAGCTTCAGATATCTCCCACACTTTCAGTCGACGATCTTCCATGACCATTTTATGCACTTTTGCGATAAATTCTGGGGTTGTAGCACTTTTTGGCCGTCCACTATGGATCATCATTCAAGCTCTCCCTACCAAATTTAAACTCGCTGGTCCACTTGGCAAAAGTTGAAAATGAAGGAGCAGAGTCCCCTAGTGTGTTCTGAAAGTCGGCATGAATTTCCTTTGCTTGCATACCTCTCTTTACAAAGTATTTACTCACTACTCGAATCTCAGTTTTTCCCATTGTCACAAATCACTACGCGGGTACAACAACAAAGAGTCATCACTACCACACTCCTGCAGCTAGAGCACTGACGCGCCACGTGTTCACTCACAAAGGATGTGTGATTATTGCGCGGGAACCTCGTTGCTCTAGCACTGACATCTAGCGGTGATTCCGAGAACTTTTCAAACCGCCCTCGTACAGGCAATTTAGAAATCAAATAAACAGAAAATGAAAAAAGCAAAAGAAAAATGGCTACCAGAAAAGTGTGAAGAAGCAGAAAAGCAAATGGTCATATGTAAAGCAGATGTTGCATATAGGAAGATCAAACAAAATTTTGGATAAATAAAAAAAGGAGGTGTAAACATTAAATCTGCCGATGGGAAATCTCTTTTCAGCTCAGAAGATAGAGCTAACCGATGGAAGGAATACATTGAGAAACTGTATGATACGGACGATTTGAACAATGGCGCACTGGAAAAGGTAGGCGATGTCGACATTGATGACTTAGGAGATTTAGTTTTGAGGACAGAATTTTATAGAGCTCTGAATGACTTGATACCAAATAAGGCATTTGGAATTGATGATTCCCTGCAGAACTTCTTAAATCCCTAGGAGAAGAGGAAATCAATAGATTATTCAAACTGATATCAAAAGGTTATGAAACAGGAGAAATTCCAACTGATTTTAATAAAAATATCATCTTCACACTTCCGAAGAAAGCACAAGCTGACAAACGTGAAAATTATTGCACTCTTATTCTAACATCACATGCTTCAAAATTACTGACCAGAATAATAGACAGAAGAACAGAAAGGATAGTCGAAGAGTTATTGGGTTAAGATCAGTTAGGGTTTAGATAAATCGCGGTACAATGGAAACAAAACTCAGGCTTTATGATTAATACTTGATGTGCGGATTAAGAAAAACAAAGATACTTTTATGGCGTTTGTTGATTTACAAAAAGCTTTTGATAATGTTAGGTGGGACAAGATGTTCAAAATTATAAAGACGTCAGGTCCAAAATAATGAGATAGAAAAATACGTTATAAACTATATAAGAATCAAATGGATATAATAAAATAGAGACCCATGAGAGACATGCATCTCTTAAAAATGGTGTGACACAAGATTGCAGTCTATCTCAATTAATGTATGTAGAAGAGGCCATAAAGGAGGTAAATAAAAATTTTCATGTGGAGTAAGTGTTCAAGGAGAAAAATTATTTTGCAGCGATTTGCTGATAACATTGTCTTGTTAATAGAACAGGCTGAGGATATCGAGTAGTAGCTAAATGGCATGAACAAACTACTGAAGGAAGATTTTGGACTGAATTTAAATCAAAGTAAGACTAAGGTGATGAGATGTAGCAGAAATAATACCAATACTAGAAGATTAAATATAAAAATAGATCGGATGCAATAGGAGAAGTAAGTAATTCTGCTACTTGGGAAACAAAATTACAACCGGTAGCCGAAGCAGGAATTATGTTGAAAGCAGAATAGCACTAGCAAAAGAGCCTTCATGAAAATGAGAAATCTTTTAGTTTCATTCATTGAGCACAGCACTTTATGGTAGGGAAGCATGGACTTTAGGAATACCAGAAAGAAAGAAAATTGGAGCATTTGAAATCTGGTGCTACAGAAGAATGCTGAAAAGTGGACAGACAAAGTATGAAATGAACGAGTTTTGGAAATGATGTGTGAGGAAATTTTTTTGTTGAAGTGTCTTACAGAAAGAAGAGACAGGATGATAGGTCATATTTTGAGACATGCAGGAATGGTTAATTTGTTAGTGGAGGGAACAGTCGAAGATAAGAATTGCAGAGGAAGACAGAGATTAGAATACGTGAAGCAGATAATTGAGGACGTGGATTGTAAGAGGTCTGTAGAGATGAAGAGGTTAACACAAGATAGGAAGGGATGGAAGATTGTATCAAACCAGTCAGAAGACTGATGACAGCAAATAAAAAAATATATTATAATGTAGAATGTATTATAGCATTTTATGTAACTAGTATATTAATAGTCTTCTCACATTAAAATATGCATTTGTGTCAATGTGTTTCATCAAAATAATCATGCCACTAACCTGTTCATAATAACTAACCCTTATCCGTATTCTTTGTTGATTAAAAAAATCTTGCATTAGTAACTACATTCCTCAACCCTCAAATCCTGAGATCTCACGAACGTCAATTACATCTGACTTTGGGCGTTTCATCTCCCGTTGTAGATTCTCTAATCTACCTGTCCTATTCAGGTTTTCATCCGGAGATTAGACGAAGGGATTGTTTTGTATCCGGAATATTTCAACCAGGAAGATGCCATCGATCCAAATTTGAAAGGATTTCATGGAGTCGACATAGCCTTTTTATTTTTACTCCCTTCTACATTCCCGTACTGTTTATCATTTCCTAATCACCCTACTTTTGGGAGTGTTTCCAACCTCAAGGGCAAAGTAATACCCTGAACCAATCCAGGTACCTCTCCCCTTATTCCTCACGGCCTACAGTAAGCATCTGGTGACTCCTTATACCGGGATCATTCGGCCGCCAGTGCCTCATCCACACAAACAGGGTGTACCACGTGAACCAGAGACTGACTTTTGATTTGGAGAGGTTAATATTACCTTTTAGAGACCCTCTCCTTTCAACCTATGAACGAAAATTCCTCTCTCTCCACATAAAGAAGCGCTGGATTGAAAATTAGGTTACTGAAGCCTTCAGTAATTATGGATATTCACGGATCAGCTGGTAAACACTGTTTGAATTATAAAAATTGGAAATGCTTGTGACTCTCAGTTTAAAATGAAAGCTAATAAATAAATAAGAGATCAGAATTATAATGGGAATGTCCAAGAGCTGAAATTTGGTGACCATTCAAATGGCACATTGCACTTTTTGACTTCATCGGTTTTGACATTCCGCTTCCCTAAATAGTTGGTGCTGCTATCGTAATTCTGGCGTAGACATCACCTCTTTCACGCGACGTTCTTCCGCTTTCCCCATGATGATGATTTTTTGCAGACAACATTCCTCTCGCTGAGAACTATCCGAATGACCAGTAGAATTTGCAAGAAAGCCTTTTTTTAACTCTCAGTTCTGGAATTGTGGTCTGGTTCTTCTTCCAGCGATGATATTCTCAGTATCCTGCTACATGCCCACATCTCGAAAGTATTTATTCTTCTAGTCTTATCAGACGAATACAAAAATATATTTTTAAGGACAACAAAGATTCTACAGCAAGAATATTTTACTTGAGGAAGCTTAAGGATTTTGTTTGAAATCTATAAAAACTGATTATTTCAGTTTAAACCATTCAACAGTTCCATCGCTTAAATACAACACAATAAAGTCGGGAATACGAGAAAAGAATACACTAAGAAGGAATAAGGGAAAATGTAAGAACTACGGAAAAGACCTAAATAATAATTCCATACTTGTGTATACCATATCAATGTTAGCTAAAGTCGGTACCGAAATATTTTTCGTTTCTATATTGGTAGTACGTATGTTGTATGTTGTTACCAAATCGAACTCAAAGATGTCGGTCAAAAATTTGACTCAGAAGGAGTATTTGAAGAAATACTTATCTTCTAGTTCTGATGATAAGAAAAAGAAGAAGAAAAAGAAAAGTTTGAAACCAACAGAGGACAGGTATACGTGATATTCAGTGTTTAGTTAGACAATGTGTCAGGGAGCTGTGTTATGTTGTTGTTTGTTTGGAAAAGAGGTTATGAACACTAGTGTAAATCGTTTATTTTGAGATGTATGTCTAACTCCTTCGTAGTATATGGGATTAATGAAAAATTTTCATTTAAATCCCCACATAATTTGACTATAAAAGTGAGTTTCCATTATTTTCACTTTAAATGTGTTGGCTGCTGCTGGTGATTAAGAGTGATGGAAACTGAAAAATAATCGTCTTTTTCCATTTAAAAAATTTAACAAACCTCCGAAATTAAGTTCTAATATCCGCCAATAAATTCCAATAGTTCCTTTATTCCCTTGTAGGCTTAGGCCTGTGCCTAGTGTCCATTTTCTATATGTTAGCCAGAACATCTACTATTGCTCATAAATATCTTAGGTATAAGAGATACACATTATCTACAAACGATGTTCGTAACACTATTGATTTGACAAAAGTTGTTTCTTTTGTCTGGGGAGCGCATACAAAGATCACCCAATTAATGTTGTGGCTGTTAATTGATTAAAGGTCTTATAAATAATACAGAAAAATTTGTTTCTGAAGGATTGAAGACATGTTAAATTTAAACATATTTTGTGAAGTAATTCATCAGCTTGAAATATCATTATGATTGTAAATCTACGAGAATATTTGAGAAATATGGAAGTCACTTTTTAAAATACAAGAACAAGTTTTGCTGTGTGATTAAGCACTCCAGCTATTCTAATCAGTTACCAGTGTATGTATCATGTAATATGTCATTCACTCCAACACTTAACAACCATGTCAGTGAGTTTGCCAGATACTGGAAATTGTTGATTACCTATTTTTAGTGTTTGAAGGCTATCTGCTTATACTGAACTGTGTGTTGTCATATAAAAATTTTCACATAATTATTGCAGTTTTTCATGTCATATTACTACTTTTTTACTTACACCAAAGCACTAATCACTATATCTTGGTCAAACAGCATACTTTTTGTTCTTCTTAAATCGGCATGTATGTATCCCAGGTCAACTCGGCACACTGTATAAATATCACCATCTCTGATTTTCATGAAATTTCGTACAGATGTTCTCTTCATACAGACCTGGAGAAATAACAGACTTCATCCAAATATATCAACCCACCAATCTTTTTAATTACAGATATGTAAATTTTACAAAAATTGCCTAAAAATTACATATCATGAGAATAAACATGATTAGGACCCTAGTAAACTAAAGAAAGTTCAGTAAAGAATCTAAAGCAAAACTTTTCATTAGTAGTAGGATGTATTTATAAACAAAGTTTGAAAAAGCAACATTTGTTCGGCGTAAATCACTGGCAAGTAGGAAATGACTTACTTCTGAATGCGAGTCACAGAATTCACTTTTGTCAGAACATCCAGTATGTATACCCAAAGAACATCAGCATTTCTTGGATACAAAAATGATATATATGACACGGATGGATGGAGAAAAGTTATTTTTACTTCAAGAAGTTCATTTTCTGTATAACATGCTCAAGTCACCAGTTTCCTACATAGACAACAGCAATGTAGCCTCATTTATTTCCCATGTTTCCCCTTCCGTTCATGCCCAATGAAACCACTTCTTACACAAACCCAACCCCTTCGCAACGTACCTGAGACAAGTGCCAGACTTTCCAGTTATGATTTTTCCCAAGGATGATGGCAAGATAGAATTAACCTACCAAGTATATTGTAGACACACATAAAACATTTATATTTTCAAATGTAAATCTTTCATTAGCAGAACACAGTATGCATGGAGAGGTGGGTGGGCGTCAACTTAACTTTGGGGAGGGGGGGCAGAGCAATAGAAGTGCAACTAAAAATGTAAGAGAATATACTCCAATCTTGCAAAATGAATAAGTAAAATTAAATTGAGTAAATAACAATACAAAAGTAAAATAATTAATAAACTGTGATACATTTTTTTAAATAAAATTTAACACCCCCCCCCCCCATGGTGGTTCCTATTCTGCAAAGGTAGCAGATGAAGCCTATAAGGAAAGGGGAGAAGGGAATTTGTTCTTTTAGGAGGGGATGAAAAGTAAAAATGGATATTGTAAGCTGGGTAGCAACTAAACTTCTTCCACTGTCCACTTCATTCTTACACATTTCTTCCCAGGCCTTGAATCCATTAACTTCATTCTGTTGCAAGCTATGATTTCTCCTCTCCAGTATTCTTTGTCTCTTTAGACCATTCTTCAGAAGATTCCCCCCTCCTAACCATCAGGGACCTCAGCCATTTCCAGGTCCATAAACACTGATTCATCATACCACAAGAAAATTCCTCTACACCTCCCTATTTAGGGGATTATCTATAAGATGTCCAACATATTCCTACCACATTTCCATCCAAGCTATGTGATCTGTGAAACCATCATGACATATACTAACTCATGCCAAATAGAAATTTACTTTACATTTTTGACCAATCTGGAAAGTTTAAGATAACTTTGTTCAGTATAAATGCTCTACAATTCCATCCACTTTCTGACTCCTTCATCTACGTATGAAAATTTTCCCTTTGCCATAGACTTGAAATCAAGCGCAAATTTATGATCATAATCAACTCTTTCCATTCATAATTCCTCTCCAATTCGTATCCAGCTCCCATCACCAATGTATGCCTTGTCAAGCTCCAGATGCATCTTCACTGATTGTGATCTGAATTTATTTTGACTTGCAAAACAAAGTGTATACCTAAACATTTTTTGCACATCATATGGCATTGGTGATCATTGTGTTGTCCTCTCAAAATGTGAATAAGAAGATAAAATATCTGACGTTTACTCGCAAAATCATGGCTCAGTCTTTTTTAGAATGAATCATGATCCTGTTCTGCAAAGGCACAGTGATTGGTATGATCAGAGGTAATAGTGATTGCAGCAGTCCATTGAGTTAGAAAGCATGTACTATATGCAAGTATTATTGATTTGTGGCAGAAATTACTTCTTGTACATGATCCTTATTGGGATAAAATGGTAGTATTATAGCATATGCCCAAAACTGGTATCGGCTGTCGGTTTCTTTGGTAGAACCTGATGAAAGTAGTAGTGTCTAGTTTTGGATCTGATCAAAAATTTGAAGCTCAAACCTTTTCTCTGGTAAATGAGAAGTGTTGGATTACAGTTATTAGCATAATTTTAAAAGAATATTTTTCAGTCGTCAATGCTATTTCTCATGGCTTGTTGACTAACCAGTTACAAATCACTAAATAAGATAAACGTGTCTCTTGTATTTTTGATGAATGGTGGTTCAGTGACAAAGGGTGTTATTGAAGCTGAAGAAACATTTGTTTGAAATCCAGTTCTGTTTAGGATTTGTTTTTTTGTTTTTTTTTTATGGTTCTTAACCTGTCCTTCACATCAGTTTATTGGCATATATGAAGAACACTAAAAGATTCTGTAGTTGGCATTTGATTTAAAACTGTATTTCCTATTTACCAAGCAGGATTGTCACATTAATTAGCCCTAAAGAGGCAGATTGTGTGGTCCATAACTCTGCTACCAGGTCTGTGACACCTGGTGGAACAATTAATTTACTGTACATTCTGATGACTTATTCAAGCCTTCGACATTCCAATTGAAAATACTGCATCGGTTGCTACAAAGTTTGTTTCTTGGGACTTGGTGACAGTAATCACCATACCAGAAGCTAGATTTTCCTTGGGGTACGAGACATTTTTGGAACAGGTTGATCACTATTCTCATGGCTCATTTTGTAGAAATGACTTGGGTGAAGTTGCCGCCTTAATACAGCTCACTTGTCACGCATTAACATTTTCTTAGTTTAATAACCAAATGTGAAAGTAATTGCTCTCATGGAAGTTGCTTCCTATTAAAATATGTTAGGAAGACTTTTTGAGCATACTGAGAGTTCAGTGGTGCACAATGTACCACTTGTTGTAAAACTATGAACTACTACTATGTAGATGTTAAGGAATGGCAGATTTTTGAGGCTGTTTGAAACAGCATATTACTTGCTCTCTGGATCAACATGGCACACTTTAAGCAACACAGAACATCCTACCATTGATGCATAATGATTAAGGCATAGCTTAATATGATTAGTTTATCTCCCATAATTAAGAAATTGGTGTAAACTAAACATGTGGTAAACCTTACTGCATCCTTTGTTCTGTAGAAACAACCCCTCCTACTTCCAAAAATTCTTGAAGGATACTTCAATTAAACCACAAAGTATTAAGAAATAAGATATTAATGATTCAGAAATCAAGTAAATATACGTATAATTCAATATACTGTTACCAATCCGGTCCTGTATCAGGGCTTGTGGAGCTAAGTTATGAAGATAGTTCACATAGTACAATGGAACTTTAAATATTTCAGCACTCACATTAAGGTACAACTGTTTGCCTAATAAATATGTCTTCTTTAAAAAGAAGCATTCTGTACCTTATTGCATTGTGTACATAAGAAATTACTGCATCCACAGAACTCAATTATTATTATTCGAGTGGGGGCTGTCCTTACTAATCAGATTCCCCGGGGTTCCCCACCCCATAGGTTTTGAGATGTTTATGTAGTGAGGGTTTCATTCCACTGACTGATCCAGAGATTGAATTGTGCATAAAATCATAGAACAAGAGGTTATGTTTTGCATTTGCTTATGGTTTATGCTCTACCACAAACTTTCCATTACATTTGTCTTGCAGAAACCCTTTCATTGTAAAATACTTAACTATGTGCATATATTTATATTTGGCTGCACTGTATTAACCTGTTAAAACCAAATATCAACCTCCTCCCAATGTAATAGGTAAGGGATAATGTTCTGGCCTCACATTTGGGAGAACCCAGGTTCAAATCCCCATCCATATTTGGATTTTCCATGGTTTCCCCAAATTATTACAGGTGAATGTTAGAATAGTTCTTTCAAAAGGCCATAGTGGAATTCCTTGCTGTACCTTGCCCTCACCTTCCTTTCCCATCTCTAATGACTTTGATGTTAATCACACATAAAGCCACAAGCAAAAAAAAAAAAATCAGATGTTAAACCTGTTTTTACTTACATGGCTCTGGTGATTGAAGGATTTTCAATGTAAGGAATCACCCTCCCTTGAGGTTGGAAATGGCCCCTCAGATTACATATAGAAGAATTCATCAAATTGTTACCCAAAAAACATTCATCCTATGGAGGAATAAAGACTGTTATATAGAGAAAGTAGATGTACACCTGCGCCACACCAAGGTACCTAATTACATTCAGTACATCACAGTATTTTCTATTGATGACAGCATATCTCAAACTAAGACAGCAAGAAGAGATAGTGGAAGGAGTTTCTGCGCACTGTAAACCATTCTTTTTAAAACATTAATATGAGAGACGATTCATCTAATACATAGAAGTAGTTGTCATTTTTTGGTGTCTGGCACCCTGAATCTGGAATATATCAGTACATTAATCATTTCATTGCAGAGCATTTCAGTAGATTAACACTATCCTTGGCAGCAATCCTAATTCTTTTTATGTCGATGGCCATACATGAGGAGATTATTTTGTGATTCTCATCAACAAACCAGAAGCATCAATGTTGTGACTTGAGTTAGCCTTAAATCATGCCAATAATAATTCATTGATACAGAATGCTGAGCCAATTTGTTTCTTAATGTAAAATGACACTTCTTGTTATTATTAGTTGCGCTTGGTGTGAAAGAATTTTTTGCTATCTTGTAGAAGGCAAGGGCGGATCCAGCCTTTGGGTCAGGGGGGGGGGGGGGGTCACATAGTCGAGGTCTAACTAGGACATACTTCAAAATTATAATAGTACCTATATATAAATAAAAGATAAATTAATTTAATTGCAATATGTCAAAATAATTTTAATCAAATAACAAAATCAATTATTCTCTTCTGAACTCTCGTGAATCTTGTTATGACTTCCTCCACTTGAAAGAGTATGGTTTTGTGAACGTGCAGAAGTGCCGGTCCAGTTAGGTGGTCTTCTGCCAGCGATGCTCGAAGTCAAGTTTTGAGCCTCCTGAGAGCAGAAAAAGGTCTCTCTGCCAATGGAACACTATCTGGTAGTGTGGCAAGATTACACAAATATGTGTTTACGATGGGATATATTTTAGCATGAAATTTTTATATTGGATTGGAAATCGACTTGTGGAATGTTCTGATTCCGTTGCCATTTTACTATCCACAGCCAATATTCACTGATAATGCAGTGTCGTCTATTACCTGCTTATAATCGAATGCGAGTTGCTTAATTGTTTCAACGTCTTCACCAGTGTAGGTATAATTGACTTTCGGTACAAAAACTGACTAGTTGAAATAAAGTATTTTAGGAGACAAATGGTCTTGTGGCTCATTTATTATAGAATCTAGAAGTATGATGTATGCAGCCCTACCGAAATACTCTTCAACTGATTGAACAGGTAGGTTATTGGCTCTATGCATTTATATCGGCACTGTTCTGGGGCATTAAATTTCCATCGCAAATTTATCGGCAAATTCTTTTGACTCTTCAAAACATTTGTTCCATTTTTTTAATCTCAGAACACTCATTGTATCATTTATTGCGTCAGTAGAACTTTTTTTAAGACAATTGAGTTCGTCTTCAATACTTTGCTTAAGGATATAGTTGTACAAGTACCTGAAAAATAAAATAAGGTGTATTTCTAACTAACTGAGTAATTAATAAAATCTATGTATACTATTATAAATCTGTGAGAAACCTGCGTGTGCCTGATGTTTTGAAATGGCATCGCGCAAAAAATTCTTCAGCAATTAAGATGGTACTTTCAAATATTAAGAGCTTATGTTCCAGATTAAAATCTGCGAATACAGCTTGCGACTTGTATGTACTGAGGAATGGAGAATGAAATTATAACAATTTCTAGAAGGAGAAATAAGCGCGCAAATCACTCTGTATTCGATATGAGCATTCAATAAACACTGACAAAAGATCGCACTACGATCATGCTTAGATTCTGTTTTATTTTTTCACTTCAATTATTTAGTTCTCAGTTTTGTACACTAAAATAAACATAATACATGAATCAAACGTGGTAAAAATCTTAAACGTAATAAGAATCTTAAAATGAATAGTTAGTTTGGGAAAAGTCATTATTAATTCGCATTTTACCAGCACTAAAAACCTTCAACTTCCTAGCCGGTACTGTCACATTTACTCATTGCTTTTCAGAGATCAGAGCAACAACATTATAACATATTCAATCATACTATTCGTTTAAAAGCGTGAAAATTAATGCAACTGATAAACTAATAGCTCCGGAGTAGGAAATTTTGCTCTTACGGCAAAAAGTAAAACGGTGATTACACGTCAGCTAGATACGAAGCCCGACAGAAAGGAAGGTTTGAATACAGTGACCAGGGAATTTATTTTTTGCAGTTGCAGTTGTTATTAAGTAACGTTCATAACCTTGATTTTGTAATGTACATTTTAGATTTTAGTTTAAATCGTCATAAAGTTTGAATTACTTACGAACTATTTGACGAAAACAATAAGGAACCACTAAAATTTAAAAAAATCAACTAGGAATCCTAAAATCTTATGCTACATCGCGCAAATTACAGAACTAAATCCATCGTTCCTTATACATTAACTAAACGTGGCAGCAGTCATTCTTTCCAGGCTACATTTCAAAGTAACCACAACCTCCAGTAATACTGCCGTTCGAAAATCAAAGATGCTTAATTTAATTTAATTTGATTGCAATGGAGTGCACGCTCTGGTAACAATTTCCCTATGCACCATTCTTGGTCTTTTCATGCACCCACCTACATTTGCCCTCTCCAAATTTCAACTTTAAATTCTTTCAACTTTTTTGGTTAATTATTCATTATTTCTCTTGGTAACTTATTCCAATCCTTGACACCCTTACCTAAAAACAGAATCGTCCTACACCTTTGTGCCTGAAATCGAGTGTCAGCTTGTAGTCATGGTTATATTTTCCCATACATGCATTACTTTCAATTCTTATGCCAATATCTTTCCATGCCTCATCACCAGTATATGCCTTGTAGACTCCTATGACCCTCCTCATCCTCCTCCTGTCGTGCAATGAATCCCATTCCAGCTCTTTTATCATATCTGTTACTGACTGCATTCTGCAATAATTTCCAGAAACAAATCTAGCAGCCCTTTTTTGCACCCTCTGCAACTACTGTATTTGATACTCAAAATGTGGGTCCCATACTACACTACCATATTCAAGCAATGGTCTGACCAAAGTTTTGTAACCCACTTCCTTTACTTCTCTTGTACATCCCCTCATCACTCTTAACTACAAGTGAAGAATTTTGAAACCTTTTCCCACTGCCTGTCCAATGTGTCCTGCCCAGTTAAGCTTGTTATGAAATGTAATACTAAGATATTTACATTTCAAGTCATTAACAAGCAATTCTTTCCCCACCTTATAATCATAATCAACCTTTAGTTTTTATCTGTGTATCTAGTAAGTTATATCTTCATTGCATTTATCTTCATATCATGTTTACCAACCCAACTAGGTATCCTGTCCAGATCACCCTGCAGCTGTTCGCAGTCCTCTTCCGTTTTTATCCTTTTATATAGCATTATGTCATCCGCAGAAAATACAAATTCTGTAGTAAACCAACACAATTATTCATCAGAATAATGAATAACAATGGTTCCAATACATAACCCTGTGGCACTTTCATTTTTACTTCCACTTCTTTTGATGCTGCATTTCCTAAGCTAACTTTTTGTTTTCTACCTTTTAAAAATTCTTCTACCAACCATACACTTTCTCATCCATTCCAATAGTTTTAACCTTATTTACTATCATTTTGTGGCTCACTCTGTCAAAAGCCTTTGAAAGATCTAGTGCTACACTGTCAGTTTGGCCTCCCTTGTCCATTTCATCCAAAATATCTTGCATATATACCACCAACCAAGTTTCGCATGAACAATCTTGCCTAAAGGGTACTTAAAAACCACTTACACTCCTCACATATATTTCTCCATTAATTTACCTACCACTGATCTGAAACTGATTGACCTATAATTTTCGACTCTATTACTTACTCCTCCTTTATGTACCGGCGCTACTATCACACTTTTTCAGTCCTCTGGTATGCATAAAGGATCCAGACCCAATTTAAATATTTCTAGATAAGGTACAATACCACATCTGGCTATCTTTAAGATATCTGTTGTAATATTATCTACACCAGCCCCTTAAAAAAATTTCGCTGGGGAGTTAGCAACACATCATTTTTACCAAGAAAATCATCGAAAGCTATTAATGGTTCTTTTAGAAATCGTTTTAGAGGAGTTTCTGACTGTGTGGCAACTCAAGGGTGATACTGTAAATAAAACATAATATTTTCTGTAAAGGTCTTGGTCTTTATGCGATAAAACAAGCCAGTGAAACTTGTCAATGTGTGACTTCTAATATAAATACAGTGTGGGAAAATATAAATTTGAGAAGGCAACTAATGTTTGTCGATCAATATAGCTCTTGTTGAGACGTCTAGGTATTTTCTTACAAACCATCCAATATCTGAGGAAAATTTCGATTGAGAAAACAAACTTTATCTGATTAGAACTGGAAGTCGACGTACACGAAATCGGCAAGCATAGAACAGCTTCAGCTGGAGTAATATTGTCTTCTTCATCTGAGGGTAAGGTAGTTGTTGAAGCATCAGCAGCACACATATTATGATATGCATTAGTGCTCAGTATAGGTAAATGTTTTTGGTGTTTATCAATCTCAAACCTAGGTTTCTTCATAAAAGAATGAATCTATCTTTCTAAATAAACCACTACATGCATTACGTTTCGACACACCCAGCACAATCACATTTTTCAATGCATCCTGTAGTAAAAAACACCCGTGCATAACTAAAATGACAATATTTATGTAAATACATCAAACGGTTTAGTGGTGAGAAGCGCTCGGAGCTACGCGGCTGTGACGTCACCGAACATCGGCCGCGCAGCCGCTAACGAATAGTACGACTCGCTGCGCGACGCGGCAAAATCAAAAGTTGCAATTGCGTGCACAATATTCAGTTCACAATGACCGATCGGATACAAAATAATATTATAAACAGCATACAGTCGCATTGTGACTGTCGTGTATGTTTTTGTGAGATCTGGCCATCCATTATTCAAAGTAATCTTATTTAATTAAAATCAGTGAGATTAAAAATATTATCAGAGGCTGAGCCCAGGGGGGGGGGTCATGACCCCCCCCTTGGATCCGCCAATGGTAGAAGGAAGCAGCATTCTATCACCAGTTAAAATCTGGCCCATGTATAACAGTGGTTATATATCATACAGTTCCCATTGAAGGCTGCATAGGTATGATAGAGGAAATTGTTATATTCTGTATCATCTAGTGTTTTCAGTACCATAACCTACTTTATTGTTATAATACCAGGTTGATACTAACGAAAATGGAATGTCTTTTAGGCAATGTAAATAACAGATAAGTGATGAGTTATTTTCCCTATCATTTGTTATTTTTATTCCAGTTTGAGTAAGTTCCATTCTTCCTTGTGTAACTTAGTGCAAAAGTTGGGCTGGAATTGTCTGCCAGACCAGACATAGTGTCTAATTGTTTTTATTGGCAAACATGTTAACACCCACATTCATTTATGACCACTACACTCACTTACCTATTTTTGTGGCGATAAGAAAGAAGAAAAAAGAAAAAACAGGAAATTAGGTGTTGCATTGATGCTTATATTATTTTTTTTCTTCCTTTCTGTCATAAGGGATTGGAATGCACAGAGAATTAATTTTGTTCAAAGCACCCTGTTTCATATGTCAGCTTTTTTTAAATAATTATAATATTAATAACAGATTGTAGATGTAATGGATAATGGTGTCAATGAAACTGTTGCTAGGCAATCAAAATAAAATAGGATAGGGAAAATAACCCATCACCAACCACAAATGAAGGCAGGAGAGCCAGACAAACACATATTTCAATTAATAATCTTACTCATCAAAAAGGTGAGACATATGGCAGAGAGAAAGATAGGGACACTTCCAGACCTGCCACATTCATGAATCAAAGATGAAACAAGAGGGGAGGCCGGGAACTGCACTGGTGGTGGAGGGAGAAAGTTGACCAACAATAGTTATGGGAAAGAATTATCTCTACGACAACCAGTCGAGACAAAATATATGTTTCAAAAATATAATTTTTCTATTATAAGTGGAAAAATTAAATAAATAGTAGATGTAAATGAGATTCTTTTCACCTCACTTCACATCTTTGTTCTCTCAGTCAGTTCTACTAGGTTTAGATATTTTTTTTTGTTTCTCTGATATTGCCTAACATTTTAACTAGTTTTGGTTTTTAATTCCCTCTAGGTAGTAGATCTAAGCTTTGTAATGAACTGTTTCTTACTTTAAACAGTGGTTTACCCAAAATAATTTGTTGATTTGGGATAGAATTTTTAAGTTATTTTTGTTTTATTTTAGGATGACATCAAACATTTCAGTATGAAGTGCATTCAAGTTCTAAGGTCTCCTGATTTTTTGCTCAGGGTTGTGAGCAGACAGAAACTTGGCAGCAAATTTTAAAGATGCAATTATTCTTTGGAGATGAAGCAACCAGATGGCAGCATCATCTAGTGCACAGAATCCTACAGCTGGAGTGGGAAGTATATTGAATACTTACATTGGCAATGGCAATATTACCATTCCATGATGTGCAGCCATCCATTTTGTTACTGTAATTGGAATGACAGTCGTTGACATTCACTATCGGTTGACTGCAACATGCAGTTGAGATGTCACGAACATGAAAAATGTGTATTCGTCACTGTGACAATTTAGGTAAAGTTAAATTTTCTGCAGGACTATCCTGAAGCAAGGCTTGGTCATGCAACAGCTATTCCAGCAATGTCATTGCACATATGAAGCAAGTGTTATGAGAAGCCTGTGATTGACTGCTAAAATATATGCAGATGTTTTGTGAAGTACTTATCTGCACTTTAAGAAAAAGACTGCATATGTGCTCTTCCATCAAGACTACACTACTTATCATCAGGTATCTTTCTTGAAGACTTTTTTCAGGAAAACAACTTGGTGATTTTTTATGCTGCCTACTTAATTGACTTTGTACCCAGTGATTTTTTGCTCATTCTGACCATGAAGGACATGCCTGCAATTGCGTGATTTTTTGTCATGCCACACTAGTGTCAGCAGTTTTCTAGTGAATAAAACATTTCATTGCAGTGGCCATCCAATCATGCCATAAATATTGTGAAAATTTTGTAGGTCTAGAGCAGTGGGTCCCGATTAGAATTTCCCGATTACCACTTCAAGGAACCTAGAGTACCCTTCACAGTTGAAATAAATAAAAAGTGAAACCCGTTTTTTTTGTGATTTATTAAATTTTAATCTGACATTAAATGTCACAAAAATAAAAAAATAAAAAATCATATTTTGGTGATGTTTATGTTTGTTTAAATGGTATGGGGGCATGCATTCCACCAATTGGGAACCACTGGTCTAGAAGGAGTTTATGTGTATAAATGAGAATAGTGTAAGCTTTTTAGGGTAAGTAAGAAAGAAAAAATGAATGAACTTGGAACTTGAATGCAGCAGACTAATGATGATGGTAATTTTATGTGATTCCATGTTTGGAATATACATTGAGAGAGTTGTACTGTACTAGCTGCTCTGCAGCAAGCCAGCCTGACTTTGGTTCTTAGGACATTTAAATTAACTATTTTGCAGCCAACCAAATAAATTATCAGGGTCATAAGATGTTCAAACCCCCCCCCCCCCCCAAAAAAAAATGCTTTTATTTCATTGGCGTCAATTATTTTAGTTTTAATAGCTCTTTTGTATTTTACACAAATATTCTTCTTGTAAAGAATGGTTTTGTTTCCATAGTTTTAATTCTGTAGATTTGTACCAGGATTCTAATAATTACATTGTCGATATGACATAAAGCCCGCTGAGCATCATTTACTTTCAACTTGGCATCAACTGCTAGCAACCTTTCATCTGAGGCAAGTTTCCTAGTCTGATCACCTTAATGAATTTCCTCACGTGGAGGAAATTTTTATAAGTAATGTACAATAATAGAGTTTTTATTTGAAATGGATAGATCAAAAACAAATGTGGCGATGTTAATTTAACAAATGCTGATGTATGTGTGGGAAAGGGTATAGGTCCACAAACTTTATAACAAATGGTAATCAAACATTAAAAATCGGGCTTCAAATAATCACAGAAAATAAATGTTTAGTAGATACAGATTCCAACGAACAGGATAACCTTCAGCTGGCTATTCATATCTTGAATTGTTCATAAGTCTTTTCACAATTTATGCTTCATCCATATTTAAGTATGATCAGCTTAAGGTCAATAAAAACTTAGCATTTTTTCATACTAAAACATAATACACGTTATAGAATTGTATTTGATTGACTTGTGTATTGATATAAATGATATTTAAAGTCTAAAATTGTTTTCTTTGACAAAGGTTTTTTCAGTAATACTTTCTTCTTCATTTTAGGAGTCTTTCAGATGAGTGAAAAAGCTTTTGAGGTTAAAAAGCATTGATTTTAGGAAGTTTGCTCTGACTTTATGTACACTGAATATGAGATGGTAATGGGGTAGCATCATTGATGGTTGTCACTACTTTTGATATTTGGATCAAAGTGGTGGGTGAACAGTAATATTCAGGCCTGGTATTTTGGAGCACGCGGGCTGAAATCCCTGCATGCCATACAGATTTCAGTTTTCGATGGTTAGTCAAAATCACTCCTGACAAATACTGAGATAGTTCTTTCAAAAAGCCTTGCCAGAATCCCTACCCCCTTCCCATTCTTGGCCTCTTCCCATTCCTGACCCCTTCCCATCTCCCCCATAGCTCTAATGATGTGAATTTATGAATAATTTGCTAAAAACGCTGAAAGAATTTAAAATTAACATTCTTAGAGGCCAAAATTGGGTAGGTTCAAGAAAGGGGAAAATATCTGTTTAGAGAAAATGGCCCTGGAAAGTGCGCTTCATCACATTTTTTAAACCCTTAAGTCAGTAAAGTATATGTCCTGAATTAAAAAAGAAACCTGAACAAAGTTTCAATTTTTATCTGGCCTATTCATATCTCTAAAAGTTTAACAAGAATTCTCATCTTTAACATGGTTTATAACAGTTCCTGTTTTTGCCTCCTCTTACTGAAAGTTAATACCATTCTCAATTCATGTTCTGAATTGCTTGAATTGTAATTTCAGTTGATGATTTGGTTTAAATAGCATTATGGAATCTGGTGGACGAAAGATAAAATCCATGCTCATTCAGGAAGACCTGAATTTCAGTAACATTCCCAGACTATTATAGTTTGGTTTTCAATAGTTTATCATAATCAATTTAAGTATTGGAATGCTTTCATAATATTGTAATTGTGCTGTCATCTCATCAACATATTCCCATTTTATCTTTTTGTATCAGACATACTATTCATTTTTACCAAAAACAAAATCCTTGCTTTTAATCCTATGACAACTTATAATTAGCTTCAGTATTAATGAAATTTTAAACTTGGTTGTTAGATAGTAATAAACTGATTACTACTTTTGATTTTGCAATGTGAATGCAAATTGTGAAGTGAAAATGGATTATAAGTAGATGTAATACAATTTTTGAGCAAAAATAAATGTTGGGCAGTTGCAATGGATGTTAGGTACCAGTTTACTATGTAAAATAAGAATAATTTGCCCCCTTAGATCTTGAACCATCTCTTTAATTTTGTTGTGAAAATCTTTAATCTTTGATTTTAATTATATGCTTCTTTTAATCTTTAATTCCAGATTCCGAATTGTGGATGATGACATAGATTTGAAGAACATGCGACCTCTAGGTGACGATGAAATTGATATTTATAACCTGGCGGAAGATGCTCCACAAATTGCTGGAATTATAGATGAACGTCCAGAGGACTTGAAAAGACTTGAAGAATTTGGAACAAAACGTTGGAAAGTTGTAGCAGATGAAAATGGTATTGAAGATATAAAAATTACTGCCATTGCCAGGAAACATAGTGCAATAAAAGATTCAGCTGATGCTTGTGAGTCGGACGAGAACAGTGATACTAAATTATCTTCCAGAAATAGGACCAAAGGTGACGAAGAAATACTGAGGAGTAGTGGTGAATCTAACAATGTGAGGAAGACAAAACAGGAAGGTGAAAAATCTAAGAAAAGTGTGGAAAAAAGTGACTCAGATCTTTCTCCAGCTAGAACACCACCTACATTAAAACAAAAGGCATCTCCTAAATTCAGAAGAGAAAGTGACTCTGATGTATCTCCTCCTAGGAAAAATAAGATCTCAGACTCGTTTAAAAAAAATCGAACAAAAATGAATGATGGGCTTTCTGTCTCAGCCTTTAGAAAAGGTCAAAGCTCAGATATGTACAACAGATCAAAAAAACATCATTCAGATGAGTCTCCTCCAAGGAGAATAAAGGAATCTAGTTCAAATCTGCTTCCATCAAGCAAAAGTAGGAAGCCTGACTCAGATGAATCCCCACCACGGAAAGAAAGGAAATATGACTCAGATGAATCTCCACCACGGAAAACGAGACATCAAGATTCCGATGAGTCTCCACCAAGAAAAATAAGACCTAGACAAGGTTTAAATGACCCACTCCCTAGAAGAGATAAGTATTTATCTAATGAATCATTTTCAAAAAATGTTAGGCAACATTCTTCAGATGATTCACCAAATAGAAAACCAAGGAAAAAGTATCTTCCAACTGAATCACCTCCTAGAGGACCCAGTAAGCAACAGTTTTCAGATGAATCACCTTCAAAGAAACAAAGGAAACAACATACTACTGATGGTTCACCTTACAGAAAATCGAGAAAAGAGTATATGGAAGAATCACCATTTAGAAAGTCAAGAAAAAAGGAAAATGATCTATATTCGCTGAGGCAAGGAAGACCTGATATTTCTGAAAATGTATCAAAAACAGCTAGACGTTATTTAGCCGAATCCCCTCATAGAAATGTTAAAAGTCATTCTTCACCTTCAAGGACGTCAAAGAATCAACACATCACAGATGAGGTGTCCTTGAAGAAACAAAAGAAATATTACTCCTCAGACAGTATTGAAAACAATGAACTGAGGAGACAAGAAGCAGCAAATATGTTGAGAATGTCGGGTAGAAAGCATGCTGAACGATCTCCAGTAAGAAAAACCAGTAAATGGAATGAGCCAAATGTTGCATCACAAAAGAGGAGTGATTTACACATTAGAGATCAAAGCTTTGACAAAATAGGATCCAGGCATAAGGAAACAAGTTCTGCTGAGAGACATAAGAGGCGAAGTATTTCCCCTAAAAGAAGAACTGAGGCTGTGGACTCCCCACAAAGAAATTCCAGGAATTTTTCTCCTCATGAAAGAAGAAAATATGATGATGAATCAGAGGTTTCACCTTCTAGGAAACGTAAAGAAAGCAAACCATATTCAAAACGAAATACAGAAACTGATAACCATGGATTAAAGGGGAGAAGGATATCTGATTCAGATGTTGGAAATGGAGGAAAAGATTCAACTTTGCAATCCAGGAGTACTACCTCACATAAGAATACTAAGTACAATGAAACAAGGGAAGTACAGAACAGAAGAGAATTCTCTGATATCAGAAACAACCCTGTTAATGACAGAAGTGAGGAGAGGGCAACCACCTCAAAAAACAGAAAAGAGCGAATGTTGGATGGCATGAAAGCTGGTTTACAAAGTAAAGAAGAACTCCGAAAGGAAATTTTGGATTACCACCAGAGAGAAACTGAAATGTTTTCAAAGGTTAGTAATACTCTGCTTATTGACTGATTACATCAAGTGGATCAAAAGTTTATGTAAGTAAATAAGGATAACATTTTTAAGAAATGATTGTTAATGTATGGAAGTCAAACAAGGACATGGGAGACCATTACAACATGAAACAAATTTTCAGCTCTAATCCTTGAGAGTACCAATTAAATTTCAATCCGTTTTGTTGGATCAGGTTAACCGAGGCAGTCTCCACATGAATGAGAGTATGTAAAAACATACTACACTCCAATTTGTATGCTTGATGGCTTAAAGAATTAAGCCCTTACCAGCTCTTGTCTTTTTACTTTTAGATTTTGTTGCAGTTATGTCCTCTGATTTGTAAATCACTTGATCAGCATCATTGTATCACAAATACTGTCATTCCAAAATTAATGCTGTTCTGTTTTAATTAATTTATTTTACTGGTTACTTTTCATGGCATTTTTTTTTCATAAACCGATATTTTCTCAGGATGTGACTTGAATATTAATATTCTGTGGTGTATCTTGTTTTTCGTATATATGTGTCTCACTAAGATTTTGTCATCTTCAGCAAACAGTTTTCCTATTTAAGCCCCTGTTTTGTATCACCTTGCAATGACTTTGTCCACCAAGCATTGTGAGTGAGCAGTAATGATCTGGCTTAACTTTTGGAAGGATGTGGGGTCTAATCCCTGTCCAGCCATCCAGATTTGGGTTTTCCGTAGTTTCATAAAATCACTCCAGCCAAATGCTTTAAAAGAACATGTTCAAATTCCTTTCCATTCCTTTCCCACTTTTAATGACCCCGGTGTCAACAAGTTGTAAATCCATAAGTAAAATAATAATAATAAAATTGTCTTTGCCCCTCTGTACCTGTCTGTGTTAAACTTCTCAAGTGTAACATAAAAAAAAAAAAGTAAATATTTACTTCATATCAATGCACACTTATTTGTTAACCTCGGAATTGATGTTTTTTGAAACTTAGCTGCATTTTGGCTGTTATATTGAAATTAATTTAAAGGAGTTTGATTTGACTTCCTTATTATGTATGAACAGCCTGGTAGATGTGTAATTATTACAATTTCTTTTAGAGTAACAAATATGTTAATTTTTTATGGTTTTTGAGTTCTATTGTTATTTTGTAGCTAGATCCGTCAGCACTAGGAGAAGGGGTGAGTGCTGTATTACGTGATAGGAAGACTGGAAAACGGAGAAACCTAGAACAAGAAGCCAGAGATAAGGAGGAACGAGAAATAGCTGAGGCTGAGCATAAATCCAAATATTCCAGATGGGGCAGAGGGTAAGTAAATATGAATTTTCTCCTTTTGAAATGGTAACTGTTCTGTGTTAGATGTTAATCTTTCTTTTGTGAATAATAAAACACAGCTAGAAATTTTTTTACTTATTTTGCTACAAAGTTTAAGAGATTTGTTTAAGAACTGTTTCATTCAACAAGTGGAGGCCTACTTTAGTTCAAGAATTATAGTGTTTAAAATTTTTCAATTGACAATCTGCTTGGTCATCCACAGTCATCCAAATTTGATCAATCAAATGTTAAAGCCATACTTCTGTCGAAGTTCAATTGCAGAGTATGGAAGATAATCACGAATGACAGTTTACTCAGAGTTAGAAAATCTATAACATCATGGAATGTATCATCAGCATCAAGGAGTCAATTGACAATGGTAACCCTTCTGCAACAAATGTTGGCTGGCATAAGTTGAAGGTCGAAGTTGTAAAATTCCACGAGCAGTCGCGTCCTGGACTGCGTTCCTCACGCCGACCACTGGACGCTACCTGAAGATGATGGCACGGTACGCCATCGAAAATTCGTACATCTACGACCAAATGACCCGGCTGCACGCCCGAGAGATCTTCAAACATCAGATCCGCCGGGAAAACTTACGATTAATTAGTTTTGTGTTATACAATTGCATTGAAATACCTTCATTTCACAAACTTTTCAAATGTGCCTTTAATAAGTGCTAACCTACAACTGTTTACTGTTAAAACATTTTTGAAATTAGTTATTTAATAGCTATACAATTGTGAATTTTTCTTACATTTTTATTTAGCTGAGTTACCATCTTCTTCTCAATCTTCAGGAGTAACATTCGCTGGATTTTTTTTAAAGGAACTAAATATTTGGAGACAATTTTTCCCATTATTTTTTCTGACATCATTATTAGATATTTCAGATGTGTTTCGAATGGAAGTAAAATTGAAGTTGACAGTGGTTTTACTGTAATTATATTTTCTGTTCCTGTTTGCTTTAGTTCTTCATTACCAGTTTTGCACAAAAATTTCTATAACTTAATAAACAACTATTTTTAAAACTTCATTTCTGGCTAATTGATGGGCAGTTATTTTGTTGTCCAATTCCATTCTCTCCCTGTTATGAGAGTTTTAAGATCAGTACAGCATTTTCAAAACAATAATATAAAAATAATTGTGTTTGATTGCAGATTGAAACAAGTAGAAGACCAGTCAGAAAAATTAAAGCAGGATCTATATGAAATGTCAAAGCCTCTAGCACGTTATGCTGATGATGCAGATCTTGAGAGACATCTAAGAGATCAGGAGAGAGAAGGGGATCCTATGTTGGAATATATTCGCAGCAAGAGAAAAGAAACAGGAACCAAAGGTAAAAGAGCACTTTTATTTCTGCATGTGAATGGCTAAATCAACCAAAAGTTTTAAATTGTTCACAGTTATACTTTTTCATGTTTTCAAATGGAAATAAAATCCGTATATGACAATAATAAGCAGAACAAAAATGCATGCTTCCTTCATCATGTCATTTCTGTGAAATAGATATATGATTTTTTAAATCATGATCATTATGTAATAAAGCCAGTTAAAAGAATGCAGTTTATGCCATAAAATTTCTAGAAATGATGCACAATTAATAAAAGTAGGATACTGAGCCTGGTGGTGAGTAGTAAGGCTCGGTCCTGGCATTCGGGAGGACAAGGGTCAAATCACCTTTTGGCCCCACAGATTTCAGTTTTCCATGGTTTCCTTAAATCACTTGCGGTGAATGGTGGGGTGGTTCTTCCAAAAGGCCATGATCAAATCTTTTCCTAATCCTTGCCCACAGTCCTTTCCCACCACTAGGACATTAACCACATGTAAAGCCTTAGGCAAAAATAAAGAGATATCTACAGTCTGTAGATTCCAGCAAAATTCCAGTGTATTTCACCTTCTTCCTGATGTTATGTCAGAACTAATTGCAGTTGGCTGCGCACATTAAAATACCACTAGTCTGAATATGAAAGGTACAGTGGGCCCAGATTTAAATACCGGGCCCAATGTAACAGCCGTTCAGTTTTTGGCAGTTTCCTACAATTACCTAGGCCAGCATTTTCCGACCTTTTCCAGGACCAGCAAAACGTCAAAAACAATACTACAGACCATTAACTTTTATGGGCCTAATTTTTACCTACTTATACATTATCAACAATCAGGATGTATTGTATTGTGTCATTATAACATAAATCTAAAGACATACTTTGAGTTTTATACTGGAACAATTATGAAAATGCAAATGAACTACTAAAGATGAATTATTTATTGAAAACAAACACAGTATAGGGAAAATAACCCATGGATGAAGGCGATAGGGCCAGGTGAACAGAAAAAACACAAACACAATTTACAATGTTTCACCTTACTCATGTAGGAGGTGAGACATATGTCAGGGGGAAAGGAGTATTACACATTTAGATCTACCACATGAGTGAACCAAAGATGAAACAAGTGGGGATTGCACCATTGGTGGGGAGAAAAGTTGACCAATGATAACTGCGGGAAAGAATATTCTGTGTAATGACCATTTGGGATAACATGATTTTTTTTTTTTCAAAAAATTAATTTCAGCCTGTTATAAGAGATATAAATAAATAAATAAAATTAGAAAGATGTAAAGAATATATCTTTAAAATATATGCAATTTTAATTTAATTTGTAATATTATAAATTACAGATGAGGTCTTAGCGTAGTTTCAGATCTGGGATATGTCTGGAGTCTAGGATGTGTACATAGGACAGTTCCCATCTACGGAGTTCTGAAGAGGTAGTGATTTCCAGAAAAGCTTTGGCAGGTATAACCGTAAAACAGGTGTTAAGATTGTTGGGATCATGTGAGCTGGCATTGTTTGTCACTGGATGGTATGGGTTGGCAGCATGAACTTTTTTCCTGTGGCCATTCATCCTGTATGACAGTTAATGACTGGAGAGACCGATGTTAGAAGCAGTGCAGTGAAGACAGGTAAGTTGGTAAATTAAGTGAGTGATAGTGCAGATGGCTTCTCCAGTAATGAGAAAGGATTCCCCTGTGATAGGTTTAGAATAGGTAGTGGTTGCTGGATGCATGTTGCATATTTTGCAAAAAGGTCTATTGCAAGGTAAGGATACATGCGGAATGTTTGGAGAGTCAGAAGGTAAGTGCTGCAGACCAATATGTTCAGATTAGCTAGCAAGTTTGTATGTGTGTGTGTTGGGGGGGGGGGAGGAGTAAGTACATAGGATTTTGTGGAAGGAACGTCATGCCCATGGTGAAAGACTAGTTGATGTATCTTGGGCAGGAGAAAATTGGGTGATGAATATTAGTCTCTGCTCAGCTTTAGGAGATGCAGGATGGGAGTAGTACAAGAGATTTGTTTTTGCACGAGATCAGAGGGGTAAAAATGGGAAATAAGGGCTTGGAATCATTTGTAGGAAAACCTGGAAATTGATTCATGTTCAGAACAGATGTTCCTGCCACAGATTACAAGACTGCATGGAAGAGAAAGTTTTGTGTCGAAGGGATAGCAACTGTCCAAGTGTAGGTACTGTTGTAAATTTGTTGGCTTGATGCGCACAGAGGTGCAGAGGGCACCTTATCACAGGGTGATGTACACATCAAGAAAGATAACATAGGTGTTGGAATATGACCAAGTGAAGTTGATATTTTGGTGGGTGTTCAGACAATTGAGGTAATCTAGGAGGCGATCTTCTCATTGGGTCCATAGACAGGGAATGGCCTGTCAGCACATCTTAAGACACCAGACATTCCTCTGACCTCAACCTACACTATGACCCCACCTGTGAGGCGATCTTCTCACTGGGTCCATAGACAGGGAATGGCCTATCAGCACATCTTAAGACACCAGACATTCCTCTGACCTCAACCTACACTATGACCCCACCTGTAAACCTGTCACACACAATATTACAAATTTACAGCCAATTTGCATAAATATATTTGTATTTTAATATATTTTTTATATCTTTAAAATGTTGTTTATTCATTCCTGTTATAACAGATCGAAAATATATTTTAAAAAATTATCTCAACTGGTCATTTCACAAATTATTCTTTCCATCAATTATCGTTGGTAAACTTTCTCCCCCCGCCCTTCCTTCATCTCTGGTTTATATATATATGGTGGATATGGATGTGTAAACATCTTTCCTCCAGCCATATGTCCCACATCCTACGTGAGTAAGCTTACTAACCAAAATATTATAAAGTGTATTTGTGTGTGTGTATGTTTGTTTTGTGTGTTCGTCTGGCTCTCCTTCCTGCTTGTGTGGTAAGTGATGCGTTACTTTTCCCTAACCTATCTTATTTTCATTGCATAACAGCATTTTCATTGTGATCATTATCTATTTCAAGGTTGGTGTTATACCACTTATAATGTATCGTTATATCTGTATTTAATGTATCTCGTGTTCTGTAAAGCGAGGTTCCACGTTGAGTAGTTTGTAATTTAGCTATTGAATTGTTTAAGTTGGTAGAATATGATTTTCAATGTTAGCAGTTGGTAATACTGCCCCAGTGGTGGGAGGCGCAAGATATGGCGGCTAGTGTGTGTGATGTGATAATGATCGCGGGACATTCGGATTGTTGGCATTAACGCCCTTGAGACGTGACTGACACAAAGTGGTTGTATATTTGTTCTTGTGATTTTGAAATAGTGTTTACCGAACAGTTAATATTGTAAAAACTTAAGAAAAAACTTACTACGAAATATACCTAGTGAATTGAAAGTGGATTTTTGTTAACTCAATTTTTCGACCTGTACCCAGCAATTGAAGTTTCGAGTTTTACTATTAAATTTTATGTAACGTGGGCTATCGTCAAAGATACCATGGCCAAATGGTTTATCAAAATCTATGATGGGCTCTCCCTAGTGGTAATATGTTGAGGAGCTTGCAAATAGCTCAGCACATGTCTTCTAACTTGACTGGGAAGAAAATACAAAAACGCTAAGGGTTTACATTACACACTGTATTGAAATATCTTCATTTCAAGCACTTTTCAAATGTGCCTTTAATAAGTGCTAACCTACAACTGTTTACTGTTAAAACATTTTTGAAATTAGTTATGTACTAACCATAAAATTGTGAATTTCTCTTACGTTTATATGTAGTCAAGTTACCACTTTTTCCCAGTCTTCAGGAGTAACATTTGCTATATCTTTTTTTTTTTTTTTTTTTTGAAAAAGGAAAGAGAGAGGCTGGTAGTACAATGTTAATGCTCACTGTTAATGAGATGGCTGAACTTGTTGCCATTTTCAGATTTCCTGGATATTTAGATGAATACAAGTCATATTCCATCTAAGGTCGACACATAGCATATATTAAGTTGGTTTCTGTATTTTGTTTTCATTTGAAGGCGGGATGAAAATCCTTTCTCACAAAGATACATTGAAAACTGCATGGCATTTTTCGGTGCTTCTTACGTTAATTAAGGATGTTAATTTCCCACTGAGGAAGGTGTCCAGAATCGAGTCAAACCAAGATCACAGAATTGGATTTTAAAAGTATACAGTCTGATACTGTAGGAATATGTATCCATTATATCTGAACAGTTTATTTTAAGTTATATTGTCTCTAATTAATTTTTTTTTTCATTGTTCTGCCCAACTCAGGAGTGCGAGTGAACTTAACTAGCAGACGTGTTTTTCCTCTATTCCCAGAATCTCTTCATCCTTTCGCTGTGCTCTTTCCTATGTTCTTCTGTCCAAGTGTTCCTTCTTCTAATATACTGGCTGTTGGCAAACTGGTGGTTATTGACCATGCTACTAAATCGGTGTCTGTCCTCTATGATATCGTCTGTTATTCCAATTTCCTGGAGATTCTTTTCAATTTCAGTTAGCCAGTTGTTTTTTATTTTCATTGAAATGGCCAGGTTTAGAATTCTTTTTGTTAGTCTGTTGTTACTCATTCTGCTAATATGGCCGTAGAATTTAATTCTTCTTTTCCTGAATGTGTCTGAATTTTTTTCCGAATGTTGATATAGTTCATGTGATTTCCTTTTCATCCAAATTCCACCAGTACAAACTGGGCCAAAGATTTTCCTTAAAATTTTCCTTTCTTGCTTTTCAATATCTTTAATCAATGATCTGCCCCCAATGATCAAAGTTTCCGATGCATATAATGCCTCTGGTTTGATTACAGTGTAATAATATCTTAATTTGGCATTTTGGGATATTGACTTTTTTTGTATCTGTTCCAGGTGATCTGTAGGCTTTTTGTAATTTAGTTATTCTCTCCTTGTTTGCTTCACGATTTAGTCCTGCAGGTTGAATAATTTCTCCTAGATATCTGAATTTAGTTACGTGAGTGATATTGCCAAATCGAGTTTTTAAGGATTGTCCATCATGGTACCGTGAAGATCCTTCCATATATTGGATTTTAGCATATGAGATTTGGAGACCACATTTAGCTGAAATTTCATGCAGTTTTTCAAGAGCGTGGACTGCCTCTTGCCTATTGTTGGAGAGAATTGCTAGATCATCTGCAAAGGCCAAACACCGCAAGTGAAGTTTATTTCTGAGTAGCCTGCCAATGGTTATTCCTTTCAATTCTTTCTCCCATGTTTTGATTACTTTGTCCAGAACAAGATTGAACAAAAGGGGTGACAGTCCATCTTCTTGTCGAACTCCTGTCCTGATTTTAAAAGGTTCAGACACCTCACCTAAGAACCTTACTTTTGAAATGGTATGCATTAATGTCTGTTTGATTAATTCTCTTGTTTTCCTGTCTACTTTGTATTCTTCTTGTATCTTAAAAAGTGTTTGTTTGTCAATAGAGTCATAAGCTTTTTAGTAATCTACAAAGGTGATTGCTGTTTGTCGGTTTTTACAGATTTGTAAGATGGTTTTGAGATTTAAAATTTGTTCAGCACATGACCTGCCTTTTCTAAATCCTGCCTGATACTCGCCAATAAGATGATCTGTTTGTGTTTCAAGTCTCATGAGAAGTGCCTTGGATAGAATTTTCTAAGTGATTGGTAACAAGGAAATTCCTCTGTAGTTATTAATGTCAGTTTTATCCCCTTTTTTGTGAATTGTGTGAATTAGTGCACATTTCCAGTCATCAGGGATTTTTTCCTTGATCCAGATATCTTCAATAATCATATGAATTTTTTGAGCAAGACTCGTGCCACCTATTTTCCACATTTCAGCAATTATACCATCTTCCCCAGGGGCTTTGTTATTTTTATGTCCATGAATTATTTGTTGGATTTCTTCTAAAGTGGGAGGTTCTGAATCTGGATTCGGAGTGGGTTTCTCAAAGGTAAGTTGTCCTTTAGGGGGTTCACAATTTAGAAGCTCTTTGAAGTAATTTGCTAGGAGCTTACAATTTCCCATTTTATTTGTTTCTAGAGACCCATCTGGACGTTTGAAACAGAGGCTAGGAGCCTGGTAATTTCACAATTCTTCCTTGAATGTTCAGTAGAAGTTCCTTGTGTTGTTTTTCTTAAATTCTTGATCAGTTTCTGCTAATTGTTTCTATCATAAATACGTTTCTGTAATCTAATGATTTTTGCAGTTTGTTTCTGGTATTTAATGAATTCCTGCCAATTTTGTGTGGTTTTATGAGAATTCCAATTTCGCCATGCTTTAATTCTAAGTTCTATTGCCTTATCACAGGTTTCATTCCACCACCTATGTTTGCGTTTTCTGGGATGTGATCCAATACTTTGAGCAGCTTTGAGGAGTGTGTCCTTAAGTTCTTGCCAATTAGTAGGATGTTAGCTAGATATATTGGCAAGAAAAGTTTCTGATTCTTGTTCCAAAAATTCAGGGTTGATTTGTGCATTTTGTCGTATTCTGGGTTTGACTCTATTTGGTTGAAACTTTACTTTAATTAGACACAAATGGTGATCAGAGTCAATTACACCTTTTTGGACCTTAACATTCATAATTTCCTTCTGATTCTTCTAGTGGTCTAGTTGAAATTCCCCTAAATGATAATTTGGGGATCTCCATGTTTTTCCTTGTGTGGAAGTGCCAGAAAATGAGTCGACATTAATTTTAAATCAAAATTGTCACAGAATTCATTTATAATTAAACTTTTAATATTCTTCATGCGGACCACACAAGCGAGAATCACTGACCTAGGCGAATATTACGACAGTCCCCAATTTGCACCTCGCAAACTACACATGTTACAAACAAAAATACATTTCTGATCCAGAAAAAAAGTAACACATATCATGGACAGATGGAAATATGTCTGCTGCCCCTTAAAACAACAAGCCTAACAAGTCAGAAGCAGATGGGGAGCCTTACTTTCAAATAAGCATAGCTTCTGGTAGAGGATGTACCGAATGGCTTGCAAAAATAGTGGGAGGGCAGCTGCAAGTATCTACTAGGATTATACAAATAGTTCACTCTGACACAGTTAAAACATGTTCCAACACCAATAGTCAGCCTAAATACTCATTCTCTGGCTGCAGCTAAGTCATTTCTTTATAAAATTGTTACACTGCTGAAGAATTGACTTTTTAGATGTCAATATCCACATTAAATTTGCTTTTGAGACTGATTTTGTGAATATAGCCCAAACATTGGTAACAATAATACATCATTCCGCATCATGTTTATCCAGCTCACAAACATGAACTGCATGCACAGGCCAAAACATCCCCGTGTCCGAGTTAATTTTCTATACACATTATTTCCTCTTTTTCCTGACATGAATACTAAGTCACTCATACTGCTGCAAATTTAATATTTTCTGATTGTTTGTGAAGTTGGTTGTTTTATACATTTGGGTTAGCATAAAACTCAGTGTTACGTTTTGTAATTCATTTTACATTACGAAAATCAAGTTAGTATATGGATTTCCATAGAATTTTTAACTTTCATTCAGTTAATTCCCTGTTAATATCTACAGTGCTGCTAACAATTAACCAACCATCCTTCATATGAACCGATATATCTTTCACTTCAAAGGAATTACACCCAAGTGGGGGAAAAAAAAAAAAAAAACAAGACAAAGTGAAACCAAGAATATGTTTATCATTCTACATTTTTTGAATTTGCGAAAGTATCCGTGGGCAATTTCCCAAAGAGAATTTAACTTTTGAGGTTTTTTCTTGCCTCTCCCAATGTGAGTAGCATTCGTAAATATTGTATGGGGGCCGTCCGGAGATTAATACGTGTATGCTCTGGGTTCAGTACTGGCATCATAAATCTAGTGTGATAAGTACAAGGAGTATAAGTCACAATTTTCTTCATTTCTTGCTATCAATTTCTTTTTATTATAAATTCATGTCTATCATCTGAATATATGTACTAACAGTACAAATCAGTGCTGAGTATTTTTTCGTAACAATTCAACATTGAACCTATTAGTATAAATCAATTCACATTTTATCTGGTTTGTAAAAGGAGTACAAGTCAAGTTATACAATGCTAATGACTTATACTCCTTGTACTTATCATGCTAGAAATAATCCCATTCATTGTCAAGTTCTTTCAGTCTGCTTAATGTGTGTGAGGTTATATTCCACCATTACTACTTTTCTTGTTTCTGAGTGTTTAAAATGTATTAAAAAATTGAGAATGTCTCCAATTAAGAATTGAGGTCGATTATTCGATTCCTTAACACAAGAAATGTTTGACCGTGTGATCTTTGCCATCAAATCAACAAACCAATTAGGTTTATATAGACAGTTCAATGAATAAATCATCTATTCGGTGATCTTGTAAAAATTTTAACTCTGGGGAAGAGAGCATCCATGATGATGAGCCTGTCAGTCATTATTGACAACGTGGTGAATTCAGCAAACGAATTCATAAAAAGTAATTGGCATAACACTGTAAATCAGTAAACAGTTGTCACATGTTCCAAATAAAATTTGTCATGCAACTGTCAGAAATCATTTGAAGTACAGAAAAAGTAGTGCAACTTGGATGTTTTGCATGCTTAATGAATTGGTGGCAGAGAAATATGAGGCAGAGATACAAAAACTTGTTAAACAGTATGAATTTACATGGTTATTATGTAGAAAAATGTTATAAACAATGTTTTGTTTTTTCTGTTTCAGAAAAACCACGGTATCAAGGTTCATATTTACCAAATAGATTTAGCATACCACCTGGGCATAGGTGGGATGGTGTTGACCGCTCAAATGGCTATGAAAGGAAATGGTTTGAAGAACGGAATGCCAGAAGAGCTCGTGAGGAAGAGGCTTACAAATGGAGCACTTCAGACATGTAATTTTTAAATGTAACATGTTTTTACATTTTTAAATTCAATCAGTTTGTACATACAAATGTAGTAATAAAAAAATACCTGTCATATTTTTTTATAATTCTTGTTATTATCATTTCCTTTTTGTTTTGAGTGGTCTGTCCTACACAAAAATATCAACTTTAATTTGTTTTGTGGTTTTCTTCACTTTAATTGGGAAATTTAATTTAATTTAATTGCAATGGAGCACACGTTCTGTTGGAAATTTCCCTACACATCCATCTTTCCCCTTCCCTTTTCCTGCACCCTCCTACATTTGCCCTCTACAAATTTTAACATTTCAACATTTTTGGTAAATTATTCATAATTTCTCTTGGTAACTTATTCCAATCCTTGAGACCCTTTCCTAAAAAAGAGAATCTTCCTGCACCTTTGTGCCTGAAATCGAGTGTCAGGTTTAAGTCATGGTCATCTTTTCCCTTCCATGCATTATTTTTCATCAGATACACACTACCTTTTGTTGTTATTATTATTATTATTATTTATTCTCACTGACTTACCTGTTGGCATCCAGTAGAGTATCCAACAGAATAATGCATTCCCTCGCTCACACAAATTTAGTGAAAAGATCCATAAAAAAATACTTAAATTATTTTGTGGTATTACATAAATTGTGTAAAAGGATGTGAATATTGAAACGGAAAATAAAATACATCAATCACTCATCATAGTTGAAGGAAGGAGGGCACAATCAACAAAAACTCCAGAAACAGAAAAAAAACACAATATTTCAGGCTATGCTGATACTTATAAAAATAGAAACGTGCAACTGTGGGAACCTGCACAAGTTCGGTTAAATTTTTTTGTATTTTAATGAGTATGGATATAGCCCGAAATATTGTTTTGTGTGTGTGGAATGGAGAGGTTTTTTTTCCCCCTATAGGATGTGGATTCAAATCCTGTCTGGCTAATCAGAAAAAAAAAACAGTACCTTAGACATAACGTGACACGAAGGTTACCATTCGCGAGATTGTTGGCAGTACAGTCGATGACTGGTTCTAAACACTTCTTTGCCACCAATGATAGCATCTGCATCAATGAATGAAAAGTCGCTGGCAAGTTTTTGTAATGCCATATATATATATATATATATTCCTTTGCCATATATAATAAAATGTATTTCTTGCTTAATAAATTGTATCCAAGTACCTACATTTCGAGCTATTTTGCTTCATTAGTATATTTTTCATGGCTTTAATGTGCACATTTTATTAAATAATACTGCCCTGTGGTCTGAAATTTGATATACATGTTGCTTAGCAAGTGATATTTTAAAAAATGTGCATATTAAAGCCAGGAAATATATACTAATGAAGTAATTTTTTCTTTCCTTCTGGCTTGACATCTCGTCGACTTCCAGTCATCAGAGGCGTAAAAGAACTAGGGGCAATGAATGGGAAGGAATTCGATTATGGCCCTTTGAAGGAACTATCAAGACCATTTGAAAGAACCATTCTTTCAACCCTCCTGAAGTTTTCTCAATAAACCATTGAAAAATGCAATCTGGATGGTCAGACATGGATGGTGGTCTGTAATGAAGTAAAACAGCCACGTCTATGATCAGTGGTGGTGATGTAAGGCATTTTGGTACTATTTCCAACTATCCAAAACAGGACACAGCTGGTTATATTGATTTGCCGCCTGGATCAGAACGAAAAATCTTGCCCGTTATTTTAGGAGAGGGCATGAGGAATTTAGTTTCCTTTGATAACTTAAGCTCTCTTAATACTTTGGTGGAAATGTACTGGCAGTTAGATTGGAATGCAGCCTGAACCAGAATGAAAAAAAACCCTTAGCTATTGTTTTGAAGTAACATGTATTGTTGCCGAATTTATGAAAATTTGGCTGCTGCATAGCATTTTTGTAATAGAACAGGAATGTTTTCATTTGGTATCACATTTACTTGTCAGAGATTTTACACCAAGCATGGTGGGTGAGTGATATTGTTCTAGTCTCACATTCAGGAGGATGTGGGCACAAGTCCCCATCTGGCCATCCAGATTTGGGTTTTCCATGGTTGACTCTAATCACGAGTGGGAAACACTGCGATGGTTCCTTTACAATAGGCCAAGGCTGAATTATTTCCCGTTCTTTACCCCCAGTCCTTTCTCACCTCTAATGACCTCGGCGTCGACGAGGCATAAGACCATAAGCAAAGAAGAAAAAGTGATTTAACATATTTTGCTGCAGATACTATGGTTGGTGTGAAAGATAGGTTAAGAAATGGCTGCCAACTGTACTGCCTATGCTATTGCATTTGGTAAATTTCTTCTGGCATTATGTGTAAAGTGCATTTCTTTTTACTTTGATATACACTTTTTCTCAAAAGGTATGTCCTCAGGAAAGTGTCTATGAAATTTCTGACCAAAGGGACAATTTCTTTTTGGCTCGCCCTTATTGGACTGTTGCGGAGAATTGTATACATAGCCTTAAGTTCTTATATTGTATTGCGTTAAAATATAAATCAATCAAAATAACTTTAGGATATCGGTATGAAAATTGGATGTTAGATAATAATTTATTTAAAAAAAAAAGTATTTTAGATGAAATTTTCATTTTTTGCTTCTCCAAGGCGTAAAAGCATTTTTACACATACCATGGTTGCGCATGAAAAGCAGGAGGTAAATTCTAGAATGTATAACAACCTGTAGCAGATATACAGAAATTCAACCCATGACGTACCATAGGTGGTGGCAGTTATGATCGACAAACACGTGTCACGCAATATTTTGGTATTGAACCTTATTCTCTCAAGTAGATCAGATGTGATAGACTTGATGTTTGCTGTAATTCATTCAGTGGGCATTGGTTTGATCACATCAGAGCTCACCACCAAATGTCAAATCTGCTTTCAAATAAGATTCACAGTATTGTTTTTCACTTTCCACACCACGACACTGGGAATAACACTGCTGTGCCTTTCCAAAACACCGAAAGAATGGAGTCTCTTCCCAAGTCATCTGAGATAGTTCACAGCCCTGATTCATCAATTAACACAATGCTACACCATTCATTAGCAGTCCAGTGAATCATTGTTCTGTACTTCCTCAGATGACTATCGCCAGCAAGTATGGCGGCTTCCTGGGGAGAGGTCCCATTCTTTCAATATTTTTGTGGGAAACAGCTGTGTTACTTCTGGCATCATGGTGTGGGGAGCCATCAGGTATGATTTCATGTCATGACTGGTAGTAATTGAGGGTACTCTGACAACACAGCAGTATGTCACAGACATCCTGCGCCTGCATGTGTTGCCTCTCATGCGACACTATCATGATCTCAGTTTCATCAAGACATTGCTCATCCACACATGATAAATGTCTCTATGAATTGTCTGCGTTTTGTTGAGTTACTCCTGTGGTCAGCAATATCCTTAGATTGGTCAATAAATTCATAAAGAGCTTATCTGGCTTAGTATCCAAGAAGAATTTTTAGAAGCTGTACGCTGGGAAAGACAATTCTCTAATCAATAAATTCATTCTATTTTATCGGCTTTGCTACACTTACAGGAAATGGGATTATGATAGTGACCCATTTCTTTTATACAATTTTTATCAGATATTAATTTTCTGCTATATTCCCTGTTAAGGGCTAGATCAGAATGCGGCCCAGGGCAGACTGAACAGAAGAATGCAAGGATGAGCAAATCAAAAGTGAAAACAATGCTGGTTGCCTTTTTCAGTGTTAAGGGTGTGGTTCACATGGAGTTTGTACCTCCAGGACAATGCTGCCTACTATGTGGATGTTCTCGAAAGATTGAGAAAAGAAGTTTGCATGTGAAAGAAGATTTGTTACATGGGTGTTCTATCATGACATTGCTCCCAGCTACACCGCTCTGCGCGTCTGTGAGTTCCTGCCAAAGCACAACTTGGTAACGCTGCACCAACCCCCTTAAAGTGCCGACTTTGTTCTGTCAGACTTCTTTTTGTTTCAGAGGATTAAGGCAGTCTTTAACAGACACCGCCTTGACGGCATTGAGGCGATTCAAGCTGCCATGACCTCCGCTCTAAACGAGGTTCTCTTCTAGGGCGCATACCATGCCTCGGTGGCACAGTAGATACATTCATGCTATTATTGGACATTTGTTTCATATATTCTTTACAGTGTGATTGCTTCAGCTACTTTACATTCTCTACCAATTCAGTGTACTTCTTTGTTCATTTCTTTCTCCTAGAGAAGCATGTAAGAGAGAACTGGAATAAACAGGAGAGAAACAAAAAAGGAAATGTTACAGCTCGCAAATGATATTGCGCTTGTAGCAGGAAGAGATAAAAAACTTATGAAACTCTTAGCAGGAATGAAAATCATAATGAACATATAACATGGGATGAGATGAGAATAACAAACAGAATACGTATATATTCAGTAGGCCATTGAATAGAGTTAATACGCCACTACATTATGTCAAGTTTAAGAGTCAACAAATTTACGTACCCAGTTAGATTGCCGGTAAGAGAGGGGAGATCAGAATGTGATGTAGTTAACAGAAAAGATCTGGCCGTACTATACTTTAATGAGAAACTCAGATCATTGACTGCAAAAGGGAAAGCCTAAAACTCGGGAAAAACATTCTTACAATATCTTTTTTCCTCTTGTTACAGCCACTGTAAACTACATAGAGACCAACTATCTACTTGCACATACAGCTTGTGTGAATCCAGAGGGAGGATGGGGACCGGAGGTTCTCACTACCATTAGAATGAGAGTTGTTAGATCTGAAGCTTTTACTATAAGGCTGGAATATTTGTGTTGTCATCTGTCTGCGAAACAAGTAACTTGTATTCTGCCTCATAATTGTATTTTTGAATGAACAGAGGTTTATCCGATTTATCAACTGAATAAATGTTTTTGCCCCCCCAACCACAAACCAATGGAGAAGCATTTCAGCTTGATGAGACGTTTCGAATTAATGGTGCCGGAAGATGAAGTTGGATCACGAATTCAAAACTTCACACCAAATTGCCGCAATATCCAGATGGGAGACCCGAGAACATTTTATACAAGTTTGTTTTTGTTTGTGAAGGTAGATATTGAGCACTGCCCAGCATTTGCTTAGTTGATAGTGGGAAACTGCCTATAAACCTCACTCATGACTGCCAGTAAACGGAATCCATGACTTGATCCTGGTCCCGTTGTAGCTCTCCAAGGCAATGTGGTGGTGCGTTGACGTGCATAGCCATGTTGGTGGATTCTTATAACATTTAGGAGGAGTGTTTTAATGTATGGCAAAAGTCGTGGACAGTGTAAATAGCAGAGATGATTGGAAAAACTTTAAATGAATTTATTATTATTGGCATTTGGGCTTGCACCCATACAGCCACTTTCAATTACAGATTAACATCTCTGGTATAACAATACTAATTCATGCAATTAGCTGTTTGATTTTGCAGAATAACATCAATAATATACCAATAATAATATCACACAATTAAATACATGTTATTTACAATTAATTTAGATTGTGGCACCAATATTTTCCATGTGCTTGTACAAAATCTTATAAATAGCATAGTCTTCAGATACAAGGAGTGAGGCAGTACAAGTGGGCAACAGAATGCCTTCTTTCATGAGCATATCTAGGAACTGATCAATCTCCATCTTCTTCCGTCAGCAGCCAAATAGCAGATGGTTTATGTCTTGCTCCACAAGGACAATTGGGAGAGTCTATAATGTGTAGTCTGTGAAGGTGTTGCTTGAAGCAAGTATGGTTGAATTTTAGTCAAAAGTGAGCTTTTCCATTCCGTGTTCCACTGTTTTATGGTGTTTTTGATCTGACCAACTGCACCTGGAACAAGAATCATTTTATTGTGTGTTGCACCATTATGAGCAGCTTCCTTGGCTTACCAATCAGCCATCTCATTCTCTAAAAGATTGCAGTGTGATTTGACCCATATAAATTTCACTGTCTTAACTCTTGAACCATGCTCATGATATCATATACTCTAGGGTCATTGTGCCATTTCCTGTGATGGTTTTTTAGTAGAGACAGTGCCGATCTTGAGTCGGATAAAATTATGAGGTTTTTAACGTGAGAAGTCTTGGTGTGTTTTAAGTCCTTCCAAGAAGCCCTCAGCTCTGCAGTCATGGTAGAAGCCTCCGCTGGTAACTTGAAGACCCCATTGTCTCAAGATTTTGATAAATAAAAGGCACATCTGGAAGCATCAGAAAATTTCGAGCCATCCATGTATATTTGTTCCATATGGGCTCAGTTGTGGAGGAACTGGAACACACTTGCTTTGTAGTTTTCCAAATGGATGGTATCTTCGGTGTCAATATGTACCTCCAAGTTTGTGATAGAGTCCCAATATGAGGCCTCAAAGGAGGGAGCTTGTTAGTCTGATGCATTCTGGAATGTAGGCTATAGGTTGCTAGATATTTTGCCGCAAGAGGGAGCATTTCTTTCTTTGTCCAATAGTTTTCGATTAAACATTGCAGACTGAGATTGTGTATGCCACTCATCTTTCTGCTGCCAGCATAATGGCAATGCTTGATGAGGAATTTTGCACTTAGGAATCTTCTGCAGATGCTTAAGGGTGGTTCATGTGTTTCAACCAGAAGTGCATTAGTCAGCGTTGATTTCATATTGCCAATTCACATGCGGATTGTTTTGTATTGGACTTTATCAAATTCTTTAAGTACATTACTGGATGCTGATCCATAGCAAACACAGGCATAGTCAAAGTGTGGTCACTCCAGGGATTTGTATAACATTAATAGTATTGCGGTGTTTTCTCCCCATTTTATGCTGGCTATTGCACATATGAGGTTTATGGCCATGTCACATTTCTTGATCATGTTTTTGATATGAGTTCCCCACTTGAGTCTGTTGTCAATCCATAATCCCAAGTATTTTACCGTGCTTTTGACAGGGATCACGAAGGGGCCTAATTTTATGTCAGGCATTGCCTGGATTCTGTGACGGCTGTAGATAGATATCGCCGATTTTGTTGCTGATATGCCTAATCCATTGCTGAATAGCCATTGTTGGAAATTGTCCATAGCCGACGACAGTGCCAAGTAGCATTCTTCCCATGTTTTCCTTACCTTGAATATGCATAGGTCATCAGCATATTGTAGGATTATGACTTTATCATACCCTGTGGCAAACCTCAATTAGTTTTCCTGGATGCAACTGTAGTTCCTTGTTGTGTTATAATTAACCATCGGTCCAATAGGAATGCAATTAGGTTATCAATGAAGGTTTGTGGTATCCCTAGAAGGCGTAGTTTTTTAGCTAGGATTGGTAAGTGAACATGATCATACTCAGTGTTTATGTTGGTATACACGGCCATCATATATTTGTTATTGCTAAAGCAAGAGTGTATTTCCATGGTGAGATGTGCTAAGATATCTGTAGTTCCTTTGCCTCTTCTGAAACAGTACTGCGCATCCGGGATCACTGAGTGTTGCTCCAACCACCATTCCAGCCTATGCTTTATCATGTGTTCCAGCACTTTGTAGATACACGGTAGTAAGTTTATGGGTCTGTAGAAATCAGCATTGTTGCCTATTTTTCCTGGCTTATTCACAGGAACAACCTGGGCTGTCTTCATCTCCCAGATTTGTGCCCTCTCAGGGCAGTAATTCACATAACTTCGTTTTTGCAGAGTCTGGCAGGTTTCTTAACATAGCATAATGAATGTTGCCAGGTCCTTGCACTGAGTCCGTCCCTTGTTTTATTGCCTTATTGAGTTCATTGAGCAGAAGAGGTTGCAGTAGGAATTGAGTCTCAGCCGCCTTTGGTTCTACTGGTTTTGCCTCCACCAACGGGGGTGTTAGCTTTTGGAGGATTTTCTCTAGCAGATCTTTTGTAATGGGCACTCTTCCTTCTTCTTGGGTGGATGAGTGCTTCAGTTTTCTAATGTGCCGCCATATATCAGATATCAGCGTTTCTTCGTAAAGGATCCGCAGAAATCTCTCAACTTCTCTCTCTTTTTGCTCCTGACTAATTTCTTGACTCTTGCCTGTGCTCTGCGATGGTCCAGATAGTTCTCCAACGTGGGACAGCTTTTGTAGGTCCATAATGTATCTTTGCGTCGTTGGACAGCTTCTACATCTATACTCTGAAAATCACAAATACTGTGGGTGGCAGAGGGTGCTAAGCACCAATCCTAATTCTGCGCATTCCAATCCCGAACAGATCGAGGAAAGAAGGAATACATAAATGAATCAGTACGGCATCTTATTTCTCTAATCTTATCCCTCCTGTCATTGCGACCTAAATAGGTTGGCGGAAGAAGTATTTCGTTGCACTCGTAACTTAAAGATTTTCGCATATTCTCCAGCAAATTCAAACGAAAACGACGTCGTTTGTCCGCTAAACAATCCCAGCCCAACCCACGAATTAGCTCTGTGACACGTAAGGACTGTAACTAGCAGTCACGAATCGAACGGCTCTTCTCTGTACTTTCTCTAATGTGTCAATCAATCCCTTGCGATACGGATCCCAAATTCCACAACAGTATTCCAAATGCGAACGCACTAGTGTTTTGTACGCTATTTCCTTTGTATTAGCATTACAACTTCTCAAAATACGTCCTATGAATCGTAGTTTGGAATTAGCTTTTCCTACAACGGAAGTTATGTGCAAGTCCTATTTCATGTTGCTTTGTACTGTTACGCCTAGATACTTCAGGGAATCTACAGTGTCAACAACTGAATTGTTAACTTTGTACTCCAGAGCAAGCGGGGTCTTTTTATTACTTATGTGCATTGCCTTGCACTTTTTACAGTTAAGTGTAAGCTGCCATTCACGACACCATTCCGAAATAACATCCAGATCGCGCTGAATTTCTAAGCAATCGTCGGAGCACCTCACTTCCCTATAAATAAGTGCATCATCAGCAAAAAATCGCATCCTGCAATTAACGTTGTCACCGAGATTGTTTATAAAAATTAAGAAAAGGAGTGGTCCTATTACACTTCCTTGAGGAACGCCCGAAGTAACATCTAGTTTAGAAGAGGCTTCCCCGTCTACAACGACATACTGTGACCGACCAGTTAGAAAATCGCTTATCCATTCGCAAATCTGATCAGATATACCGTACGCTCGGATCTTCGCTAAGAGTCGGTTGTGTGGTACAGAGTCAAAAGCTTTCTGAAAATCCAAGAAAATAGCATCAATTTGTGATCCCGCATCAATAACTTTCATTACATCATGCGAAAATAGAGCCAGTTGCGTTTCACATGATCGGTTCTTCCGAAATCCGTGTTGGTATGCTGTAAGTAGCTCGTTTTCATCTAGAAACTTCATAACGTTAGAGCATATGATATGCTCCAGAATTCTACTACAAACAGATGTTAGCGATATCGGACGATAATTCCTAGGATCTCTCCGATCTCCTTTCTTGAAAACGGGAATCACCTGCGCAATTTTCCAGTCAGAAGGTACTTTTCTTTCCTCTAAAGATTTACGAAATATATCTAACAGAAATGGTTCTATTTCTTCCGCGTATTCCGAAAATACTCTTACTGGTACACAATCGGGACCCGGCGCTTTCCCCCACTTCAGGAGCTTTAATTGCTTTATGATACCTACACTATCAATTTGTACTGGATCCATTTCAAATTCAACACGCCGTGGAAAAACGGGAATGTTTTCCATGTTTTCGCCAGTGAAGGAATTTTTAAATTCGGCGTTAAATACGGTAGCCTTGTCGCGGCTGTCATCAACTTCCCGACCGTCTTTTAGTAGAACTGGCATATTGTTGTCACAACCAACTATTTTTTTACATACGACCAAAATTTCTTTGGATTTTCAATGAGGCTCTTGGAAAGTGAGTTGCATCGAAAGTCATTGAAGGCTTCGCGCATCGCATTCTTGACTTGTCCTCTTGTCTCAGCTAGTTTTTCTAAATCACTCCTATACATCGTCCTTCTTGAGCGTGCATGAATCTTCCTTTGCTTTTTAAGTAACCTTTTGACTTCACGCGTATACCACGGGGGATCGTTCCCGTCCCTGATTGTCCTTTTCGGTATATGTAAGTCCATACCTTCCCTGACTATATTTATGAATCGAAGCCACATCTCTTCAACCGAGCCTCTTCCTTCTACAAAGGTAATGTATTTATCCCTCAAAAACATTCTTAAACTCTCCTTTGGGGCCTTTTCGAACCTGTAAACGACCCTTTCTTTTTTCTTTTTGCACTCGCCTGTTAATTTTACTGTAGCAATTACAGCTTTATGATCACTTATTCCCGTGGTGGTAGAAATGTCCGTAAATAATTCAGGCCTATTTGTAACGAGAATATCTAAAATGTTTTCGTTTTCGTTGTCGCACCGCGTTGGTTCAGTGACGAGCTGCTCAAGATTAAGATCTGAGAAAAGGTCGAGAATAATCTCACAGGATACTTTATCCCTGCCACCAGTAACGTGGGCGTAATTACTCAGTCAATATACGGCAAGTTGAAGTCGCCTGCTAGTATTATTCCATGATCCGGAAATTGACGAGCTATATTACTTACGTTATTTCTTAAAGCCTCAGCAACACCTACATCTGCATCTGGTGGACGATAGAAAGACCCTATTACAAGTTTTTTCCTAGCTACTATTAGTCTAATCCATAGGATTTCACAGACCGTATCAATATTTATTTCGTTACACGACAGGTGTTTACGAACAGCTATAAATACACCACCTCCATTAGAATGTAACCTATCCTTACGGAAAACATTCATGCTATGGTTAAAAATTTCTGCTGAACTTATATCCGGTTTTAACCAGCTTTCAGTACCTAATACTATATCAGCTTCTGTGCTACTAATAACGCTTTCAAGCTCAGGCTGCTTATTACAAACACTTCTACAGTTTATAACGAGTACTTTTAACGGTCGACATTGATTTTCGCTACTCCTAACATATGGTGCCGAATTTAATTGGGCTGCCCGTGACTGTAATCCCAGTTTCGGGTCTTCCAACCTCAGCCTAAAAAATCCCCCAATGCACTCCACACGGCCCCTGCCACCCGTGTAGCCGATTCACGTGTGTAGTGCATACCTGATCTATCCAAGGGAACCCCACACGATTCGACCCCAGTGCGAAGATCAAGGAATCTACAGCCATGATTATCGCAGAAACGACGCAGTCTCTGGTTTAGACCCTCGACTCGGCTCTGAACCAGAGGTCCACAGTCAGTTCTATCGACAATACTGCAAATGGTTAGCTCAGCCGAAATCTTGCGGTCATCAACCACAGAGCTCACCGTATGAGCAAGCCGCTGGAAGGAAGAGAGGATACCCTCCGACCCAAGGCGGCAAGCATCATTGGTGCCGACATGAGCTACAATCCGCAGCTGGCTACACCTCGTCCGCTCAATGGCATCCGGGATGGCCTGTTCCACATCATGGATCAGACCGCCCGGAATGCAAAAAGAATGGACATTGGACTTCATCCCAGACCTGTTCGCCATGTCCCTAAGGGGCTCAATGAAACGCCTAACGTTGGAGCTACCTATCACCAGAATCCCCTTCTGTGATCGCCCAGACCTAGCGGGCGGGGGGGCTGGCAACTCGCTGATTGACGATTGTGGATCTGAATCAGATCCAGACAACACATCAAACCTATTGGACAGTGGTACAGGCTTGCCCTCCTGGGATTCAGACCTGTACTCCTGCCCCCGCATGCGGCGTCGACGTCCGGAAACCTCGCGCCAGACACCATCAGGTGACTGCCGCACAGGTCCCGAAGTCTCAGCCTGGACTGCAGGTACGATATTTGGCAGGGGAGAACCTGTGACAACACCTGCTGCGTCAGGGTCACCCCTTCCACATCTGCTGCAGTCACCTACGGCAGCTTCCAGCCTCGTAACTTTAGTTAGCAAAGCTGCAAGCTGAGCGCGAAGATCAGCCACCTCAACCCGCGTCTGCACACAGCAGTCACAGTCTCTACACATATTACTTATAAAGCAAAAACTACGGAGAGGATAAAAGTTGAACTAACTGAGTAATCCAAATTAACTGTTCACACTTTACTACCAACCGCTACACGACCTAAAGAGAACCTCCTGAGGAATTGAATATAGACCAGACAACTGCACTTAGTAGTTAATAGGACGTACTGATGAACGGTGTTAGCCAACCAATGTACTAAATAAAAAACAAATAAGCTCTATATACTTCCCTATAGAAAAAGCAAATAAATGCGATCACGATTGGAGCACGCTGTTATAATTCAATTAATGCAAATAAATCAAACGCTACCACAACACTGGACCAACTAGCTACTGCTCAGCGACGACGGAGGATATTCAAAGATAAAATCTACCTACAACACTTTAAAATAAAATACTCAGAAAAGGCGGCACTTGACTCGACGGTTGCTGGACTCAACTAGCACCTCCTCTGCGACGACAGAAGATATTCAAAGATAAAATCTGCGGCACTTGACTCGACGGTTGCTGGAACTCAACTAGCCCCTCCTCTGCGACGACAGAAGATATTCAAAGATAAAATCTACCTACAACACTTTAAAATAAAATACCCAGAAAAGGCGGCACTTGACTCGACGGTTGCTGGACTCAACTAGCACCTCCTCTGCGACGACAGAAGATATTCACAGATAAAATCTACCTACAACACTTTACAATAAAATACACAGAAAATGCGGCACTTGACTCGACGGTTGCTGGAACTCAACTAGCCCCTCCTCTGCGACGACAGAAGATATTCAAAGATAAAATCTACCTACAACACTTTAAAATAAAATACTCAGAAAAGGCGGCACTTGACTCGACGGTTGCTGAAACTCAACTATCCCCTCCTCTGCGACGACAGAAGATATTCACAGATAAAATCTACCTACAACACTTTAAAATAAAATACACAGAAAATGCGGCACTTGACTCGACGGTTGCTGGAACTCAACTAGCCCCTCCTCTGCGACGACAGAAGATATTCAAAGATAAAATCTACCTACAACATTTTAAAATAAAATACACAGAAAAGGCGGCACTTGACTCGACGGTTGCTGGAACTCAACTTCTTTGCATTCGTTGTCCCACCAGAGTGTGCTTTTAGATTTTCGTTAGTGTACTGCTTTCTGCACAGGTATAGAGGCATTAGCGGCTTGAGTTATGACGTTTAACATGGAACTATAATCGGATGCAACGTTACCACCGTGCTCAGAGGATGCTGTAAGCCGTTCCATAAATGTTCCGAATTTTCTCCAATCTGCCTGGGGAATTTTCCATCTTTAAATGAGTTGCCACCCACGAATGAATAGACAAAACGGGCACATACTGAGATTGATAAACGTGAAACCACTTCGGTAGATGAAGTTTCAGAATAGAGGCGAAGAATGGATTTGTCATTTAAAGTATAGTCAAAAATGACACACATAAAGATATTATTGAGGATGTTGGCTGCAATAAACATAAGGAATTAAAGAGACTATAAAAAAAAACACAGAATTCAGTGGAGAATAAAGACAGCTGTAAATCAATCGAAAGGCTGACAAAATAAGAAGAAAGAACTCTGTCATTATGGATGTCAATTTATTCTATATTCCCCAGACTACATTAATAAACAGTCACAGCAGCAGGATTTTTCTTCAAATTCTCTGAATTACCTGTCTTATATACGTTTCTCCGCACTATAACTTGTGGGAATATTTTAGACAGTTTTGTTGCTGACGGAAACCACTGAATAGCACTGACTGGTTTCCACCTAATGCGAAGTCGTTCACGTACGATATGTTAAGGAAACAGAGAGGTGGAAGATGTCCGTATGTATCCATTGCGGCCTAGAAAATCGTCGGTTAAAAGATATTCTAAAACATTTTATTTAAACTCTAGCTCTTTCCGGCAGTTTCGCAAAACGAATTTAAAATAAATGTAATTTAGAAATGGAAATGAAAATTACTTTTTCATCAAATATTTCAGATGTGGGAACAACTATGTCATCCAAAAATATGTGAAAAAAGTAATTTAGTATGTAGGTGACCTTCATAAAAATAAACTTGTAATAGTACAAACTGCGAATAGGGGCAAAAATAATAAATGCATAAATCAAAACAAAATATAGCTCCGAGCGGGAATCGAACCCGCGGCCATTAGCACACAAACATGGCTCCTAGTTCTGCATGGTTATTTAGCCACTATTGATTAACCCCATCAAAATCTGTTCAATATTTTGTGTGTGAAGCCGGAACACACAGACCCTGCCCACTACAGAGCTCTCTCTATATACACTACTGTATGAAAATTACGACACTAAGGAGGAGACGTGAGTCCAATGAAATTTATTCCACAGATCAGGGACATGAAAATACACAAATTATTAGAATTACACACCTGTACATGCACTCTGACCATGAGAATTCAGTATTGTGCCACGTTCTGCAGAGCCTCCAGTCGCCATGGCATTGAATCAGGGAGAGCCTGTAATGCTGCTAGGGAACACCCTGATTGCAGATGCGTCCACAAAGCATCGATGATGGTTGCAGAAGGACCAGAACGAACAACTTTCCAACCATCCTTGTCCCAGACAAGCTTGATGTGCGAAATGTTAGGAGAACGTGTAGACCAAGAAGCAGTGATACCCGTCGTTCTTCGAAGAAGGCTTATACATTCCTTGCCGCATTTACTCGGCCATTGCCCTCTGAAATTCGACATTTGGAGCTGCCTACAGGAGGGGCAGTGTCTCGGGCTTTAAAACTTCCTCGATGTATTGATTACCTTTCAGATTCACTCCAGTACGCAACAGGCGAGGTCTTATTTTATATCCTATGGCACCTCTAACTTATAGTGGGAATCAGAATTGCTTGCTGAAAGGTTAAAGTGTAAATATCTTGCCATGACGTTTGATAATAAAATCAATTTGGCAGGGGAAACTGGGCAGGTGGTAGTATAAGGTTATAAAATCCTTCATTTACTGGGTGATGAAAGTGTGTACCTGAGAAGTTAGTGAATTGGGTTACGAAACTTTGGTCAGACCATTGGGTGAATATGGTGGTGTAGTTTGGAACCCACATTTTGCGTTTCAAATACAGCAGTTGGAGGGTGTACAAAGGAGAGAAGCTAGATTTGTTTGTTGAAATCATCGTAGGACCCAGTCAGTAACTTATATGATAGAGGAGTCATTGGAAGACAAGAGGAGTGTGAAGAGAGTGCTGGGAATGTACAAGGCATAGGTTGCTGATGGGGAATGGAAGGATATTCGTCGAAGAATTAGGAACAATTCATGGAAGGGAAAAGATTATCAAGACCACATGTTGGCACTCGATTTTATGCATAAAGGAGTGGTAAATTTTCTTTTGTTGGTAAGGGTGTCAGGGACTGGAACAAATTACCAAGTGAGGTGTTGAATAATTTACCGAAAACAATTAATTAAAAATTTATAAATCACAAAAATGTGGAAGAATTTGATACTCAAGTTATATAAGACAACTATAAAATAAAATGAAAGGGGCACTTTGATGACTAGGAGAATTACTACCGGAGTGTGTGCTTCATCCCAATTAAGTTAAATTAAATTAAACGATCACGTTTGGTGTTTATCTGCTGTGCAGCTGTCTCACTGCGTTCCCCACGGTAGCGTCCAACATGTACGCCACCATCACTGTAGGACACTTTAAAGCGGGTTTTGTCTGAAAACATGGTCGGTGTTTGGGAGTGGTAAGTGGGACAATAGTACCAGGGCCTGGACCCCCGAAGGTGGCCCTCCACCCTGGGTGCCTAGCTAAATAGAAATCAAATTTTTAAAAAAACTTTCTTCAAAAGGGGTTATAAATTTTTTTTCATTAGTGATGACTTTATTCAAAAAATAAGGTTTAAACTAAAAACTTTTGTCGGGGCCTAAGAACGCTTACCCGAGACCAAGAATCCTAGCGCCGGCTCTGTCCGAAAACACAACATTTTGCCATTAAGCGCGCCAGTGACGACGCTCAAGTGACCATAGCTCTCCGACGAGTTGATGGTTTCCGTACAATGGAAGCCAACGCAATGTTACCAGTAGTCTCAGGAGACCGCAGCGAACCCTCGATGCAGACATGTCGACACCCGTTGCAGTGTTCTAACGTCGAGCCAATACTGCAGACGTTGTGGACGTAGCTGTTCTGTCTGTTACGACCATGCGAATAAATGGCGGTCATCCCGCGCTGTGATCATATTGTGTGCTTGTTTACTCGGTCGTCGTTGTGTACGACCCTCTTCTATCCACGGGTACCACAAACACGTCATTGTCGTAGTATCGCGCCCTCTACTATCCGCAATGTTACGGTACGACAAACCCGTTTCCCGGAGACTAATCATTCTGCCATGTTCAAACCCAATAGCAAGCTTATATTGCTCCCTGTGACGTCGACGAGGCATTCTGATCTTTCTTTCGCGTTTCCACTTCATTTGACGGCTGTGCCTCGACTGAGCGTGGCATGACGTTGACTTGTTCGGTCACACAAAAGAGGGCGATGCTACGTGCTAAGCCTACGTACACTCAAGCTTTCTGATCTCTTATTATGGTTACACTGTTCTACACATCCTCTGTCCATGGAATGATTTAGACCTTTCCTTCTCAGTGTTGCACAAACAGTAGTGTATAAAATAAATGAATAAATCTGTTTATTTGTTCTGTCATCACGCAGAAAATACTGAATATTTTTGTGATGGCCTTTTACAGTTCGAAAGCTTAGAAACTGATCTAAATTCTGTTTAGTGTCTTATAACTCTACGTGACCCGGTGGGTGGGTAGAAATGAAAATCTGTTCGTCAGCTCAAAATATTTTAGCGCCAATCGGTCATTACCGTAAAAAACAAAAGAGATGATTTCTTTCTATAACATTTTAAGAAGATATCTCCAATGTAAATATGGTGTTATGGTACTTTAGGAATATCATGTTAATGCCGTTTGTTCTAGTGGGTCTTCGTTTATTAGCAATGGAATGTAACTTAAAGATTGCTGAGTGTATACCGGTAGAAAACCCATAGAAAATATATCAGCAAACCAAAAAGAAAATAGTTGCGCCCATCAAAGCGTCGTGTTCCCATGATGAGAGTCCTAGGTTCGATTTCCATTTAAGATTTTTTTGCATACCTTTAGTTTTACTTCCACTTGCTTTTTGTAACATTACAAATTTACTTTTGCGAAAACTCACCTAATTAATAACTTATTTAGGAAGGAATAATTGATTTACAATTTTAGATTGTGTATCATCCGTTAACTTTTCAACAATATCAGACACAGTTCAAATTCCTTCGCCCATTTAAGTCCATGTCGGCGCAGCTGTCTGCAGGTTTGAATATAGACTATATATATACAGATTAAGACAGAGAGAAAGAGAGAGAGAGATAAATAAAAATAGATAAAACTGTGTCTAAAACCGAGCATGTATAACGTTGGGGGAGTGGATGCCCACGACATGTGACATGGCGTGAGAAAGCGGGTATGTGACGTTGCTCTGAAAGTGCTGTTTTAATCTGGTTCTAAAGTTCAATCTGCAAAATGTATGATGTCACAACGGGGTGGGAGGAACATAAAATGACGTGATCTATGGATGTCCCATCATTAGAGTTCAATGACTGCGACATCGTGAACCATGAAACCCGAAGCAAAAATAGATAAATAAAATAAAGGAAAAAATCAGTTCTTATACGTTTTAATTTTGAAAGATCTTTTAAATAGATAAATTTCTCACAAGAAAAATAAAATATGAAACAAACTTTACCCGGCAGAATAACTAAACATGATCTCCATGCTTCATATTGGCAAGATGATGCCTTTTAATTTCATTTTGAAAATAACTTAGTTGCTCCTCAATTGTTTCCTCATAAAAATAATCGTTCTCAAAAGAAAATGCGGGAGAACGTTTGAGTCGAGAATTATAAATGTATTTCAAGAAACGAGTTAATTCACATTGAGCCTTATCTAAATCATCAGTGAATATGACTTTTGAAAAGAAGCCAGGATTCTGTTGATGAAGGTCAATGTATCTTTTTCTCGTTTCGTGCATTTGTCTTAAATAAGCGTCCTCAATTGAATCTTGATATGAAATATCTAGAGCAAATGAACACTCTGTTTCCTCACATTCACACATCTCTTGAAACTGTGGAGGTTCATCCTCCTCTGTATTTGTTTCTTCTGGAGCATAAAAACACTGGATATCTGGTGAGTTTTGATCTAAATCTTCTTCTTCGCTTAATAGTTTCACATCACGGAAACGGTCTTCTGATGCACAGCCACATATATTTTGTTCTTCTGCGTATGTACAAGAAACTTCAGAATTCACTTGAATCTCTTTACACTCACATTTAATTGAATGATCCATCACAGTTTCTTCTGAAACGTCAAACAAAAATAATATACAAATTAATATTATCGTAGGGATAATGCATGAGTCGAATATTCATTAATTTGTATAATAAATTAGTAAATTGAGTCAATACCACATGGCGTTTGCTTTTCCTCTTGATTAAAGATTTGTCATACTGATTTATATTTTCAATGGTGAAAAATATTATTGTTTTTTACCATAAGATTACTTAATCAAGCAAAAACTTTTCTGAATTATTTTCACATTATATTAATGAAAATGTAATATTTGTGTTACAGTAACAAAGCTGTAATGAGAGCACTAATTATCAAGTTGTCAAACATAAAATATCTTTTCCCCGTTTATGAGAATGGCAGTGATTTTTTTGGAACAGATAACCGAAATCGAAAAATCTTTGAAAATATTGTTTTTTCATTCTTGTCCGGTCGCCTGCGCAGTTGAGGTTGCCGAGGCTGACATACACGTTATGCAATGTAGTCTTCACGGGTGTCCAGCCGGATGGTGTTTTGGAAACACAACGTTTCGACAACCAGCTCGGGGCCGGCCTCGGTAGCGTGGGGGCTAGAGTGCTAGCTCCACGTGCCGAAGGCCGCCGGTTCGAATCCGGCCGCGGGCATGGATGTTAAGTGTTGTGTGTCTGTGTGAATGTCTTGTCCGTCCTGTGGCGTCCATACATTGGGAAAAATTACACATTGAGCTGGCTGTATGGCCTCCGTTGCCGAATGCCATTAAAAAAAAAAAAAAAAAAAAAAAAAAAAAAAAAAAAAAAAAAAAACCAGCTCGGTACCCCAGACGGACCTCGCCGACAGGTATATTAGGAGGTCGGTCTGGGAGGCTAAGCCAGTCCACGCGGTGATTGCCAGCTTTCGTCAGCCTGTAGACACCGGACACCTGATGAAGACAGCCGAGCTGGTTGTCGAAACGTTGTGTTTCCAAAACACCATCCGGTTGCACACCCGTGAAGACTACATTGCTTCAGTACCCCGGGAAAGTCTCCACGCACACATACACGTTATGGTTTACCTGTACAGGTGGCCTGTCGGGTTCGGATGTATACGGTAAAGGACGGTTCGGTGATTGTTGTAAATAGTAGTCTACGAGTTTGGCAGGCAGCGAGTGAACGTTAAGTTGCCGTACTCTGGTATTTAGAGAACGGTAGCATGTTTACGCTGCTTTTGAATACAAAGTTGTGAAGGAAATGTTTAGCAGTAAATTTCTAGGCAACACGGGCGAAAGTTTCTGAAAGGACTAAGAATATGTCGGAATTAGCTTGTTGGAGTGATGGTTGACGTGGTGTTGGACAGACCAGAGTGTGGTGTGAATTTGTAATCATTGGAAATGAAGACTTGGCATTGTCTTATCTACGGTCAGATTTGCTAATTTAAATTTTGGTGGTAATGCGGAACTTGTGTGTGGTCAGCTAATAGAACCAAGTGTAAACTTTAAGGCAACACGTGTAATTATTCAGCAGTATAGAAGAACCTGCAATATGAACAATGAATTAACAGTACTGGATTAGCCACGTAGCAAGAGTTAGCAAATGCTACGGGCCTCGCGCCTTCTGGGGCTCCGCACCTACTGGTGGCCCTGCGCTTTCTGGGGGGGGGGGAGCCTACTGGGAGTGCCCCACCACGCCTAGGCCTTGGCTAATATAATGGCGGATGCCAAACTTCATGGTTCACTTCGCAAAAAAAAATCATGCTTGCAGCTGCATTGCTCCATCTTCATTTCCTTCAGTCGAAGACATTGGCAGAGATGCTGCAGTTAGGTTTTGTGTGTGTCCTTATTACAGATAAAACAGGTTTCGATTCTGCTAATTAGTGTGATGACTTGCTGTAATATTTGTGTACTTTTAAAAAAATTGAGGTCATACAGCCAACTTAACAGTGATTAAGTGTGATCCAGTGCTTTCAGTTACTTCCACTAAACATTTTCCAATCAGTTATACACATCATAGGACGGACATGACATTCACAGACGCAACACTTAAACACCCCCAGGGGGAAGTTATAATCTAGCAATAGGATAGTAAAGCATGTTTCAATAAGAGCACAAGATTTTAATTTTTACCAAGACGTAATTCTCTGTAACAAAGTAATGAAAAATTTATAGATTTATAACGTATATATTTGGGAATTATGTACAGATCTACGCACCCGGTAAGTGGCCGCCACGGCTTTGGTTGTGCGCGAGTATTCTTTTGGTAAAATTTTCGATATCAGTTTGCATAAATAATGTGGTATTTCGTTTTTTTTTTTTTTTTTTGTTTTTTTTTTGTAACAGTTTAACGTCCCTTTTTAACAACGTGGTCTTTAGAGACGGGAAAGGATGGGGGCAAGGAATGGGAAGGAATTCGGCCATGGCCTTTTGAAGGAAGCATCCCGGCATTCACCTGGAGTGATTTGGGGAAACCATGGAAAACCCAAATCTGGATGCCCGGACGGGGATTCGAACCGCCGTCCTCCCGAATGCGAGGCAGGGGGTATTTCGTTGATACAGCGTTAAATTCTGCCTTTAATGTTAGGGTGGTTGTGGGCATCTTGGCGTAAACCTGAGACTTTAGAAAACCCTACAGAAAAGGAGTAGGTGTTAAATTGCAAGATCGTAGCGACCAATCCTTTTTACCAAATCGGAGATGACACGACAAAGAAAAACATACAAGACCGTAAATATTTCAGGGGGGGGGGGGAGGGAAGGAGAGGAGAGTGTCAAGGAAAGTGACATCGCCCTGTTGAAACTACATGTCTTCAAGAATAATATCTTCCAGCTGAGCCACAAAGAACTCGGTTATCATGTTACACTAACGTTCACCATTTATCTTCACTACATTACCTGTCACATTTTCGAAGAAAAATAGTCATATGATTCCTCCAGAAAGTGACAAGTTGGAGACGTATTTATATCTCAAGAATCATTCATAAATTTTCTGAGCCTCAAATGCTACAATTTTGACTTTTAACGAAGCCAATGAGGTGAAAATTGACCTTTTCGCTGAGGTTGATTTTGTTCACTTGTTGTTGCTGCATAATCTAATTTTTGAAGTTTCTTCGCTGTGCGTAGTCTGATGATAAAAGCTATTGAGTAAAGATTCATTATTATTATTAATTTTAATTTCGATGGAGCTAACGCTCCGGTGCCAATTTCCGTAGTCATACGAATATGTCGTAGTAATAATATTAAAAGGGGTAACTAACCCCCTTTCTATATTATTATTTTTTAAATTTTCTATTATAATTGGAGTATAAAAAACCTAAATTCTGACCGTAACCTATCAACATAGTCATTAATTAGAATAATGAACAGCAACGGTCCCAGTACACTACCCTGTGGCACTCCCATATCTACTTCCACCTCTTTTGATAATCTATTTAAGAGTAACAACTGGATTTTGTAAACATGGAGATATAAATCTTTAGTAAGAATAAAATGAGGGAGTCCAGGGCCACAACCGTAGCATGCTATGGACTGGTAGTGTGATCGTTGTACCAAAACCCATTCACAGCAAATACATTTTTCTCTGCAACAATTAATGACCCTGATCTACTCACGTTGGTAAATTGTGACTTCCACTAAGTTGCGTTAAGACAATATTTTTAGTGATAGGCCGCGAGAGATCTCATGCTTAACAACTATTAAATGCTCAGTTATTTTATTGCAATGGAGAGCCTGTACACACCTGCTTTCGCCTTCTACAAACTTTAGATTCTTTTGAGATATTTGGTAAATTATTCGAATCCCTGACACCCTTACCTACGAAAGAAAATATTCCAATACCCTTTTGCCTGAAATAGAGTGCCAGCTTGTGGTTATGGTCATTTTTTATCTTCCAAGCATTACTCCTAATTCTTACATCAATATCTTTCGACGCCTCATCACCGATATACACCTTGTACACTCCCAAGACTCACTTAACACTACTCATATCTTCCAATTTATTCCATTCCATCTCGTTTATCATATCTGTTGCTTATCGTGTTCTGCAATAATTTCCAGACAAATCTAGTAGCCCTTCTTTGGATCCGTTCCAATTCCTGTATTTAATATTCATAATGTGGGTCCCATAATTCACCACCATGTTCAAGGAATGGTCTGACCAAAGTTTTACAAACCAATTCTCTTACTTCTCTTGTACATCCTCTTATCACAGTAACCTACGTTAAACAGCACATGGTTGAAGAGTGGATCGATGCACTGTTGTTATTGTACTTTGTTACACGTTTCTCTAACCTTCGCCTTGTAAACTACAAGAATTTCCGAGGCTGACTCGAATGGAATTTCTCACCACCGTCGTTGTTAACTATTGTAGTGTATCGCTACACTACATGGTGTATTCGCGGTATGCTGGGCTATCGACTCAGGCAGGTGGACAAGTGAGACAAAGGGTGACAGGGCTGCTCTGGAATGCGGCCATGAGCAGGTAGCGAGGAGCCGTTAGGTGTGTGTGGTGAGGACAGTAGGCTGCGGGCAGGGAGGTTACGTGCGTGGCAGCCGAGAGATGAGTGAATGTGATGTGCAGCGGCTAAGGTTAGCACGTACTGTTGTGGTGCTCTGTGTTGCATGTCGCCTGCGGAGCGGATGAGGCAACCGACGAACGTACAGATGGGTCGTCGCCGAAGGAAGACCACTGGAAGCCGACCTGGCGTCTTCGAAATATAGTAACCACAGAGTGATCTTGATAAAAATAAAATAAAAAAATAAAAAACCGAAGTTTCGTATTGATGACCAAATCTGCACCCTAGAGATTCTCATTGACCCGTTGTGTTTAGTGGAAAGACACTTAACAACACCTGCGGACTGATATGTGTAAACTATTATATTATACGTAAATTGATGCATTGTATTTGAAAATGAATTGTTATAATAAATATCAATGTTAGTTGTACGTGAAACGGTGTTGTCGACCTGTACAGCACAATCTCAATTCCACTTTCCATTAATTTCATATAGTAATAATGGTTTCATTGTTGATAAATTAATAAAAATAACAATTAATTTAATATAAAAAGGGGAGTACAAGTTGTACGCTTCACTATGGTAGTGTATCAACTTCTTCATTCCCTTGAACTCCAACATGAACATTTTTCCGAAGGAAGTATTCCGTTAAGTTCCGTATAGATTTCTCTCTGAAAAAATTTCTCAAAGATTTGCTACTTAGTGTAACACTGGGTGGAACAGAATAGATTGGTACCATAAGAAGGTGAGATCCTCCTAGAGATTACAAGCGGATAGTCTTCTCCGGAACATTTATACATCGTATTCATGCTCTTCATATCAGAACTGGCAGTAAGAGCCAGCACGAAGATAACATTGACAGTGTGGCAAGAAAGCATCAGCGCACCCGGCAAGTTGGTATATGTCAGGCACATCTTGTCGCTGTCAACACAACGCGTCAGTTCGCTGCGAGCTGGAAATGAGAATAAATTTATATTTTTTTTTTAAAAAAAAAAGACACGCTTATAAAACTAGACCCGCCCCAGCACCCGAAAAGCGTGGAGCATGTATAGAACAAAACCGCGTGGAACATTCTCAACGGCGAACATGAATCAGAACCGACTCTCAACATTGCTATCAACACATTCTGTGGTCACGAAATATGCAAACAGCTCTCTATCCAAAGCAAATCAGCAAGTTATCAATGATTCAGTAGCAACATCACTTCCATTCGAACTATCCTAGTATGCTCTCGATACAAGATCCATTTCGAACGTGAACGTGGGCCAATATTAGATTCCTGCAGGGTTTGATTTTATTATACGTATCTTACCTTTGTAAATATTCCGACTGCGAGAAGTAATTAGAAAAGAAATAACAGCTGACATCAAGAAATATAACGAAAACCTGGTCAGATCAGTTATAGAGAACAAGAAAGGCTATAAGAAAGCAAAACAAAGATTAATGATAGGAAAGAAACAAATAATAGCTTTAGATGATGATAATGAGCGTATTACAGACAAAACGGCAGTATTGGTTCATATCAGGAACTTCTATCAGTCCTTATACAGCAAGCAAGATGAAAATCCTTTAATGACATCAAGCCCAGACTCACCAATTCCTGAAGTCCTCCCATATGAAGTTAGAAGGGCAGTGAACGAAATGAAAAAAGGATCAGCTAGTGGTTATGACGGCCTGTCTATTGACGTACTCCAATTGACTGGAGAAGAAACTTACAGACACCTAGCTAAGGTGTTTTCACAATGCCTCGAAGAGAGAAATATCCCATCCAGCTGGAACAAAGCAATGATTGTGTTGCTATACAAAAAGGGCAGTCGTTACAATATTAAAAACTACCGCCCCATCAGCCTTCTTCCTGTCATATACAAAGTTGTTTACAAAGGTCATCAATAACCGCATCAGTTCCACCTTGGACACAGCGCAAACCAATTGAACAGGCTGGTTTTTAGGTTAGGATTCAGCACAGTAGATCACATCCAAGTCATCAACGAAGTAATAAGTCGAGCAAATGAATACCAGATGCCCCTCTGTTTGGCCTTTATCGATTTTGAAAAAGCTTTTGATTCAGTCCATCACTCTGCAATCATGCAAGCCCTTTTAGAACAAGGAGTGAATCCCGGCTATATTGACTTACTGTACAACATCTACACCACTTCCACTGCTTTGTCAACATCGCTGAAGTCACCAAAGAGTTCCCAGTAGAAAGAGGGGTAAAACAAGGAGACTCTATATCCCCCAAGCTATTCACATCAGTCCTAGAGTTGGCAATGTCAAAAATCCAATGGCAAAACCGAGGTTTGAGAATAAATGGAAGAAATCTCAACAACTTAAGATTCGCTGATGATATAGTTTTACTCTCAAACAGTCTGGAAGAGCTCAAAGAACTGATAAATGAACTAGAGACAGCGTGCAGTGAAGTGGGCCTTAAAATAAATATATCAAAAAGCAAAATCATGCAAAACAAATGGGCAGAAAAAGATAAAGACAAGGCGGACATGAAAGATTCTGGTATTGAGTTCGTAGATCAGTACATCTATCTTGGCCAACTGATCAATATGAATGGTGACTCAAAGCCTGAGATCTACAGACGGATAAAGCTGGGCTGGAGAGCATATGGAAGAAATTCCATAGTTTTTAAAATCGAACATGCCAATACATATTAAAAAACAGGTATTTGAACAATGTGTATTACCGGTCCTCACATATGCCTGCCAGACTTGGACCCTAAATAGTCACACGAAGCAAAAACTGAGAACTGCCCAGCGAAAGTATGGAAAGAGCAATGCTAGGGTTTACAAGAAGAGACAGGAAAAGGGCTGTGCACATCCGTTCAATAACTAAAGTAACAGACATCTTAAAAAGAGTCATGACCCAAAAATGGCAATGGGCCGGTCATGTTGCTCGCAAAAGAGATGAAAGATGGACTACGGTAGTGCTGGACTGGATACCGAGAAACCTGAAAAGAGCAAGAGGAAGACCCCCGGATCGCTGGGATAAGGATATACGTCGAGTTACAGGCGTGAACTGGAAGAGGGCGGCTCAGGATCGATCGGCCTGGAAAGAACTACAGCAACACTATGTATAATTAAATTCTAATATATAGCTCATTAGGCTTAAAGAGGCTACATCCTGAAAAAAGGATTGATATAGCTGCAATAATAATAATAATAATAAATTAATTCATAAATTATTAATTGCAACTACTGAATATTACATTGACGAGAATTTATTCAAAGTTTCAAGTCAATTGCATACTGGGAAGCTGGCGAAACATCGTTTGAAACATTTTAGCAAACCAAAGGCAGGAGAACTGAAGTTTTCGGTGGTATAGGATGTTGCATGTAAATAAAATGACTTAATACAACTACCACTTTTATTTTTCAACCTGGAGAAAACAAAAAACACCAATAGAAAATAATCTCACGAACTCTGCCTGTTGTATCTTTCAGCGCTGAGTTCTAAACAATTCCTTTCGTCCTTCTAAACCGTCTTCTTTCAGCTTCATTTCCGACGCTACACTAACAATTCTTCTACAAACTTCTGCAGATATACAGTCAGAGACGTTATCGCCAAACTGCTTCGGAACATTTTACTGTATCAGCCCCATATGTGCCATCCCTTTATGTCCCCTTCCAGTTCCTTGCACCCAGTCCTTTCCCGTCTCTAATAACGTCGACTTCGACGGTGCGAAGTGACAAAACAAAAAGAAAGCCGCTGCTTTCCTGTGTACGAAGTAGTGGAAAACACTCCCTCTTTACAGTTTTAGTGGTTTATTTACACCACGCACCAATAAGGTAACGCATTGGCTTCACGAGTATCGAAACTTCTGTGTGCCCACAGATAGCTTCTGTTACAATGTTTTCGAATATGTGCAATTCTAATCCCTTCCAAGCGATTAGATGACCATACATTTCTTTACCGTAGCAGTATCATCAAGCTTCCAAGAGGTTTTGCCGTATTGTATTGTAACATTTGTTTTGTGGTACGATTCACAGATATTAATATCCGTGGTTAGTATGTCAAGAAGGAGTTTTTAAAATATTTCCGAACATTTTTGCTAATTTTGAAATGATTAATTTCAGTCGCAATTAAGTATTAAGTTTTGAAGATTTAGGTATGGCAATTAAATTTAATTAATTAATTAATATTAACATTTTAAAGTACTAGAATGTTGGATGTATTATAGTGCTTATTTAATGAATGACTAGATCTGATTGGTCGATTTTAAATCTTACTAGGCTGAATTATCCAATAGGGCACTGAGAGTGTAGGCAACAGGCAATAGTCGAATGAGGGAGTCACTGTGACGATGGCTTAAAGAGAGGATAGTTTGGAGATTACGCCATAAATTATGATAATATTTTCCTACAGTTAAAAGAAGAAGAATTGTTTGTTTGTGAATCCACTGAAGGTATGTTACCACGAGCCAGAAAGTGGTTACAGAAGCATAGCATAAGGAGAGTTTAATTTCATGAACAATTCATCAAGACAACAATGGTTTGAATGCTATCCAGAGAACACAAATTTAATATTAAAGTGAAAAGGGAGTTTTTAATGATTCATTAAGTCATAATAAGTTGACTGGTAAGGGAAAGGTTTCTGTGGTAGTAATGAACTGATGACAGGGTTTTTACTGGATGCGCATTCCGTCTCTATCGTAACCTACCTTAACCTAATCCGGTATTCCTATCAGGTATTTGAAACTCGCAGCCTAGCGAGGAATCCAAACTATGGATGCGTTCGAATGTACTTAACAATACACAGCAAGATGTGTCAGAGATGAAGGCCAGTTTAAGGGTCTTTGAGAACATGGAGCAAAGAAAAGAGATCATGTAAGGGACCTTGTCCGTACAACGAAGTGAAGCCGAGGGGAGTGCGGTGGGGTGGGGAGGCCGCCATATTGGTCAGGCCAAGAAACACATGGAATCTATATGGAACGAAAGAATTTATTCGTTTTAAACCTTTGAATTAGTAAAAATGAAGTCTTAGGTGGTCACATTTATAAATACCATAATCGATATAGCCTACAAACATTAGAATTTAAGAAAAACAAATTGCAAAATAAATTTTCATAGGAATTTTGTATGCCGAAATAGAACTTTTTCCTCCCAACTGTAGCAAAAAAAAAGGAGTGGTTTATGTTCAAATAGGTTATATATTTCAGTAATTTTAATCCTTTCAAAATCTTTGATGCGAAAGATTACAAAATAAAGAAAAACAGGTCTAGACCTATTTAAATTCGCCAGCAGCATAAGTGCAAGGGAATTCTATCACTTATACTGCTGTGCCACAATCTGATGATGAATTCTTATGGAAATTGATGAGACAAATCGCGCGAGATATCAGAAAAATTTGGTGTTTACTTTTAATTAGTTTCGTTAAGTTACAAAAGAATTCATCATCAGATTGTGGCGCCACGCTAATGATAGAACTGGCCAGTGCAGTTATCTTACTACCATGAATCAAATGTCGCAAGCTCGTGTCACTAACAAGGTATTGGTCATATATCAAAATATGTTAAGTTAGATACTAGTAGCAACATTTGTTAAGTATAATCTGTGTTCCATGTACATCTACAATATTATCTATGCTATGTATGTGTGCTTCTATGATCTCTGCTTATTAAATAAAAGTCAGTCGTTTTTAAAACACGAAAACGTGCACTACAGTTTTATTTAAAACTTACAGGTTATGGGCCCAGAACGCCTGATAGGCTTAGCAGATTATCTCGCGAAAGTTTAAATAAGTTATTTTATTCGCAGTAAGAGAAGTAATCAGTAGCTAGTTTAGATATTGTGTAGTAGTGCATGAACTGTTCTTGTGTTTGGTTGCCGCTGGTTTAAATTCAAAAAATGGCGACAGCGAACTATATTGTAAATGTGCCTAAGTTACGTGGTAGAGAGAACTACGACGAGTGGGTGTTCACCGCAGAGAACTTTTTAATACTTGAAGGCATGATGAAGGGTATCAAGTCCGAGAGAAACGAAAGTGTTGCTGAAATTACAGTGTCGTCTGTTGATGACGCCAAGACAAAAGCGAAATTGATTCTTACAATAGACTCATCACTATATGTCCACATAAAACTGTCAAGACTACAAAAGAGCTACGGGAAAAACTAAAATCGCTCTTTGATGATTCCGGTTTTAGAAAAAGGATAAGTCTTTTACGGCATTTGATATCCATTCGATTGGAGAATAGCAGTTCAATGACCTCGTAGCCTATGTTACGCAGATAATTGAGACGGGTCAAAAACTAAATGGAACAGGATTTGCGATAAATGATGAATGGATTGGTTCGTTGCTGCTAGCTGGACTACCTGAAAAATATGAGCCAATGATTATGGCCATCGAGCACTCAGGGATTCAAGTGACATCGGACGCTATTAAAAGCAAACTTTTAGACATGGAGACCGGAAAAGAAAGTAGTCATAATGAAGAGGGTGCATTCGTTGTGTCGAAGAATAGCCAATATAAAAGGAATCAATTATACGGCAACAAAGGTGGCAGTTCAAATAAGTCAAGTAGTACCAATATAAAGACTGTCAATGTCAAATGTGAGCAGTGCGCGGCTCATCTTCACGCTGCGGCTATCATCTGCCGTCAGCCCACCGCTTCGCTAGGGGGCGCTGTGGCGGAATTTCTGCCATCTGGCGAGCGATTGTCTTCTGTCGCACGCCTGCTGCTCCGCTAGGCAGCGCCGCGGTGGAGTAGTGCCCTCTGCCGGATAGCGTGGGGTATATAAGCAGTGACCCGGCGCGGCCAGGTCCAGTTGGATACCCAGTCGGATAAGCAGTCAAGTAACGTCAGTGCTGCAGAGAGTGTCGGAGCTGCGTGGACTCTCGGAGGCGGCGTACCTCCCTGGGTCGTCGGGAAGCGTAAGGCCCGGACGGGCAGCGGGCGCCCAGGGAGGCCGTTAATGGGGCCGCTCCGTCCGTGAGTGTACCAGTGAGGGCCAGTGCGATATCCAGTGAGGAAGGAGTGTCGGAGCTTCGTTGACTGTCGGAAGCGGCGTACCTCCCTGGATCGTCGGGAAGCGTAAGGCCCGGACGGGCAGCGGGCGCCCAGGGAGGCAGTTAATGGGGCCGCTCGGTCCGTCAGTGTACCAGTACCAGAGGCAGTAAGAAGAGTGAAGCGTTAGCAGTACCAGTACCAAAACCGACAGTTGGACCTCCATCGCCGGGCGCGGGAAAGGGGTCAGTCTCTGCGGCCAGTCTCTGAGGTCAGCCTCTGCTAGGAAGTGAACGGTCTGAGGAGAAAGTGGCGGTGTCGGAAGCGGCAGTTGCAGGAGGCGACGTGCTCCATGCACGGGCAGCAGTGATCAACGTGACACTTGGCCGTCGACGAGGGGTTATTGACGGTGCCTGGTCTGCCAAGCAGTTCTGAGTGGCCGTAAACTGTGTCGTCGTCTCACATGCCCACACTGTATGGCGGTTTGGGGTGTCCTCGTAAAGTGTGCGCTTTGGCACCTTCTGGAGCAACCTGTGCCGTCATGTTCCACGAGTGGATAGACTGTTAGAGAGTTCGTGGTATTCAGACGATTCAACTTCGTTGTATTTTCTGCTTCCTCGGTGCAATTGGAGATTTTCTGTTTAGTGCTCGTGCTTGCGTGGGACAATCTATGTCACTAATGGCTGTGCTTTCACATGAGGGAAACAGTGTATGTATGTTTGTCTGTACCCTTGAGGGGTGCTGAAACATTAAAACAGACCAGTGTTGGTTGAGCTCAACTGATATAAGTACCTTGAGAAGCTCGATCTTTGGAAATCCTGTTTAGGAACTTATAGCACCGGATATTCTACCATTATTAAATTGTTGTTTAGACATAAGTAAATTTAAGTGTGTAAATCCTTGGACTCTTGGGCCATCATGGATCATTAAGGCCAACTAGTATTGTGGTTATTTAATATAAGTATATCTTGGGGGAATTTTAAGTAACCGATTGGTAATTAAGCTTATTATATGATATAGTGTGGAAATCTTATGTTTGCAGTTGTTGATATTGTTGTGTAAAGTTGTATTGTATTTGGTATTTATTGTAATAAACAAGACTGAGACAATTGTAACCATGCGCCCACATGCTTGCCAACCTAACTACCACCTCAAAATGCTATAAGTGCAAACAGATTGGTCACTACAGAACGCAATGCTCAAACAACATGAAAATAAATGCGTTCTCAGCAGTGTTTTTGAGTGGAAGTTTCAATAAAAGAGACTGGGTATATTGATTCTGGTGCTAGTGTTTATCTAACGACTAATCAAGACTGGATCACTAGTAAATATCGTGAAGTACAACAAGAAATAATGGTAGCAAATCACGAAACTGTTTCAATTACGTGTGTTGGCGATATGAAGATAGTAACCTCAGTTAAAGGCAGTGCAATCGATATAAACATTGAAGATGTGTTTTGTGTTCCAAACTTAACAGCAAATCGCATCTCAGTTAGCAAGTTAATTCAGAAAGGCAACAAAGTGATTTTCACAGAAAATGGTTGTGACATCTACAATAAATGTGGAGAATTAGTTGCTACTGCTTCTTTGACGAACGGTGTTTATAAATTAAACCTGCTAGAAAGGATAGTTGCAGCTGTGACAATTACATGTCTCACTTGGCATCGCAGACTAGGTCACGTGAACAGTGATTGCTTAATGAAAACTATGAAGGCAGTAGAAGGAATGAAGTTTGATGATAAATTGAATGTAAACAAATCATCTTGTAAGACTTGTTGTGAAGGAAAGCAATGTCGGCTACCTATTGCAAGTAGTGGTACAAGAGGTACTGAATTATTACAAATCGTTCACAGTGATCTGTGTGGACCGATGGAGCAGCACTAGGAGGTTCATCCTACTTTCTATTATTTGTAGATGACTTCAGTCGGATGACATTTATCTATTTTTGAAAAATAAAAATGAAGCATTAAAATACTCTAAAGAATTTAAGGCATTAGCTGAAAATCAAATCAATAGAAAAGTGAAAGTCTTCAGAAGTGACAATGGGAGAGGATTCTGCAATTCAGATTTTGATAATTACTTAAAGGAGTTTGGAATAATACACCAGACGACAAATCCATATACACCGCAACAAAATGGGTTATGTGAGCGGATGAATAGGACTATTATTGAGAAGGCAAAATGTATGCTATATGATCCTGACTTAAGTAAGAAGTTTTGGGCTGAGGCATGTAACACAGCTGTATACTTACATAATCGTACTGTATCGTCAGTTCTGGATTGTAAAACACCATATGAGCTATGGATGGGAGTTAAGCCAGATTTAAGTAATTTTTGGATCTCCTGTTATGGTTCATGTCAATAAAGAAAAAAGATCTAAGTGGGATAAAAAGTCAGTGGAGTGTATACTTCTTGGATTTCCTGATAATATCAAAGGATACAGAGTATATGATCCGATAAAAAGACAAATATTTACAAGCAGAGATGTGATCAATATGGAAAAGCCAACAGTAATGGTAGACATTGCATCTGCAGATAGTGATAAGGAATGTATAACTGAAGAGAACATGTCAGAAAATAAGACATTACAAGATTCAGTGGGGGACATCACAGACTTAACATTAACTGAAGAGTCACTGAAAGCTTCATCAGATTCTGATTATGTTCCAACTGACTATGAAGAATGTTTGGATGGTCAGGGTACAGGTGATGAACAACATAGGCCTGTCAGAGAAAGACGTGCACCAGCCAGATATGGTTTTGGTGGTATTTGTTATACAGAGAATAATTAGACAATGTGACTGAACTTACATTTAAACAGGCATTGGAAGGACCTGAGAAAAATCAGTAGTTACGGGCGGTACAGGAGGAGTTAAAAAACTTTGAAGAAAATGATGCTTGGGAGATAGTAGAGCCTCCATGTAACTCTACTATAGTGCAGTGTAAGCGGGTGCTTAAGAAAAAGATTGAGTGCTACAATAAAGTGCGTTTTCGAGCAAGGTTAGTAGCTAAAGGTTTTACTCAACAACCTAGCATAGACTATAACGAAACAATTTCGCCTGTGGTAAGACATAGTACTTTGCGATTACTATTTGCTTTTTCTGTGAAGCTTCGCTTTGATACTATGCATATAGACGTAGTTACTGCATTCTTGAATGGCGATCTTAACGAGAATATTTACATGCAAATTCCTGAAGGATTTAACTGTTCAAATCCTGGTAAAGTTCTAAGACTAAGGAAATCCATTTATGGGCTAAAACAGTCATCAAGAATGTGGTATGATAAGGTAAACACTTGTTTAATTAATATTGGATATTCAAAGTCCAAATATGAACCTTGCTTATATATTAAGAATAATGGTAAAAGTTTAACCATAATCGCATTGTATGTTGATGATTTTGTTTTTGTTTTTTCAAACAGTTGTAATGAAACAAATAAGCTAAAATCCGCTTTAGGATCTCAATTTAAAATTAAGGATCTGGGGCAAATCAAGCAGTGTCTTGGTATGTCTGTCTGTTATGATAAACAGAAAAGAATTTTAACTTTGGATCAGTTGTTACTCAAATTTAATTTAGTTAATTGTAAGTCTGTTGACACGTCAATGGAACCAGGAATAAAATTAGCTAAAGATGAGAATTGTGATTAAAAATTGCATTATCAACAATTAATTGGCTGTCTAATGTATCTACCAATACTTATCCGTCCAGATATTTCATTCGCAGTTGTGTACTTGAGTCAATTTAATAATTGTTATAATAAAGAGCACTGGACTCATGCTAAGCGTATATTAAGATATATCAAAGGAACCAAAAACTATTGTATTAAATATTGTGGGACAGATGTTAACAAAGAGATAGTTGGTTATGTAGATGCAGATTGCGCAAATGACATATTAGATAGGAAGTCCTACACAGGATTCTGTTTTAGTCTCTCAGGTGGTGTGATATCTTGGGGGAGTAAAAAGCAAAACAATGTTACATTATCAAGCACTGAGGCTGAATATGTAGGAATATCAGAATGTTGTAGGGAGGCCATTTATCTGAGAAATTTAACTAAGGAAATAACTGGTGATTTACAGTGTATTGTAATCTTTAATGACAATCAGACTGCTCATAAGTTATTGTATAATCCTGTCTTTCACAATAGATCAAAACATATTGACATAAAATACCATTATGGTAGAGAATGTATTAATAAGAATATTGTTAAAGTAGAATACTTAGAAACAGCAAGTATGCCTGCAGACATACTCACAAAGTCTTTATGTCATGTAAAGCATTGTAAACTTTTAAAACTATTGGGAATACAAAAAAAGTAATGTCGTTAGTTTATTTTGATATAGTGGGGGTATTGGTCATATATATGAAAATATGTTAAGTTAGAAACTAGTAGCAACATTTGTTAAGTATAATGTGTGTTCCATGTACATCTACAATATTATCTATGCTATGAATGTGTGCTTCTATGATCTCTGCTTATTAAATAAAAGTCAGTCGTCCTTAAACCACGAAAACGTGTACTACAGTTTTATTTAAAACTTACACAAGGTGCTCAATAAATTACTAATAACAAATACATAATTTGTTCCTTATGCTATAAAAAGAATATTCGGCTACAGACTGCATTTCAACCTATTCACAATGTGACTTAATATTGCCGATAAAAAGTCAAACGCAACTAAACACATGAAGCGTATTGCAAATTACATTTCAGATAACAACAAAATGGACTTCATTACGATTCCTAGATCGCATAACACAAATTATCACAATTAATTTCATCGTACACTTTCAATATAAATTACAACTGGACTAAAGCACATAGAAAATGTAATGTATTCGCTGCATCGAAATGTAAACTTTATCCACACGTGAAAAATAGTAACTTAAATTGGTTTTCTGCATCAACAAATGTTTGATAACACCATCGTCCTATTGTAAACTATGAATAAACTTTTTTAACAGGCATTGTAAATCTATAATGACAGGTCCTACTCTTATAGACACCGCATTACAAACACTTCAAGAACAATAATGACAACGTGACTTACCTATGGTATGTTATTCCAGGTTGTTTCTTACTTGTTCTGTTTGTGCAGCCATAGGTAACACAGGATGTCATTATAAAACACTTAGAAATATCAGAACATGAAATGTTCACAGCAGGAAGGTAATGATAACAGACCAATGTTTTGAACTGACGAATATTGAGCAGCGCATGCGCAGTCGACTCCACAGTTTATAGGCGGCGGCTTCGCAGTTTTAGCGATATCTTGTCTCTTCTCTTTTCCTACCTCCATGTTTGAGAATCCCGGCCAAGAACGAAATTCGAACCGTGACCTATCGATCTCAAATCAGACGTCTAAAAAACAAAGAAAAACACACAGAAACAGTCAGGAAGAGATGAACAACTTCACTGAGCCCTTTAGTATGTCAGAGCTGGAAAGGGTTATTCACGAGTGCAATACAGGGAAACCGGCAGGTCTCGATGCAAGCAGAACAAATTAAGAGCTTCAGATATAAAACTAAACAATGGGCTCTACAGCTCTTTAACAAATGTATGAGCACATATCAAATTCCGAAGGTGTGGAGGAGGACGAGAATCGTTGCGCTGCTGAAACCTGGAAAAGAATGGAACAACCCGAAAGATTTCAGACCTATAGCGCTCTTGTGTCACCTTTACAAAATATTTGAACGGTTAATCCTGGGTCGTATAGAGCCTGTGATTGATCCTCAACTTATACCACAGCAAGCTGGCTTTCGTTCTGGTAAAAGTTGTACTGGGTAACTGCTGAGCCTAATTCAGTATATAGAGGATGGATTTGAGACCCGTGAGGCCACAGGCGTGGTCTTTGTGGAATTGTCAGCAGCAGTATATGATACTGTTAACCACCAACTACTCCTTGACAAGGTCTACAATCTAAAAAGGCCACCAGATTAACCAAGCTCATCGCTACCATAGGTTTTGTTGACTTTCAAGGACAGCGCAGCCAATGGTGGGTACAAAAAATAATAATAATAATAATAAAAAAATGGTCTACCTCAAGGCAGTGTACTGGCCCCAATTCTTTTCAACCTTTATACAAACGATCAGCCATTATATCCAGCTACCAGAAGTTTCGTGTACGCTGATGACCTTGCCCTGACCTCACAGAGCAAAAAGCTTGAAGTTGTAGAAAGAAATTTGTCTGCTGCCCTTGAAGGCCTATCAAACTGTTATAGGGAGAATCACTTAAGACCTAACACTTCAAAAACTGAAGTGTATGCCTATCACCTAAAAAAAACAGGAAAGCTCAGCGTAAGTTGAAAGTAATGTGGTCAGGTATCGAACTGCAGACATGTAACACCCCAAAATATCTGGGAGTAGCACTCGACAGAACTCTTACATATAAGAAGCACTGCTTGAATTGCAAAAAGAAGATCTCTACAAGAACAACTTACTGCGCAAACTAGTTGGATCACAGTGGGGCAGTCAACCACAAACTATACGTACATCAGCAATGGCCTTTTGTTACTCTGTTGCAGAATATGCATGCCCAGTGTGGTATTCATCATCTCACACCAAACAGGTGGATGTAGCCGTCAATAACATCTGTATACTAGTGGCAGGCTGCCTAAAACCTACCCCAGTTGACAGGCTTTACCAGCTTTCGGGGACTGAAACACCCAGTATTCGGAGAGAAGTAGCTGCGAACAAGGAGATGAAAAAAGTAGAACGGGAAAGCGCACAGCCACTACACGGCCATACTAGAGACTCCAGTCCAAGAAAAGCTTCCTGAGAACATTGCGGAACTAATTGGGTCACCTGAAAAGGCAAAAGTACATTTGTGGAAAATTAAGGACCCTAACATCTCGGGACCACTGACAGTTGCAGAGCGCTTGCCACCTGGTCACGCAGAGAACTGGAACGTCTGGTAGACCTTAAATCGATTACGAACAGGAGTGGGTAGGTCCAAGGAAAATCTAGTGAAATGGGGTTATACTGATGCTATCAGTATTAAGTGCGAATGTGGTGAGGACTAAACGATGAACCATATACTCGAGTGCCCTATATACCCATCATCCCGAAACAAAGATGACCTGTATCGAGCAACACCGAATGCACTTGAGGTTGCGAAGTACTGGGCAAAATGTGTTTAAAGCTGTCAATTTGTACAATGTATTTAACTGTGTATTTGATATGTATGATTCGAGAATAATACTGAGTCATTAGACGACTTAGTTCAATGGTGATAGTTACAAGTAATGACAGTTTCATATTATTCTTATGAAGAGCATGTAGTACAGGGGTGACCAACCCAAATGATCTTGCGGGCCACTCTGGCAGTGCATCCGCCGCATATAAAATTATATATTTTTATATATTATTTTAAAATGAACGTTAATTTTTTCTCATAATTTCGACAGATAATTTTTGTATATATGGATGCAAAAATAATGCATTTTTGAAAACATTAGCTTTCACTACTTTGGCCATAATAAAATAAATATATTTTGTAAAAGTGTGACAAATCTTGCGGGCCGGAAAAATGTTCAACGCAAACCGCATGCAGCCCGCAGGTTGGCCACCCCTGATGTAGTAGCAATGTTTTACATACACAGGAATCTATGGTCTGAGAAGAAGTAGTCTGATTTAAACAAATCTTGGCATTTGTTTTTGGTGATTCAATAACAGTTGAGGTAGGTATTAATAATTTTACGCTATACCTGATAAATTATTTAAACAACGTATAACGTTTTCTGTTGCTATACTCGGTAGAATACCGAGTTGCGACCAAAATAACGAACTTACAAATCTTGTTTGTTGTACTTATGTGACCGTATAAGGTAATCATTTTCGTTTATTTGTATAACCACCAAAATAAGACCAGATAAACCCACAAAACGGTAATAGTAGACTACTCTCAAAAATCGCTAAGATTTCACAATTGTAAAACCCTTATATCGTTACAATATGTTACAAATTTAATCTATATTTTTTTTATACCTGTGCTACCATGATTTTGTTAATACGATTGACTGAATAATTCCTTTAGTTTCCTTCGAGTCAAAGGTCAGCTAAAAAGGACTTTATAGCACTGATTAAAATATCTATACATATACTCAGCAAGTCTGTCGTATAAATTATGACGTCACTTGTCACGTCATGACGTCACTCTAGGACGTCGCGCAATGACGTCACGCTTTACAACATTCTTCTTGGTTAGGCACGTTATTTACTAACATTTCTAAGCATCCGCGAATAAACTAACTGACAGGACACCGAAAAAAGTATGTGTTGCGTTTAAATCGTCATATCAATCATTAGATGCTTATATTTATGTATTATTCTTTTGATAAATAGTAGCATTCCTTAAATTCTTTGTCCATAGATATGTAAGATAAAAGTTTTAATTTTCTAACTACAATATTAGCGAAAGCTTTGATTAGATTGTTACTTAGTATGGGTCAGAATTACAACTGTCATTTGACGCTACAGCAGAGGGCATGAATAATTTAGTTTTTTTTTTTTTTCAAAATAATTTAAACTGTACCCTATTACTGAAATTATTAAATCTTCTAAACGGAAATAGTTGCACACTGATTGTGAACTGTAAAGCCACATTACAATTAAATCAAATATTATGTGGCATAATGTAAGTTTTTAAGATTTATTTTAATCTTCTTTGTTTCACTGAATAATATTACTGAGGCTATTATTTCTGCAACATGTAACTATGTCAGCTATTCAAACGTTGTAATATCGGTATGAATCACGGTTAACTAAAAAGAAAGATTTTACACCTTTCTTTTTTGTTGAAGATTTTTTTTATCAAACTTAGGTTGTTCCGCAATCACTGGGACTCATCAAAGAATTGTCGTTTTGGTCTGAAAACTGTTGCACACGTTCGTTAGGTGATATTATTTAATATTACTCTTAGAGTTGTAAAATATATCCATCCATACAAACTTCACTCGAAAAGTGCCGTAACATTAAGCGGCGAGCTACTGGGAGAAGGCATATAGCGATGTATAATGATAACACAAACGTTCAGAGGCGTAGCTACTATGGGGCTAGGCGGTGCAGTGCACCGGGGCCCTCACGCTCAGGGGGCCCCCAAGCATACCTCAAGGGGCCCCTAAGCGCAACTCTAGGGGCCCTCAAGCGCAGATTAGAGGGCCCACGAGCCTTTTTAGCTCTACCGTCGTCTAAGGGGCCCCTGACAACACAGGAGCCCCTCACTAAGGGTCCTCGCTGCACAGGGGGACCCCAACCACTGCTCAGGGGCCCCTAAAGAACAATTCAAGGGCCCCATCCTCAGTTCAGGGGACCCCTACCAGCACACAAAGCAAAAAAAAAAAGGTCGCCCGTCTGGCCTGAGGGCCCAAAATAAATTTTTTGCACCGGGGTCCTTGACCTAGCTACGCCACTGCAAACGTTCCTTCGATTATATTATTTAGTAATACGTTTCTGATACACTCATCAAGATAGTTTATAATGCACAAACTTCAGGCAAAACAACCGTAACGTTGCACACTAAGCGATTAGAGTACGCCATTGATTATCGTATGCGACCTCCAGCGAACTAATAATACGTGCAATAAAATGCATCAGTGACCAAAAACGATGAAAATCAAACCAACTTTATAGTTGAAACAAAATCAATTATGCTACAAAAGGAAGCATCTATGTCCATTCTGGTCCAGGCTCCATTCCCACCTATCAACAGGCGCTGCTAATGATTCTGCTCGAAAATCAGGATAATTAAAATGTTTAATAAATACAAATTTCTAGTGAATTATGCTTTAACAACAAGAACCAAACACCATTTTGGTACAGGCTGCATTTCAACTATAAAAACTAAATTCCTTCTTTCGCTAACGGTTCAAAGTTGAAGTTTTTTTTGTGTATAATTTGTTCCATATTTATATTTTTATGGTTGTGATAGCAACATATTTCCGAATAATATCGTTCAAATAACGTGTGCTAGATAATTATACTTCGCTATATAGCTTTTCCCAGTCGCTCGCGTTGCGGGACTTTTTTAGTGAAGTTTGTAAGGTATGTATATATTTTACAGCTCTAGGAGCAACATATTTAGTTTAGAGTTGCATGTGGTTACGTTGAAATGCAACCAGGACCCGGACGGTAAAGGAAACGTTTTGTTACATCGCAAGGCACGAGGAATTACATTGAATTTTATTTTATAACAATTCTATTTAGTTAAGCAATTGCTAAGAAATTTAATTTAATTGCAATGAAGCATAGGCTCCGCTGGCAATTTCCCTACACCCCCATCATCCCCCTAACCTGAAGTCAGCAACATTTGCCCTCTACAAATTTTATCTTTAAATTTTTTCAAAGTTTTCGGTAAATTATTCATCATTTCTCTTGGTAACTCATTCCTGATATCCTTACCTAAAAAAGATAATATTCCCACAGCCTTGTGCCTGAAATCAAGTGCCAGCTTGTGGTCATGGTAATCTTTTCCCTTCCATGCACTACTATTCATACTTACTCCAATATCTTTCCATGCCTCATTGCCAGTATACGCCCTGTACACTCCCATGACCCTCCTCATCCTCCTCCTGTCTTGAATTGAATCCCATTTCAGCTCCTTTATCATATCCGTCACTGATTCCATTCTGCGATAATTTCCAGAAACAAATCTAGGCCCTTTTTTCCACCCTCTCCAACTCATGTATTTGATACTCAAAATGTGGGTCCCATACTACACTACCATATTCAAGCAATGGTCTGACCACAGTTTTGTAATACAATTCCTTTACTTCTATCGTACATCCCCTCATCACAAGTGCAGAATTTTGAAACCTTTTCCTACCACCTGTCCAATGTGTCCTGCCCAGTTAAGTTTGTTATCAAAAGTAATACCAAGATATTTACATTTCAAGTCTTCAGCAAACAATTCTTTCCCCACCTTATATTCATAATTAACCTTTTGTTTTTCATTTGTGTATCTAATAACCTGACTCTTCTTTCAATTAATCTTCATTCCATGTTTACCAACCCAACTAGATATCCTGTCCAGATCACCCTGCAACTGTTTACAGTCCTATTTTTGATCTTTTTATATAGCATTATGTCATTTGCAAACAATCTAATTTCAGATAGTAAACAATCAACACAATTATTCATTAGAATAATGAATAGCAATGGTCCCAATATACTGCCCTGCGGCACTCCCATTTTTACTTCCACTTCTTTTGATACTACATTTCCTACCCTAATTTTCTGTTTTCTACCTTTTAAAAATTCTTCTACCCAGCAAATCACTTTCTCATCCACTCCAATAGTTTTTACCTTATTTACTACCATTTTATGGCTCACTCTGTCAAACGCCTTTGACAGATCTAGTGCTACACTATCAATTTGGCCTGCCTTGTCCATTTCATCTGAAATATCTTGCATATATCCAACCAACTCAGATTCGCATGAATATCCTTGCCTGAACCCATGTTGCCTGCTTCATAACCACTTACATTCCTTACATATATTTCTGATGTGGTTGCATATCAATATTTCCATTAATTTACCTACCACTGATGTCAAACAGATTGGCCTGTAATTCTCAACTCAGAACACTTAAAGAAAAGTATGTATTTCGTTTAAATTGGCAAATTAATTACCAGGTTTTTTTTTACTGAAATAATTACATGGTATGAATGAAAGAAGTTCCAGATTGATCGCGATCTATGTGGCCTAAATTACAATTAAATATTACGTGGCATAGTGTAAGTTGTTAAGATTTGTTTTTAGCATCCTTCGTTTTCACTGGGGTCATTATTTCGGCCATGTCAGCCGTTAAAACATCGATCTTCATCACAGGTAATAAGAAAGAAGGGTGTAAGTACCTGTGAAAATTTGGGATCAAGTTTATATCGCGATGCATGGTGACACTTACGTGCTATACAAGGAATGTATAAATTCGCCTGTGATTGAAGCTTTGCTTTTCTAGCGTCAATATTAGCAGAGTTGGGGTTAGGCTGAAATTCGTCTCGGACCAAATTGACAACTGAAGCTTTATATATATATATATATATATATATATATAGCGCAAGGGACGATAAATAACAATGAGCATTATTTTGTAACAATTCTATTTAGTTAAGCAACTGCAGATAAATAAATTACCATAACACTTCGTTAAACCCATCATTTTTGACGGGCTTTGGGGCTAGTATATATACATTTGAATAATTGCAACAGCGACAAAAACAGTTGAATACACACTTGGTTGAAGCGATGACGAGCAGTTACACTTACCACCCCACCTTAACCCACTCTTACAAAAGGAGGATTTGCTAATTGTGGTGTGATCACGCAAATTACGCGTCCAAGCCTATAATAATCTTCTTTGTACAGTTTATGATCTATGGAATTACACAGTTATTTTTTAGTCACTACGATATGCATACTGTAAAGAATAACTGTTCATGTTACACCAGTGAAAATAAAAAGTATAAATGCTTTGGTATATACACACAATCATTTATGTAATGTTGGTTAGGAAATATATTGAAGTACTGGAATATTGTCCAATAGGTATCTTATTGAATCAAATATCTTATCATTATAATCTAGTAACTGATATAAGAAATACGTACAATAATTTTTAATTGTGTTACCGAATCCATAACTGTCTCCCCAAGCTTCGCTAATTATTAAAAATTCTCCTTTCTTCGTTAGCTCATTAAATTCTTCTTGTGATACATAATGATAAAAAACACCTTCGACTTCTTGTTTTTCTCTTTTCCTTGTTGTGTGGCTGACACCTGCAGTAACCTAGGAAAGAAAACCTTAAAAATTATATTATACATAATAAAATGTAATTACAGTTTGACTGTATTCTTCTTACACTGTAACATGTCATCTATTTAATATACCGAAGGTGATGAGATAAAATAATAACATAGAAACAAGGGAGAATCCCTTAACCTCAATACTTATCTGTAAGACAATAAATTTAAAATATCTTCTATACATTCGTCTCTGTATCTGAGAATACCAATCTGTGACAAAACAGTAGTATTTTTCTTATGTAAAGACAATGTTCTGCACCAAGTATAGCACCTTCAACTCGTTTTGGTGCGTGTAGTAATCAATCTATTATCTGTAATTAACAATACATTCATTTCATGAAACTCTAAAATTTGTAGTGGATAAACTTACGTATATTTAGACAGTTTATTTTCGGCTCTTTACGTCAGACAACTTTTGTGTCCCTTGCTAAAACTTAATTTTTCATTTACTATGATTCAGTAAGGGGTATTTAATACCGTCCGACAACGACTAACCTCAGGAACAATTTTGGGTTTGCGTAGGTTTTTTTCCGACGTTAAGTACTACATTAAACAGATATTAGTTAGCCAAAGTGCGCGTGTATAATACGATCTGCCATGTAAGCGCGCCAATGAGGTTCGCCTAACATCGGTAATCTCCTAACTGTTGGTTAATATTCACATGCCGAAGCATTAAATTAAAAACCGAATAATTTTAAGCATAAATATGAAAGTTCGTTTTCTGCAGCAGAATTCTGGAACCCAAATTATTAGCACAACCTGTTTCTATACATGTAATATAGTAAAAATTTGATTAATAATTTCTAGAAATAGTGGAATATTTATAACCTATTGGCGCGCCAATGAAAAATGTAACTTACATGTCCTTGGTATCGTTATTCGATGAATTATTGTAGATGGGTTTCGTCGTCAATTAAATTAATTATTAATTGTTGTGTTTAGTATGAATTTCCGATTCCAGATTTCCATTTCCAGAATTTTACTGTAGGACAGAAATCTAAATAAATATTTGTTTGTTTGTTCCTCTTTTACGCGTTACTATACTATACATCCGATTATGTTGAAACTTTGGTATGTTGTTCCTTTACACACCTTAATTTTTTCAAATGATTTATGTACAAACCCACAGTTTTTATCTGATTTTGATGGAACTTTGCACATATATACTTTAAATCAAAGAGAAAAGTACTGCCAATATTTGTTTTACAAAAACCAAATCTCTGTCCCCCTGTAGACCCCCATAATTTTTGCCAATGTTCTTTAAACAAATCCACAGTTTTTATCCAATTCTGAATTTTGC
>JARYHS010008075.1:120839178-121111591 GCA_031002005.1 Vandiemenella viatica | reverse complement strand
AGAACTTGACAGCGATAAGTTCATCAGGTTTAACAAAGTCATCTCGGCATACGAACATTCCTACCCTTCCAAAATCCCACTATGCGCTGTAATTTAGCCTATGCCGGCCATGGCAGGCCTTCTCAAGATCTTATCTAAATTGGGTCACGGAGTAAAAAATAGAGGTAGGATTTGTTATAAAATATTTTTTTTACTTGTAAGTAAATTTAATGAGATTAATAAAATCTGTAAATTTCCTACTAAGAACTACTAAATAAACTACTAATTGCAGTGTGTGTCAATAGAAGAAATATACACAAATTAGGTTCGTTATTGCAGGTTGTAAGAAACGTATTTGCAAATAATCAAGTTTGCGAAATCTCTAGTTTTGGTATGAATAATATACAAAGTTATGAATAAAGTATAGCACTTCATCTCCTATATTCAAATGGATAAATCTATTCAGCGGTGAGTTTGAAGCACAACTAACGTAGAGGGGTTAAAATTTCAGAGTCAATACACGTTAAGTTTTGTCACAAAGTATATTTTTATTATTAAAAGAATAAACGTATAGCCTTTGGCAGAAGCAAGCAAGGTGCCTTACTGTCAACAGAAGAAGCCATTACCAGGGTTGGAGGTTCAAACACGCCTGCTCTCCCGTAGTCATTAATCCGAATGTAGCAGTTATCTCCACAAAAAATATCTAAGGCAAACAGACAAAATGTTGTGCCAGCAACTTGCAATTTACAATTGAATAATGAATCGCGGCTAATAGGAGTGAACAGAGGTCAGCTTTCGTCATTGGAGTATGAGAGCCTGATAGACAATATCCTGTACCTAGCAGTCACAGGTGAAACTTCAAAATTCCCATATAACGGTGCTATTCTGGCGCAGGCGTTAGATCGGTTACTGCTGCTACAATGGCAGGTTATCACGATTTAAGTGAGCTTGAACGTGGTGTTATAGTCGGCGCACGAGAGATGGGACACAGCATCTCCTAGGTAGTGATGAGATTGGGATTTTCCCGTACGAAAATTTCACGCGTGCACCGTGAATATCGGGAATCCGGTAAAACATAAAATCTCAGACATCGCTGCAGCCGGATCCTGCAAGAACGGGACCAACGACGACTGAAGAGAATCGTTCAACGTGATAGAAGTGCAAATTGCTGGGGATTTCAGTACTGGTTCATCAAAAAGTGTCAGCGTGCGAACCATTCAACGAAACATCATCCATATGGGCTTTCGGAGCCGAAGGCCCACTCGTGTACCCTTGCTGAGTGCACGACAAAAAGCTTTACGCATCGGCTGGGCCCGTCAACACCGACATTTGACTGTTGATAATTGGAAATATGTTGCTTGGCCTGACGAGTCTCGTTTACAATTGTATGGAGCGGGTGGACGTGTACGGGTATGGAGACAAACTCATGAATTCATGAAACCTGCATGTCAGCAGGGGACTCTTCGGTGGAGGCTCTGTGTTATGTGGAGCGTGTGCAGTTGGAATGATACGCCTAGATACGACTCTGACAGGTGACACGTACGTACGCATCCTGGCTGATCACCTGCATCCATTTATGTCTATTGTGCATTCCGACGGACGTGGGCAATTCGAGCAGGACAATACGACACACCACACGTCCAGAATTGCTGCAGAGTGGCTCCAGGAAGGGGGCGTCCATTAATGACGTGAGGTGTTTTTTCCGGAATTCCGGACCCCCCCCCCCTCTTTTGGTGAGACTTCGTGAGATCTGGTCGGATCCCCCCCCCCTCTAAAATGACGTGAGATTTTGACGGAGACCGCGCTCCCCCCCCCCCTACTAATTTACCTCGTAACTTTTTTAGACTTTTTTTTAAGGTCTCATGCTTCCAAGGACGTTTATACCCCAATAAGGCCGGTTTTTTTTACCAAAAACCCCCTCCCCCTAAAGTCGACTTTAGCGTCATTTGTAGACCTTTTTTTAGCTCTACCATGCTACAAGAATTTCAAAACCTCACGGAAGATTCCGTTGACCTTCACCCCCTCCCCCTTGGTCAGGTTTCATGAGATTTCGTGAAATTTCGCCGGACATCCTCCCCCCATTTCCCCTCACGTCATTAATGGATGCTCCCGAACACTCTTCTGAGTTTAAACACCTCCGCTGGCCACCAAACTCCCAAGACATGAACATTATTGAGCATATCTGGGATGCCTCGCAACGTGCCGTTCAGAAGAGATCTCCAACCCCTCGTATTCTTACAGATTTATTGACAGCCCTGCAGGATGCATGGTGTCAATTCCCTCCAGCACCACCTCAGACATTAGTCGAGTCCATGCCACGTCGTGTTGCGGCACTTCTGCGTGCTCGCTGGGGCACTACACGATATTAGGCAGGTGTACCAGTTTCTTTGGCTCTTCAGTGTTTATCAGATGGTACACTGTGTTGTTCCCCTCTTCTCACTCAGTTATATATCTGAGACGTTCAGTCATATCAACTTCAAGTTCATAAATCATGTGGTATAAAAATCATCACATAATTAGTTAACATAAATGCTACTTTTTTCTAATGATCTTTAATGGTTACAATACTAAATAATTATACATTTTTTTATTATTTAGCTTTTTCTGTTTTTACAAGAGATATGTTACTATTAATTGTAATTTACTACCATAGGACCTCAAATAAGTAATGCCACTGCCCCCGATCAATTAATTACAACCAGTGGTGAGTGTGGCACACCAATGGAATACGTCATACCATCACCCAAGAATCAGAATGAAATGATTTCGTGGAAACTTTGGGAAATCGAAAGACGACCGTACTGATTTTCTAATACTTATTCTCTCTCAAAATGTTACTCGCTTATCCTTCAGTCCCTTTATGCTTTCTCATTCTTGTTATTATGTTTCAATCGCATTTTTTTTCGAGCGCATGTCAACATCAATTCACCTCAATAATTCACTAGCGCCTGTTGAATATTATATCGGAAATAGAGAACAGCATCAATCACTTAAACGTACTTTGTAGCTCTCTAAAGAGTTTGGAAGGAATTAGTTGTAATTGATTTAAGTGGTTTAATTTAAAACATTTATTACTTATCATTATCTCTTGCAAGTAATATTTTTAAATTATTTGTTAAAAATCTGAAAACAATATCTTTCTAATCTACAGAAATATTGCATTAATGAATGCGAGGACTAAATATGCTAATGATTGGAATGAGCTAATTGACTTACTACTGGATCTCTACAGCACTCTACATGATTAGGAAGTAAGATCAAGACGAAAGCTCACACATCTTAACAACCGACTGTGGATGACCCATATCAAAGCTTAGAACGATCCGAGCATTTTAAGCAAATTTCAAAGCGATTGATTCCATCACTCTGTGTATGGATATTAATCTTGACTTGCAAAAATACATGGAGCATGCATATTTTCATCAAAATTATAAGTTTCCTTTGCGAAGAATATTTTGCATGTAAAAGAGAGCACAGTTAGCTTGGTGACTGTTCTGCTAAGTGGTCCATTGTAGAAGGGCAACGGCTTGAACTTACCTTGTCAGGTAAAGCCTCCGTTACGCGTCTCACTAAATGCCCTTTCCTGCTACCAATCGGTCCCACTACAACCACTAAGGGAAATGGACCCTCGTCGATTGGTACAACATCTTCCAGGAGGTAATTTTCGTTACGATTCAGTTGTTCGAGCAGAGTTAGTTCAGAGAGGCCACGTGCTGCTGTCAGCTCCAAGTCTGGCTGACAAATGTTCCTCGCTGCCACCTGTCGGTAGAATACGATTGCCATGTTTAATGTTTAACAAATAAAAAATTAAGCGTTAGAGAAACGCATATTTTAAAAAATCCACTGCCCTCCGTCAACAGACAGAAGGTAGTGTGTCAGTATGCTGATCTTGGCTTAGATGATGGATTTTTAAATAAAAAAGATTGATATCACTGTAATCCCGTGATGTGGATGCGAATGTTGAAACGATGAAACAAACAAGTGGTATATTTCTTCATCCTGAATGGGACTGAACTGTCCAATTACGGGTTTCTTGTCTTTCATGGTTCCAAAATAACTATCAAACTTACTGTGGTCTCCCCCAGGTTTTTAGTTGGGTTTGAATAAGTATTGAATTCATACAATGAAGCCAGGAGGTCAGTTGTAACAGAGAGAATAAACACTTGCAGACACCAATGTAGGAGCCTACACACAGGAGAGTAGTTTAGGAGTCAGCAAGAATACGGCGAACAACGACGTCATTTGGCAAACGCTGTGAGAGTCATGGAGACAGCTATTGGCCGAAAAGCCACCCTACCACAGGAAGATAGTGGGGGACAGAGGATCAAAACCGGAGTGCCCGGAGCAGAGAGGGTCGATCGCTCTTGGCTGTCTTTTAGGTCGCGATGATGGAGATCGGCCGTGGCAGGTTCGAGGCGGGCAGTTAGCCGCCGACAGCAGCAGCAGTAATGGAAGCAGCTTGACAGCATACACCATCATCTTCAATCCAACAGGTGGGAAGAAACCGTTTGGGAACACGTAGCTGGGATATATCAGACGTTAGGAAGCTGAGGGGATTATTCTCAGGCATTAAAAGCAAGGAACAACTGTCTTAATGAAATGTTTAACTGCGTATAAAGTAATGTTGTAAATAAATATATATTTGTATGTACCTTGCTGGAATATAATTTATGCAATCTCCCACTCACGTGACTTAAAGTCTTACCCGCAATTTAATGTTCCTCTTGGAAAGTGCGCTGCGGGGGGGGGGGGGGGGGGGAATTCGCCTTACCACCACATTACAACTACGAACTGCGGGGACTGCACCACTTTAGGAACCTTCACGAAACTGGTACTAACCTATTGAAATTTACATCAGTCGCTTCGTCAACATGTCCTCTTCACGTTTAACGTTCATACTTTGCAGAAAAGTTACCAGGAATTTAATTAAAAATGCCAAAATATAACATGACCCACAGGCGTTAGATGTCACCAACGTTGAAAAATCAGTGACAGTCTCTTAAAATGTTGATTTAATCCTTTTTTGTATTTTTTTCTTGCCTTTTCAGCTCTTCTCCTTTGTAAAAAGTCGCACAAAATTGAGAAATAAACAATATTTATCCGAGTTATAATACGGCGATTCCCGCCATCTTACATAGCAACGAGCAACCAGAGATAATCGATTGCTTCCATTGTAAACAAATACGCCATTTCCGTGATGGATGCCACTTAGCGAAAATTTCGTAATTTTGGTCCAGGCCGTATTTCAACCTAACCACGATTTCTATGACAAAACAAAACTGTTTAGGTTGAAATTATCCCTGTACCGATACTTTTTAAGTTATTTTTGCAGTGTTGATAGCATTTCGCAGTTGCTCAGCCTTTCATATTTTGGCATTTTTAATTAAGTTTCTAGCGACTTTTCCGTAAAGTATGAACGCAAAACGTGAAGAGGACATGTTGACGAAGCGACTGCTGTAAATTTCAACAGGTTAGTACAAGTTTCGCGAAGGTTCCGAAAGTGGTGCAGTCCCCCGAACTGCGTTCCCGCGTAGGATTGATGGTGGGACATGGGCCTCTGAGTTGATTGGGCTAGCTCACAGGATAAGCATGAAAGCCCTGCATTGGTTATTTATTTATTCCCTGTCGTGAACCTTTCGACTGGTTTGTTGCAATCCTCCATCTCTTCCTATCTTCGCTTAGTTATTGATCTCAACAAATCACTTACAACCTACGTCCTCAATTATCTGCTTCATAAATCCTAATCTCTGTCTTCCTCTAATGTTTTTCACTTCGAATGTTCCTTCCACTAACAATGCCGCATGACTTACGTGTCTTAAAATATGACCCACCATCCTGTCTGTTCTTCCTTTAAGACTTGTAGTGTATCCATCGTGAAGGAATGTTGCCACCTGCTATTATTATTCACAGTTTATTAAAATTTTGCATGTCATTCGCTTTCTAGAATATTGCCTGGGTGCCATGGAAGAGGTACTTCCAAAAATTAACTTGAGCAATCCAACACTAAAATACAATTATTCTCATGGGAATTATAATCGTCAAATGAGGTAACATTACTTTCAAGGCAATGCAACTAACATTTATTATAAAAAATAAAAAAATCACAAGAAGGTAATGTGGATTATTCCAAAACAAATACAAAAAAAAAAAAAATACATCTACATATTATTCACTTACAAAACACAGATTAAAGGACAATGACATTGCATACCATTTACAAAACAAAACAAAAAAATTCGACTAGCTCAATTGACAGTCAGAGAGCACGAGTTCTTTCTCTGCGACGAGAGTCAGGGGTATCGTTTACGGGTTTCTAAAATGCACCACATTCAGGGTTAGCTTGTCCTAGCAGATAAAGGATTCTTTATGTTTACCATGTGATTACAGTCGTCGCCGTGAAGCGTAGCCTCGACCTTGGAGCTTCTCTTGTAGTATCCGTACGTCACTCACACAATTTTGTATTCGATACTCTGTGTCAAACAAATTGGATCAACATGTGTTATGCTCAAACACTGAATTCACTTGGTCTCACCAGACAGGATGAGGGATTTTACAAATACCGGGTCGGAGGTCAGCCGGTGATATCAGATTCCGTTCTTCCCAACTCGTTCGAAGCTTAGTTTTCCTCCACGAAAGTTCCGCTTGCCCTCCACAAACCAGATCCACTAATAACAGCGGAAGAGGGCGGGTTTGTTTAGGTTTACACATGGAAATAAACAATCACGTGTTTTAGTTCATAATGAATAAACAATGCGTTTTTATTCACTCTTACAACACACTCGCGTACATCATATCGGGACGTCCTTGCCGCACCCCTCTCAGATACTCCTCGCCGGGGCGGTCCCACTGGTTCCATCATCTCTCGCTCCATCATCTGTAGACACCTGCATTCAGGGGCGGATCCAGGATTTTGTTTTGGTAGGGGCTTGAGCGAACTTTGGTTTTGGGGGGGGGGCTTGGCTTGAGTGGATTTTGGCTTTGGGGGGGGGGGGGCCTGAGTCGGGCAAAAGGTAGTATTTATAGTCTCCTTAGAGCTCCTTAAATCCGTAGAGCTAAAAAAGAATAAAAAAAGGTCTCCAAAATTACAATGTCGAAGATGGACCTAGATACTTTTGGGGGGGGAGGACTTGAGCCTCCTAGCCCCATCCCCCTAGATACGCCCCTGTCTGCACTTCCCAACAAAGGGCGCCGCGACCTTGCATTCTGCGTATGGTTGCACTGCGGGCTCCGCCGCTCACACCCACCAACGAAACGAAGGTCTGTTCTTACCAAAAAGAAAATCTTCCCCCCCCTCCAAAACAGGTTCATTTCGCACTTTATCCGTCCACTTAATTTTCTATAACACCGCCTTTCAAAGGCTTCAGTATTTCTTCTTTCTGGTATCTCTAAAGTCCATCCTTGACTGCCATAAAGTGTTGCACTCCAAACATAAAGTGTTAAGAAGGTCTTCTTAGTTCTAGATCAATATTTGAAACTAAAATATTTTCCTTTTTGGTTAATTTATTTATGTTCTATGTATGGTAATGGGGTTCCGATATCCACGGGAAGCCATAGTTCTAATCTTGTCTCCTGGTTCTGGTTGCTAGAAAATCTCAGCTAACTGCATTACTTTCTGTAAAAGACTGTACCATCCGTAGGTAGAAAAAAAACTCCGTTACTTCTAAGTAATACTTAAGTTTCTATAAAAATCAAAACACTTAATAATAATAATACAATACCGTATTTTATTAGTTTGTCTAAATTAGTTTTTGATGACACTGTCAGATAAACATAGCATCACAAAGAACAATTAGGATAAAATATCCTACCTTTCATTCTAGGAATCAAAAAAGCTCTAGTTGTCTAAAGTGTAGCACATTACATATATACAAAATTAATTCGTGGCTAAAATACTTAACAGTAAAGATAAATATGATTTAATAGTAATTACTTTTTCTTCAGCGGTCACAGAGATGCCATCTAAGAGTTTAATTGAGGGTACAGTATGCAGTACAAATTCCCTGTATCCAGGCAGTATTATAACAGAATTTCCAGACATATCAAGTTCTCGAAGCAACGCTAGCTTTTGCAAATATGCCATCTCAGTCAAAAATGAGATCTCGTTGTTGCTTGCACGAAGTTTGCTCACGTTATATGAACCCTGAAACATTATTAGCGCTCAGTTACCAAACAGGTTTTATTTTTGGTGCTGTAGGGTGTTACGAACAGAATAATCCATTTTTTATTTTATTTTATTTTAAGAAGCGTATAACATAATGAGTCAAAATAGTTCACGTGCTTATTCTGCACTAGTTAATATTTGACTTGCTTATCAGTTATCAGTCAACGAATCATCATAGCAATTTCCGAAAGTAATAATACTGTTTCGTGATCCTGATAATGAATGGTTAGCTATAACTATTTTCTTTGGTACTTAGAAATTGTATTACTTCCTTACCTCAAAGAGTCCTAGGGAAGTTAGTTTGTTCTTAGAAATGTTAATATCTTCCAAGTACAACAGAGTTTTTACTCCGACTTCTTCACCTTCCTCAAATGAAGATATGCAATTGTGTTCCAAGTTAAGCGTTAGGACACGCAGGTGGCTCAATTTCTCAAAATGCGTTATCAGATTGTATGAAAGATCAAGATCCAGGAGATATCTATAAAAAGTATATTAAAGATGTTATGTTATATTTGGAAACAATTAAACCTTCTAAAAACTTGGGTACTGAATATAAGATGTCACTTCTTTTTTATTTAATTTATTTATTTATTTTTTGCTTTGGGCTGTACGCTCTGTCAATGTCGAAGTCATTAGAATCTTGAAAGGGTGGTGGGAAAGGAACGGGAAGGAATTCGGTCATGACATCCTGAAGGAACGATACCGCCAATCTCCTGGTGTGATTTCGGGAAACCTCGGAAAACTTAAATATGGGTGACCAAACGGGGATTTAAGCCCGCGTCCAACAGAACGCCAGGCCAGAGTAGTGCCGGGGTATAAACCGGGGGTCTTGCCCTAGGTGGCAATTCTAGAGGGACTCCAAAATCATGTTTGAAAGGCCAGTAAATAGCAAATTCGTATGGCGAGGACCTTTTGTTTTTAGCTTTACTGCCCTGAGCGGCAACCGCAAGGAAGCGGCAAATCATGGAATAGCTCTATATTGCCCAGCGATGCAAACTCAAGTTTTTGCCCCGGTTCTGAAAATTTCCAGATCCACCATTGGGCCACAGCGTTTCCATAAAAAGGACCAAAATCCCAACTTGTCGCAAGAGAACTTGTGTATTTCATGCCAGAAATGAGGAAAATCTTGCAAAAAGAGAGGTAGAAACTGTAAAACTAAGCAGTTGTTGCTACAACGGCTTATAAACAGAATCGAGTATGGCTTCTAAGCGCCCTGTACAAGGAATGGAATCAATTTTAGAAAAACAGTTGATTAATATTATCAAGAAACTACTAACTAGTAACAGTGGACACGATCGGTAAGGCAGGCAAAACGTCATGAAATCGAATCGCATCAAAATAAAATAAGGGACGTATCTCTGACCAATCAATAATAATAACAGCTGACGCAAACACAGCGTCATCTCTTCGGCACAGCCGGCTTATAGATGCTACGGATGAATTGCTGATAGAGCTTATTAATGAACTCAAGATGGAATTCAGGAACAAGGACCACAATCCGTAAACCTACAACAGGTGACTAGACCAATATCAACTAACTCTAATAACAAATACCGCTGCAGGGAATCTGATGCTTGACTGGGGACTGCTGGATAAACTGACCAGTAGTGATCACAACATTACACAGTTTCATGGAAGGAAAACAGCTGATTTCGGCAAAAATATTTTAGAAGAGTATACAACATAAGACGAGCTCCATGACAGAGGATGAGAAAAGCTTTCTTTGCTCCTACAGTATCAAAAGAAAATTTCGAGGTGGTTATCATAACGAGGGAATTAACACGAGTGATTCAGGACGCAATCAGAATGCTGTTCTGCTTAAGAACATTGATGATACAGCAGAAAGATCTTGTACGAGGAACTGCGTCCACTGAGAACAAAACAAGAAAAGTTAGAAAAGCCTACCAAAGCAGCCGAGTAGTTGCAAAAAACGATTTTCTTCTTACTAATTACAGGCAAATGAGAGTAGCATAAAAGCAAAAAATCTCTTAGCACCGAGCAAAACAGATGGGAGGGTTTTCGAAAGAAAATATATCAATATATGAGGAATTCCATAAAAGTAACAGGTGGTAAGATTTGACCACCCTCCGCGTTGTCCTCAAACAGGAAAGAAGGTGGATCAACTACAAATAATTGGAAGAAATCAGCTGACGAGCTATTGAATAGCTTACTTCGCAAGATAAAACATACGAAAGCACCTATCAATAAGCTAAATAACACCGCGAAATGTGGCAACACTTTATGAGCAACGTCAGGGCCTGGAACATCTTACTGGACGAGTTAGTAACAGCAATCAATTCTCTGAGCGCAGGAAAGTCTAAAGTGCTCCGAAAGTTGGTTTTCTGTCTAGGCTATTCACCGAATGTATTAGGCATCCTCTGGAAGCGTGGTTGTAATATTTGAGAAAGGAGAAGTTAAAGACTCCATAGTGCCGAACCATTCCGCTTGGTGTACGTGTTAAACCTGATGGGGAAGGTGCAGGAAAAATTCACACACCGTAAACTTCAATATTTTGTAACAGCTCGACGAGTTAATCCCGATCATTATGGTATTAGAGTACGAACATCGACTGAGATGCAATAAACCAATCCATCGAAAGGATCAGAGAAGAAATATGTAGTGAGATTCTTGATTGACATCTTGGTGGCTTTTGATTCGCTGTGGTGGTCAACACTGCTTCCAAAACTACGGTAAATTTGCTGTCCAACGCAGTCTCAGAGACTACTGCAAGCATAGAACTGTCACTATGAAATATACTAATATCACCATCACAAAAGAAATAAATAAAGATTTACCCCATTTTCTAGGATAAAGCATTTGAACCACGGACAGAAAGACTTCAACGTACACCTCAATTGCTAGGATTGGTTGCCTTCGCAGACGGTCTTATAGTAGTAGAAGGAAAATTGAAACGAAGAGTGAAATGGTGTATTTATTTATTTATCGTATGGTTGGGCAACTAAGGTGATGTCATATGTATCGCATGAACTGGTGTGATGAAGTAAAACTGAAACTTGCGCTGAATAAGACAAATATCATGGTTTTTAGAAACAAACTGAAACGAAATCCTATCTTATAGAAAGAGGATGCGAAAATACGCAGAAGTCTAGTAAGCAGATATTAGCGCCTGCTACTGGATGAAAGTCTAAACTTTCGGACCCACTAAGAAGTGGTCTGTGGAAGATGTTTACTGGATAGAATCATAAATATTACTCAGACAATCCAAGTCATGCCCTTGACAACGAAAGCATACCAGAATATTATACTTGCATCCAGCTTCGATACGCAGAAAAGTAAAGCCGTGGGAGCCAATCTGAAGACAACAAAGAACAAAATCATAACCTTTTTTTTTTTTTAATTGCAATGGAGCGCACGTTCCAGTGGCAATTTCCCTGCACACCCATTTTCCCCCCTTTCCTGTACTCATCTACTTTGGCCCTCTACAAATTTCAAATTTAAATTGTTTCAACGTTTTTGGTAAATTATTCCTACGAAAGAAAATCTTAGGCTGTTACTAGTGCGCTCTTGTAGTACAATGAACAAAGTAATGGTAACTTAATGAAGTTATAGAGTTATATAAAGCACTTAAAACACAATATTTATCGGGGCGGATTTTAGGTTAAAAAAAGAAGTACTAGACGATGAGATTTTTCCTGATTGTTATAGAGTGCACCATAGAAATAGGGGAGGAATTAGTGGAAAGGTCTTCATTCTGGTTAGTAAAGATTATTAAAGTTCACTGGTGTTAATAGAATCACCAGTGATCATCTGATGATAGTCATGAGTTACTTGGGGTAGACTTCTGGGTTGTAACAAAAGAAAAAAATGGTGTCTTAGCTGCCTACCATATTGGAAGAATGGTGATGACGAGGCACTTAGTGAGAAATAGAAATTCAGAGTTCTGAGGAAAAAATAGAATGATCATTATTGATGGGGACTTAAATATTCCATGTGTCGACTGGCAAAGAATTAAGATAAATAATACGAGGGATTAGAAGTTTGAATTTATTTAGTGAGGAAAGGAAGCTTTACACAAATAGTAGAAAACAGTACGAGGAGACAAACCATGTTGGATAACTTCTTAATAAAGTCTGATAACAATTTTTCGGGGTCTCAGATTACAGAAGAAATCATCAAGTCATTCACTCGTTCCGAGTATACAATGTCTTTCTACTTATCATCTATGAGTCTTTAAGTGGCTGAAAAGACCAATTCTTGAATAGCAGGGTCTTCTATAATGATGGCACACATCAGCACAAGATCGTGGCGGAATGTCTCTTCTCATCTTCTCCTACGATCTTCTTTTATTGGATTCTAGTTGTCGTCGTTGCTCTTCATAATGCTGTGATCCCTCGTGAACCATTTGTCGCCATGCAGATTGATTACAGGCTTCATCCTCCCAGCTGCCTTTATTTATCAGACATTTCGTAAGATTTGTTTTAAGTCCAAAGTCGTATCGCTTCATTTGTCCTCGATTTCGCTGGCCATTCTTTATTTGCGAAAACATTACTTGTTTTGGGAGGCGACTGTTCGACATACTGATGACATGTGCAACCCATCGAAGTTGGTGCTTAATTATTATTGCTTTAATGCTTGTGGTATTTGCTTCTTCTAGTATACTGACATTTGTTCGACGGTCTTGCCATTTTATCTTAAGTATTCTTCTCAGACAGCGTTGGTGACACTTGCCCAGACATTTTAAATCTTCTGTAGGTAGTCCAACTCTCACATCCGTAGAGTTGGTATTACTGTGGTACTGTAAACGTCCTGCTTCGTCCGAGAACAGATGTCATGATCGTCAAATCCTCTCTTTAAGAGACGGCTGTAAGCTGCACTATCACATCTTATTCGATACTGAATTTCTGTTTCAATATTTGCCTTTGTTGAGATTTGGCTACCAAGGTAGGGAAAATGTTCCACTTCTTGTAAAGTTTCTCCTTTGACTACAATAGATGAAGCATTATGTTGGAGTTCGGTGCTGGTTGGTAGATGATCTGAGTGTTGGTAGCATTAAGCTCTAGGCCATTTGTCTTGTAAGCTTCTGTATAATAATTTGTAATTCCTCCTCTGAGGTAGCCATAACCACAGTGTCATCTGCATGTTGAAGTTCAATGACTGAGGTTGAAGTTACTTTGGACTTGACTCCTAGTCTTAGTTTCCCGTCAGTTCTGTATATAATGTCCACACCCGATGGTGTTTTGTCACTGATAAGATACGGCAGAGTTCCCACAAATATTGCAAATAGGCTAGGAGCCAGAACACACCCACGTTTAACACCTGCAGTGATCTGGAAGGACTTACCTTGTCCACTTCTGGTAACAACAGTGGCATTCATGCTGTCATGCAGTAGCCTAATTATTCGGATATATGTCAGGGACCCAATTAAAGCTAAAATACTACAGAGAGCTTCACGATTAACAGAATCAAAGGCTTTTACGAGATCTATGAAACACACATACAGAGGTTGATTTTGCTCTCTAGATTTTCTTGTAGCTGTCTGACACTGAAGATAATATCAAATGTACCTCTGTTTGGTCTAAACTCACATTGTGTTTCTGGAAGAAATTCTTCAGATAGAGGTTTTAGGCAGTTAGATAAGATTCTGGCACCGAGCGTGGTGGTGTAACGGCTAGCGTTCTGGCCTCGCATTCGGGAGGACGGTGGTTCGAATCCCCGTCTGGGCATCCAGATTTGGGTTTTCCAAGCAAATGCCGGAATGCTTCCTTCAAAAGGCCATGGCCGAATTCCTTCCCCCCATCTTTTCCCGTCTCTAAAGACCTCGCTGTTAGAAAGACTTAAGCACTGAAAAAAAAAAAAAAAAAGATTCTGGCAAGACTTTTTCCGGCAGCCGAAAGGAGGGAAATTCCATGGTAGTTGTCACACTGAGTCTTGTCTCCTTTTTTGAAGATTGTGATGATTGAAGCATCTCTATTGTCAGCTGGAACTGTTTCAGAGCGCCAGATTTTGACAAAATGTATGTGGGTATGCTGACTTTATTTGGGACCTCCTTCCTTATTGAGCTCAGCAGGAATTCCATTAGCTCCAGTTGCTTTGTTATTTCCAAGCTGCTGAATAGCTTTGTCAACTTATTGAAGAGAGGGAGCTTCCTCTAAATTGTATTGAATGGGCTTCTGAGGAATCAATGCGAGGGAGTTTTGTTCCACAAGTGACTCTCGTTTTAGCCGTTCCTGGAAGTGTTCTTTCCAGCGAGAATTGATGCACGAAAGATCTTTGAGAAGTAGTGTTCCATCCTTAGATCGCAGGAGATTTAGGCATTTGGTAGAAGGGCCATAAATAGCGTTAGCGGCACTGAAAAAGCTCCTAGTGTTGTTGGATGCAGCTAGATTTTCCATTTCAAGTGACTTTACAAGCCATCATTGATTCTTCAATATTCTTGTTCTTCTCTGGAACCTCACCACCGGTATCGGAGCGCCGCGGTGGGAGTGGAGGGAATGGGATGGGTGGTATAAATACCGACACGGCCGGAAAAAAAAGATCGGCTCGTGACTACGCGTGGGCTCCATACGCGGGCCGCACCGCGTCGCCAAGACCAGCCCACGACGGCTCACCAGTTATTTTTGTCATAATTTGTCGGGGTGTCTTTAGTCTAGACTGTCAGATCCAGTGGTCTCCTGTGTCGGCCAGGACGAATTTCGTACCGGCCATGCACGCTGATCAACGGATTAGTGCTGGTTTCCGCCTTCTTGTAGAAGGCAGTGGCCAGCACTCGGTAGCGGTCTCTTAGGGGCATGATGCCGGTGGCTTCATGAAGAGCCGCTGTCGGGAAACGGTGGGGGAGGCGGAGGACACGTTTAAGTGCCCTGTTTTGGATTGCCTGCAGTCGTCGCAGGTGGGTGTGAGCGGTATATCCCCACACTGGGCAGGCGTACTCGAGGAGTGGCCTGACCAGGGTGAGATATATGCGCACTCCCAGGGACGGTGACAGTGCACTGTTCCTGTTTAGGAGGGGGTAAAGCTCGTTAGCCTGGCGCTGGTCCTTCTACGCACATCGTTGATGTGCGTGCGCCAGGTGAGCTTGGAGTCCAGCACTACCCCAAAGTATCTCAGTGAGGTACTCTAGGGAATGTCGGATCCGTTCAGCCTCAGCAACTGGGCCGGTTGGCCGCCGTTGCGTGGGCCGTACTTCCTCGTGAAAACGATGGCCTGGGTTTTGGTGGGATTGACGTCAATGCGCCACCTCCTAGCCCAGGCCTCCGTCTTCTGGAGGACTCCTTGCAGTCGGGCGGTGGCGACGGCCTTACTCCTGCTACGGGTGATGTAAGCCGTGTCGTCCGCATACGTAGCTGTCTGTACACGGTCTGCCGTTGGTACGTCAGCCGTGTACAGAGTGTACAGGATAGGGCCTAGGATGACCCCTGGGGGACTCCTGCAAGGATGTTTCTGATGCCTGACTTGACTCCGTCCACCTTCACATGGAAGGTGCGGCCAAGCAGGTAGGACCTGATAAGCTTTACCAGTGGCCCCGAGAAGCCCTGCTGGTAAAGCTTCATTAACAACCCAGAATGCCAGACCGAGTCAAAGGCATGCGCTACGCCCAAGGACACCATAGCGCAGTACTCTTTGTGGGCGAAGGCATGGGTTGCTGTTTCCACAATGCGGAGCACCTGTTGGGTGGTCGAGTGTCCGTTGCGGAAACCGAACTGGTGGTTGGGCTGGAGACTGCTATCTTAAATGAAGGATTGCATCCTCTTCAGTAGCAGCCTCTCGAAGATTTTGCTGATCGACGGTAGGAGACTGATGGGCCTGTAACTCTGGGGGAGACTGGGGTTCTTCCCGCTCTTGTGGATAGCTACTATTTCAGCATGTTTCCACCGTTGCGGGAAGACCCCTGTTCGCAGGATGCGGTTGAAGATGTCTGCCAGAAACCCGTGGGCTTCTGGTGGCAGATTCCTCAGCCATGTGTTCCCGATCCCGTCATGGCCAGGAGCCTTGTTTGGCCGGAGCCTTGCAAGACAGCTGACGACCTCCTCAGGGGAGACGGGGTCTATCTCCTCGTCTCCGTCGTCAGCTTGCAGGAAAACGCGCAGGCGGTCCTCGGTGTCTCTCAGGACCTGATCGTCTGCATGCGTTTCGGAGGGACGGAAGTTGCGCTCGAATCCATCGGCCAAGGCATTTGCTTTTCCTTCTGGTCGATGGATGGGACTGTTTGTACCTTCCAGGGGGGGGGAGGGATTCTCCGCTTCCGCCTTGTGAAGCTGCGTGTCTGGGCCCACAAGGTTCCGTCGTCTGGGGTAAGCGCCGAAAGTCGGGCATCCCATAGTCGGTTCCTGTGGTGGGTCAGATCCGCTTTCAGTTGCTTCTGAAGGCGGTTTAGGAGTCTTCTGGTGTCGGGGTTGTGGGTCAGCTTCCACTCCCTTACAACCCCATTCTTGTGCCTGATGGCAGCAAGAAGGTGGGGCGGCAAGTGAAGTGTTGGGAGTCTCCTTGAGTGAAGCGGGGTGGAGACTGAAACAGCCTCCTCCACCATTTCCTCAAAGGCCCTGATCGCCGCGTTCAAGTCCTCTACTCGCTGGTCAGCCAGTGAGGAGGACAGCGACTGCTTGAAGCTTCTCCAGTTGGTCTTACGGAGGTCATGGGATGCTGGGCAAGAGTCATGCCATTCACCTGCGTCCACCTCCAATATCACGGGACAGTGGTCGGAGGACAGCTGGTTTACGGCTCGACCAGTGACAAGGCCTGTCAGGCCCCTGGTGACTACTATGTCTAGGACGTCCGGGTGTGCTCGACCTCTACCAGCAGGGTAGTGCGTCGGCTCATCCGGAACCCAGACATACATGCCTAGCGTGTTGGCGAGCCTCCGTAACTTGAAGCCTGCAACATTTCGGACCCTGCTGTTCCAGTCGGGGTGCTTCGCGTTGAAGTCGCCTCCGAACAGAACCTTGCCCCTAATAGAGGCAAGTGCAGTGAAGTCCGCTTCCAGGGTGTTCCTGTTGTCCGCAGCCGCAAGCCTGCATGGGGGTCGGTAAACTGCCACCACTGTGAGTCTCCCCCCAGCGGTGGAGACCTCCACCCCAACAGCCTCGATAGTCTGCAGACCAGGAACCCTAGCTTGGCAGTGGGGGATTCCACTCCTAATATATATCGCTACACCTCCCCCTGCGGTTAGGCGGTCGCGACGATAGCAGGAGTAGTTTGCCACTGATGCTCGAAGTCCTGGCTTGAGGTGTGTCTCGCTAGACACAAATCAATCTCCTGCTCTTGCAGGAAGTGCCTGAACTCCAACATCTGTCCAACAATGCTGTTTGCATTCCACACGCAGAATTTCAGGCTTCTAATAGTAGGCCGTCTGTCCATTGTGGTTCGGGCAAAAGCATGTGGTGGTGGTGGCCTGGGCCGTCCTCACTGAAGCATGGACGCTGCTCGTTAGCAGGTCCATCTTCAGGACTAGGGTTTGTACCGTCATCGTCAAAGTCTCTAGCATTGCGCGGAGCGCTTCCATGCTGTCGACCTGTGACGATGTGGTATTTGTCGGGGGGGGGGAATTTCGGGACTCTGCTCAGCCACGTCCATAGGGACAGAGGTGTCAGCAGGGGCCTGGCTGCCCGTTGCAGCTTGGGCGAAGGTTACATTCTCGATGTGGCGGTTGGCCGCATTTGAGAACGTTTTCTTCGCCTGCTGCTTGGGCTGTTTCTTCTGAGCAGGGTTTCCTCCTTTTTTGGGGGGATTCCTCTGCCGGTGGGGCTTCTGCTGGGTGGGTTTTGGGGGTTGGGGCTTCTGCTGGGCGGGTTTGGAGGGCTTCTGCTGGGTGAGTTTTGGGGGCTTATGCTGCGGGGTCTTCTCCTGGGCAGGAGTAGTAACCTTGGCAGCAGGAGGCTCCTGAGCTTCAGTCCCGGTCTGGGGCCGGACTTTGTCGGCTGGGGACTGGACGCCACGCATACGATCACGGGCCCGCTTGAACGATGGACAGCCCTTGTAGCTCGCTACATGGGCGCCACCGCAGTTACTGCATTTCGCAGAGGATCTGTCCTTCTGGACCGTGCAGGCCTTCGAGTCGTGTGCTCCAGCACACTTTACGCAAACCGGGGTCATGTGACAGTGACGTGCAACATGGCCGTAGACTTGGCAATTGAAGCACTGCTGCGGACCAGGGACGAGCGGAGGGTTTCTGCTTTCACCATGAAGTGGCAGATGCTTTCAACACGGAAAAGCATCTCCATGTTGGTGCCGGTGCGTTTTAGCTGGGCTACAGACTTTACGTCGTAGCCCATGGCTATTCCTCTTTGAGGTCCTTCACTGGGAAGGACATCGGGAGTCCTCGTATCACCACCTTCACAGTTTTCACCGTTCCGGTGGGAACGTGTAGTAGGAGGTGCTTTGCTCATCTAGCGTCTTTCTGACGCTGGCGAAGTCCTCCACCGTGGTGAATTAAATCCGGTCGCCCCCGGCCGTCTTGGCCAGGAACGGGTCCTTCACAGCTGACTTCAACAAGGTCGTGGAGCTTGGTATAGCTTTCGCTAAACTCCACGACGATGGGCGGGAGGTTGGCTCTCACGGGCTTCGAAGACGACGGAGCCGACGCTTGGTCGGCGTCCATCCTCTCCGAAGCCATCGAGGGCTGGGGGGAGGGGTTGTCCTTGCTCTGGGAGCTTGCTCGGGAACAGTCCGCAGCACTACCGGGCCAGAGGCCTGCGGCCGGTTGCTCGAGAGCTCCTCGGCCTCAGCCCCCTGGGATAGGCAAGCGAACCTATTGTCCAGGACCAGCTGCTCAGGTGTCAATGATGGGAGGGGTCCTGCAGGTGCGCCTAGCAGGTGCGTAGTCTCCATGGCTGCCTCGGGGGTCCGCTTTAGGCTGCTTCACCTTGCCAGCCTGGATGGGAGAGCAGACCCTCTTGGTACCACGGTCGTCGGGGGTTACCTCGGTCTCATTTGCGGGTTGGATGGCTGGCGGAGCCTCAGGTCGAAGATCATCAACCTCGTCCACCAGCGCGTCCATAACCCTCGCGTCGGTTGGGGATATACCTACGGATATGAGGGCGGGAAGAGTTTCAGGGCTAGTCAAGTCAAGTCGGGTGTCCGTCATTGTCAAGATAGGGGGTGCCGCTTTAGGGTGATTCGTTGTCACCGTTAGGTTGCCCTCACCCAGAAGCGGCCCTAATCACACGCACGCTGGTCTCTGCACAAGTGCAGGGCCTGGCACGGTGAACTATCTACTCCTAGGAGGACAGGGGAGGATGCCCCTCTAACCAAGATTGCACTGCGCGGGCCTGGTCTGACGACTTTGTTTTTTTGAAAGAGTCCACGCAGTACAACGGGCGAAGATAGTCTGGTCTTAGTCTGGGTAGTCAGTACCTTGGTGTAGCTCGGAAGCCTCAACCGAAGGTTGGAGAACGTGGCAGGCGAACCTCGCGCTGCGCCTCTCCGTGCGCGACTGCGCTACGCTGCAGCAGCACAGCACAGCGTCATCTGGATGGCTTACGCCATATTGTTGTTGCAGTACCAGGTTAAACCCTATGACTGCTGTCTGCTCTTTTTTTGTAGTGTCTTTTGGTCAAATCGTCAGTTGTTATGGTTGTCTGATATTTGCTAGAGCAGCGTAACCACCACCGTGAGTTGGTCGCTGGGTCCGGTACGGCAGTGGCCGGCAGGTCGACCTCCTCGGCGGCGGGGTGGCTGCCGACTGGACCCAGGCAGCAGCAGCAGCGTCATCAGTATGGCTTACGCCATTAAGTTGTTGCAGTTCCAGGGAAGAACCTATGACTGCTATCTGAAATGCTTTTTTGGAAAATGGCTTTTTGACAAGTCTTCAGTTGTTGGCTTGTCTGATTTCTTGGTCTCGACGTGGCATCAGAGCAGTGATCAGCTGCGTGAGCAGCGTAACCACCACCGTGACCTGGTCGCTGGGTCCGGTACGGCAGTGGCAGAGGTCGGCAGGTCGACCTTCTCGGCGGCCCGCTGGCTGCCGACTGAACCCAGAAGCCGTCGTGGGCTGGTCTTGGCGACGCGGTGCGGCCCGCGTATGGAGCCCGCGCTTAGTCGCCGGTCTGGCAGTGTGAGGTGGCTGGCTGGAGCGTGTCTCCTGCGGGGCTCTCTTGGGCGTCGAGGCAGCTTTAGAGCGATACTTCGCCTTCAGCTGCTTCTTCTTTTCGCAGCCAGAGAAGCAGGCTGCGTGATTTAGTCCGCAGTTGCAGCAGACAGCCTCTTCCCTGGCTACGGTACATTCGGCAGCACGATGGTCAGCCCCACATCTGGTGCATCTGCGCCGGTTTTTGCATTCCTTTGCCTCGTGACCATGGAGCTGGCAGTTAAAACACTGCCGGAGTTCGGGCGGAGAAGGCCTCTTCTTGGCAGCCTTCCTAGCCCTCTCTCTCGGCAGTGCTGAAGCGGCCACAGGCGACGGCTAGCTCGGCGGGCTGGGCTGCACCATGTCGCAGCCGATGCCCTGATCACTCAGCAGGCTGGTGGCCCTCGTCAGGTCGGCGGGGCATGAGGCCAGGATCTGCAGGCCTCCCTCGACAGGCCAGCAGAACAGAGGCAGCTCTGTAGCCAGCAGTAGCTGTACATACAGGCTGCCCCAGTTTCCCTCGTAAGCCGCCACCACGGGTTGGACAGGACCCTGCTCCGTGGTTGGTGCTGTGTCCTCCTCATGTGACGGCGTGGGCGTCGCAGGGGCTGCTTGGATTGTCACCGTGTCGTCCTGGGTAGGGCTGGCTCCGGTGCTTGGAGGCCTGGTGCCTCTGACCCCGGAGTCTGCAGCTTCTCTGCAGTTTCGGGGTTCTTGCCGCCGGCAACCTGCCACTCCGTGGTCGCTGCAGTTTTTTGTTTTCGGCGCAGCCGTTTCTGCTTCCCATTCAGCTTGCCGAAGAGTTTCTTCGAGCAGAAGTCGTCCGCGAAGACCAATGGCATTGTTGCTAGGGCCGCTGGGCGCTTGTGCCCCTTGGCCGCAGCATCATCGTGGATGACTTTGACGTCCACATCCTCTTCCCCTGCGTATTTCAGTGCCGAATAGCACTCGAAAGGGTTTGTTGGGAGAGACCAACCATACTTCAGGCCGGCATGTATGACCCACAACGACCAAGAAGTAAACTGATACTTCTGTTGCGGGTTGGCAAGATCCATTGGTTCGAGACGTCCATCAGCGCGCAGGTCGAGCAGGGTCACGAAACCGTCTCGCTCACGTCTCGCCTCAATGTAGAGCTCGTCGCCATCTGGTCCGTCCTCAGCTGCCGACGGGTCGGCCTCGGAAGCAGCAGCACTCATGTCTCCGTCCTGGCAGTGCGAAGTGTGAGGACTGGACCCAAGGAGCAGCAGCAGCACAGCACCAGTCACTGCCTTATCTTTGTAGGCAGGTGGAGGTGGAGGATATTGTCCGAAGACATTGCCTCCAGAAGTATTTGTGGTGATGCAAAACTTCTCTGTTGGTGTGGCTTCTCGGTGGTGTATGTTAGTTAATTAGATTTAGAGGTCTCTTATGACGGTCAATGGTTGTATCATAGCGACCGATGTTGTGTATTTCGGGGTTTGTGCTTCTATTTGAACTCTTATAGAAGACTTCAGCTAGTTGTTTAAACCTGTCGTGTAGATATGGAACTCCAGTGGCTTCATGGAGTGCATAGGTAGGAAATCTGGCTGGAAGATGTAGGGCTCTCTTCAGTGCCCTGTTTTGTATAGTTTGTAGTCTGAGTATGTGGCTGTCAGCAGCGTATGCCCACACTGGACAGGCGTACTCAATAATCGGTCTTACTAGGGTCGTGTATATCTTAATGCCTGTGCTTGGGGCTAAATTGTTGTCTTTGTTAACAAGCGAGTAGAGGCTGTGGAGCCTCGCGTTTGCTTTCCTGTGGATGTCATTTATATGAGCTTGCCAGGTAAGTCTCCTGTCTAGCAACACTCCTAGGTAGCGGGGAGTAGCTGACCAGGGTATGTCTTTCCCGTGAAGGTGAAGAACGGGGTCCGGTTGACGTGGTCGACGGGGCCCAAGTCTTTTACTGATCATTATTGCCTGAGTCTTGGCTGGGTTAATGTCAATCCTCCATCTCCGGGCCCAGGCCTCCGTTACCTGGAGGACTTCCTGAAGACGGCGAGTGGTTAAAATTTTGCTGCGGCTGGCTGCGAGGTAAGCTGTATCGTCAGCGTATGTTGTGACCAAAACTCCATTGGATGTGGGAACATCAGCAGTATATAATGAGTATAAAGTCGGACCCATAACTGAGCCTTGGGGAACACCTGCTTTCACTTTTCTTACACTTGAGAAGGCTCTGTTGACTCGAACACTGAATGTGCGGTCAATCAGATATGATCTTATTAATTTCACGTATGGTCTCGGGATACTCTGCTCATATAGCTTGAGTAGTAGGTCCGAGTGCCATACGGAATCAAATGCTCGTGAGATATCGAGCATCACCATGGCACAGTATTGTTTGTGGTTGAATGCTTTTGTGACAGCTTCTGTTACCCTCATCAGCTGCTGAGTAGTTGAGTGGCCGCGACGAAATCCTAGCTGGTGATTTGGTAAGGCATTTGTGTCCTCAATGTGAGTGGACAGTCGTTTTAGCAGTAGCCTTTCGAATACCTTGCTGATGGCTGGTAGAAGGCTAATAGGTCTGTAGTTTTGTGGTTGGTGTGCGTCTTCCCACTCTTGTGTATGCCCACAACCACTGCATGTTTCCATCGGTTAGGGAACTGTTGACGGCGCAGAATGGTGTTGAAGATTTCTGCGAGGTAGACTGAGGCTTCCGGAGGCAGGTGCTTCAGAGAACTGTTACAGATCTCGTCACGACCAGGAGCTTTGCGAGGGTGGAGTTTTAGTAGGCTGCTGGTAACCTCTTCTGGGGTAATATCGTCCATTTGAAATTCATCTTCTGCTTCCAGGTAAACCCTAAGCCGACGATTGACTTCGGCGAGGTGCATGGGGTCTGCGTATGTTTGCGACGGCTGAAAATTTGTTTCGATGACATCGGCGAGGGCATTCGCCTTGTCTTCAGGAGTGACAGCTAAGCCATGGTTGCCATTGAGAGGGGGAAGGCGCTGTCTTCTTCTGGTAAGCCTTCTCGTTTGAAGCCAGAGCGACCCGTCCTCTGGACTGAGCATGGATGCTCTTGCATCCCACTCTCTGTTTCGGTGCTGCAGAAGGGAAGTTTCTATTTCCCTCTGCAGTCTGTAGAGCAGCCTTCTCGTTGCTTGGTTTCTCGTCAGCTTCCATTCTTTTGCAACCCTGTTTTTGTGTCTTATTTCAGCCATCAGTTGAGGGGGAAGCTGTGGACAGACAGACAGACGTCATCGGTAAGGGCGTAGCCCATCCTGTTTACAGTGTGCCAGGACATTCCTATTACACTTATCTGATTATAGAACTCTGAGCATGGCTTTTTGTTATTGTCGGGATTGAATAAAAATCTAAAATATTTTATGATGTTCTAAAATTAATGGGGGGAAACTTAATATGCATTTACATGGGGCCTGACTACCAAGAGTGCCTACTTAATTCTATTGGTGGGTATATTTACATTGAAGGGCCTACTTAAAAATACTAATGGAGGTAATATCAATCTGTGGGCCTACTCATAAATGTTGAGGGGCCTACCACTAAATTTACTGGCGGGTTGGAGGAAGTTGGGAGGTTTATTGGGTCTTAAAAGTTAAATTCTCTAGTCAAGGTTAGTTTAGGTCGCTTTCGGGGATGCATTTCAGCTGTCTCGTTTCCAATTTCAGAAATTTGTTGGTGGACGGATTGAGAACATTTTTGGTAGAATTTTTGTGACTTTACTTTTATCTGCTCAGTTAGTGTTGGCCAACTGAGTATTTGGCGTACTTCCCGGTTAGGGAGGTAACGCGGTGCATCCAAAATAACACGCAGCGCCCTGTTTTCGAGTGCCTGCAGTTTTTTAATGTGAAAATCGGCTGCCATGCTCCATATTTCTGAACCATATAAAAATGTTGGTTGGATTACATGCACGGTACAGGAGCATTTTTGTATCCGTGCGTAGGCCGTCGCCTCTTAGGAACCGGGTAGAGGCCGGCAAGCTTGGCGCGACTTTTGTTCTTAACATCATCTATGTGTTTGTTCCACGTCAGCCGCTTAGTCTAGTAGCAGCCCAAGATATTTTACGTAGTCCTGCCAGGCAATGTCTACATCATCGATTTGGATCTGTAGTTCTGGTGTGTTAATTTCGGTTTGAGAATACAATAGGCTGACATTTAGTTTTTGTTTATTTTAATTCTCCAGAGGTTACACCATTGTGTTAATAATTCTAGGTGACGTTGCACCTTCTTTATAGCATAATTGACATTCCTGTCAGCTGGCATAGACAGTTGTGTCGTCCTGCATATAGTGAGAGATTGCTTAATATGTGATTGTGGTATGTCGTTTACGTAAATATTGTATAAGACTGGCCCGAGGACACTACCTTGCGGTACGCCGGCATGTATTTTTCTAATAGTGCTTTGGGCGTTTTCGTGTTTAACGAAGAATTTTCTCTCTGCTAGATAGGAATTTATTAACAATATCAGGTAGTCTGGGACACCATATCGGTGTAGCTTGTAGATGAGTCCCTGGTGCCAAACTCGATCAAAAGCTTTCTCTATGTCAAGAAAAACCGCAACAGTGCCATTTCCTGCCTGCTTTTCCTTGCAGATGTGCTCCACTAGCCTGGTACATTGGTGCACAGTGCTGTGTTCTTTCCTAAAGCCAAATTGTTGTCCTATAATTATGTTATTTTCGTGTAGGAATCTGTTTAGGCGATTTAGCACTTACACGTTCAAATACTTTCGCCAGGATCGAAAGCAAGGAGATTGGCCTAAAGTTTTGTGGTTTGGTGATGTCTTTGCCGGCTTTGGGTAGTGCCACTACCTTAGCCACTTTCCAGGCTTTAGGAAAGTAGCACCGGTTCAGACATGCCTTAATTATTTCAGTTAGGAATCTAATGGCTAGTGGAGGCAGGTTTTTTATTTGGATCGGGGAGATATTGTCATATCCGGAGGCTTTTTTGGATTTGAGCCTTCGGATGATGTCAATAATCTCTCCTTCCGTTGTTTGTTGCACCATATCATACCGGTCACTGTTGATGACGCGATCGAACACTTTTTGTACATCTTGTGCATGTTCTGCACTTTCATCATTTTCGATCGCGTTGGGCATGAACTGTGCTTCTAATGAGTCCGCAAGAACCTCTGCCTTCCCAGGTGGGTCAAACACGAGGCCTTGGGAACCTTGCAGTGGTCTGATTGGTTCTGTTGTTTTCGTTAGTGATTTGGCTAGTTTCCATAGTTTTCTGCTGTCATTTTGCGCTGCTTCCAGTTTTCTTTCCCAGACTATCCCTCTATGTTGTTTCAGATTCTCTCTGATTTCATCTACCAGGTGGTTGACCATCCTTCTGTCAGCCGGGTCACGCCATCGTTGCCATCGCTTCCGTGTCCGATTTTTTAGGTTGATCAGTGCTCTGATGTGCTGTGGTAGCTGATCATGCGTGAAAGTTGTCTCAATTTTGATGGTGTTTAGCTTAGTACAGTCTTGGATGACTGAGCTAAGTTTGGCAACGGCATCCTCTATTTGGTCTATTGAATTTGGAGGTGCTTTGTCCGCCAGGCGGAACGAGACATCCTCTTTAAAATTGTCCCAGTTGGTGTGGAAGCGTGTCCACGTTTGTGGTTTTTCTGGCGTCTGTAGCTGTGACTGACAGAAGAATCGGATTGTGATCGGAACTGAGGTGACAGTGGGTTGAGACCTCCCGCTGCCATCGCAGACCTTTCACTACGAATACATCCAGGACATCTGGCTGATATCCTGCCGTAGTCGGGAAGTATGTCGGCGCACGCTGGCGCTAGCACTTCAACATTTCTGTTGTCGTGCAGCACCGTGCGCAAACCCCTTCCATTCCGATTGGTAGTGCGGCTATGCCAGATCTGGCTCTTGGCATTCAAGTCACCACCCAGTATCACGATGTTATTTCTATCTAGCAGAGTTTGCACGTTTTCCGGCTTTAATATCTTGGTCGGAGGATTGTAAGCTGCTACTAGATGGATGAGGTCCCCCCTGAACTTGATTTCAATGCCGGTATGCTCCAGGTCACCTGTTTGTGCGGCAGGTAAGATCTCTGTGGACCAGCCTGCGTTTAGTTAAGACAGCAGTGCCGCCTCCCCTCGTCAGTCGGTCAGTTCTCGTCACTACGTAATTCCTCAACCTGAAGTCATTTTCGTGGCTTCAGGTGGGTTTCCCCCAAGAGTGCTATGTCAATGTCATGTTGTTCCAGGAAGTCAAGCAGTTCTAGTCTTTTTGTGGTAATGCCGTTAGCATTCCAAGCTAATATGTTTAGTCTCAGTTTATTTTGTGTCTCCATCATTGAGGTAGTCAGCTAGGGCTTCTAGGAGAACTAATGACTTTTCTGTGGGGGTAGTTGCCTTTTTGAGTTTCTTTGCAACAGTTTTCACTGTATGCATCATCTTTTTGAGGTCAAACTCCTTCAGAAAAGTAACCAGCTTCTAGTAGATCGGATTTGAAACCACCTGACCCTCCAGACTTGTTGCCTGAATTGTCGTGTGATTTCTTGTCCCCCTTTGTCTTTTTAGTATGCGAGTGTTTTTGTTTGTCGTCTGCCTTCTCATTGTTTGCAGTCGATTCTTTCTGTTTGTCGTCTGTGTCTTTGTTCCATGGATTTGGTCTGTCGGGAAGGGAACTGCGTCTTGTCTGACACGTTTGGAGTGTCATTGCCCTCGGAAGCTTTTGCTTCTTCTCTCTGCTGTTTTAGTTGTTGCAGTTTCGATTTTCGGGCCTGCACTATTTTCTTGTAGTGTGGACAGCCCCGGTAACTAGCCGGATGCCGACCACAACAGTTAGAGCACTTAGGTGGCTCTTCTTTTGTTTTATTACAATCTTTTGTGAAGTGATCCCCGGAGCATTTCACGCATTTTGGTTTGAATTCTGCAATTGTTTTGCCCATGACCATAACGCTGACAGCGGTGGCATTGTGATGGGCCTTCAGGTGTTCTGTAAGACTCTACTTTCACTCTAAGGTGCATAAAGCTTTCTAGCTTATATATATTGCGACCTTCTTCTGTGTTATCCAGACTGACTAGGTATAATGGCATGGGTACACGGTCATTTCGTTCTTTATCGAACTTGGATAGCTGTGAAACCTGTTTAACAGGTAAATCAAGTGCAGTGAGGTGATTGTGAATATCTGTTGTGTTTACATCTATCGGCATCTGCCTGATGACTACCTTGAGTGGTTTTATCTGTGCGTTCAGTTCATAAGTATGGAACTGAACGTTTTTGTTTGTAAGAAAGCATGAATGGTTTTGAAATCTAATTGGTTGTAAACCTGGTACTTGATGCTACCAGATCGGTAGGCAATATTCAAATTACCTGTGAGTAATGTTTTCAGGTATTCAACGGTTTTCATGTACCCAGCTGTTTCATAAACTATTATGGGTGGGACCTTGGGCTGACGTGGTTGCTGCCTTTGATTTTCACTTAGTGTATCAGGTGCGGCATTTGTCAGGTCTGTGAGGGGTTCAAATCTATTCCCCGTGGGCACATTAGCAATGGTTGCCGGGTCTCCGGTTTCCATCACTTCTGTACCCGAATCGTCAGGACGCTGGCGTTTGGGTGTTTGGGATAGTGCGGGTGAGGGGGCCATGGCCTCGGAAGCCCTTACGGGCACCGTGGCGGTCGGGGTATGAGAAATACTTATGCTAATTATATTATATGAACCTACACTTAACCTAATCGCCTGGCCTAATCTCTGTGAACGCGGGGTGATCTGACGTGAACAGGCCCCTGGCTCACTGAATCCCTAACTAACAGGCCCTAGCACTGTGCCTATTGCACAGTATCTAACCTATCATACAGGATGGACTGACGACAATATTTGCTTTGGTTGTGGCAAGCCACAACTGACGACTTTGCTTTGCTTTTTGATGGCGGGATGGCCGCCAGGCCCTAAGCGCTCCCCACAGTGGAGAGATCGCTTAGAGCGATGCGCTCGCTGTCACTCCCAGCGAGCGACTGAGCCAGCGCTCAGTCTTCACGCAGGATGTAGTCGGCGCAGCGCTGCTGCGCTCTGCTGGCAGTCTCTGAAGCTCGGCGGACGGACGATGCGTGCGTCGCTCACGGCTGCTGCTGCTCGAGTCAGTGTGTGAGTAGTAGCGGTGAGTAGGAAGCTGTGGAGCCGTCGTGGGCTGGTCTTGGCGACGCGGTGCGGCCCGCGTATGGAGCCCGCGCGTAGTCGCCGGTCTGGCGGTGTGAGGTGGCTTGCTGGAGCGTGTCTCCTGCTGGTCACTCCTGGGCGCCGTGGCAGCTTTGGAGCGATGTTTCGCCCTAAGCTGCTTCTTCATTTCACAGCCAGAGAAGCAGGCTGCATGGTTAAGTCCGCAGTTACAGCAAACTGCCTCTTCCCTGGCTGTGGTACATTCAGTCGCACGATGGTCAGCCCCACATCTGGTGCATCTGCGCTGGTTTTCACAGTCCCTCGCCTAAAGGCGCTACGCTGCTCCGCGCCGACCGCCTTATATACCCTGGCGGCGCGGCACGAACTACGACGAATCGGCCGAGCGGTCGGCTGGATCGGCTGGCCTCGGCGGCTAGCTAGCTTCTCGGCGCAATGGAAGAGCCTCACCCTGGAGGAACCGCCTTCATGATCACGGTAACCCCTACGCCAGAACGACAAAGCCTCCGAAACCCTCTGCCAGATATTAATAGGCAGTAAATTGGCGTGGCTGCTGCTGCTGCTTCTCGGCGCTGGTTGGTCCTCTCGCTGGCGATGTTCCCTCTCTGGCGGCAGGCGACGAACTGGGCAGCGAGGAGACCCATTCGCTACCGAGACGCCGGCCGAGTAACATCGACCTGCAGCGGACGTCATATTGAGCCGTCAGCGAACGCCCGACACGGCAGACCTGCTCAAGTTCAGGCGCATGACACCGCGTACCTGGCATCTAGCCGCAGTAGAGTGCTGGCCACCCGGCGCCTACAGGAAGTCTTGCAGGTCACTGAGCGTGGGCAAGGAGATGGCGAATAGACATAAATCCAACCAAGACACAAGCCATCATAATCACAAAGAGACTCGGGGCTCGTCGACCAACACATCCGGACCCAACACTTCACCTGTACGGTAGTGACATTCCATGGTCCCCCACAGTACGCTATCTAGGGGTGACCCTCGATAAAAGACTAAATTGGATCAGCCACATTAATGACATCAGACGGAAAACAAGCATCAGATTGCAGAACCTATATCCAATACTGAATAGAGACAGCAAGCTTGCTCCAGCTACAGGAGTCAAACTATATACCTCTCTCGTACGTCCCATAATGGAATATGCATGTCCAGTGTGGGCATACGCTACAGACCGTCAAATTGGAAAGCTCCAAATAATTCAAAACAGGGCACTGAAGAGAGCCCTTCATCTTCCGCACCGGTTCCCCACGGAGGCACTCCATGAGGCAGCCGGAATTCCAAAAATGAGGGACAGATTCCGACAATTGGCGGAAACATTCTATAAAAGCACAAGGCAATGCAACAATCCAGTGGTAAACACAATCGGCCGCTCTGATACTAGCGTCGATAGACACAAAAGACCACTTAGCCTACTAAGTAATTGACACCATAAAGCAGACGCACCAACCGTAATGCATTGCAACCCCATAATTCCGATGGAGTAAATGTCTTCGCACAAAAACTCTGCCATCCACCTGCCTGTTAACTAAGGCAGTGAAGGTGCCACGGCGCAAGCATGTCGTCGGACGCAACCAACAGGAAGACTGTGGCTGCCAAGAAGAGGAGAGTAGGCGGGAAGCCGCCGCCAGAGACTTTCTCTCAAGCAGCTTCTGACGAGTTGATGGAGGAGCCAGTGCCGAAACAGCCGCCGCCGGCGCGAATCGCCGCCAATTATGAGGGACCTGCAACCCCAATCATGTTCGGCTACAGCGGCAACTTTTGCAGCCTGGTAATCGAGCTGCAAAAGATCACGGAGCTGCCCATCTTCTGTTGGCCTGTGGACATTCGGGACTTCTGTGCAGTATTGAGGGCCCGCCCGATGGGGATCACCGCCTTCAACTGCTACTTTCCAGACAGTGAGGCAACCGCACTGGATGTCCCTGTGCATACGAATGCCCCTGTGCAGACGGATGCCTCTGTGCAGACAGTGCGGAAGCCCAAAACCAAGTCAACCTCCCGCAAACTGGCTCAGTGCTTCAAGTGTCAAAACTTCTGGCACTGTGCCAGCGAATGCACCAACCAAGCTAGGTGTGTTCGTTGCGGGGGCGACCATCGATTGGCGGACTGTCAACAAGACCGCAATGAACCTGTCTGCTGTAATTGCGGCTCCAAGCATGCCGCGTCCTACCGTGGTTGCAGAGCGTGGAAGGAGCAAACCAAGAAGCTCCCTCAGCGGCGCCAAGTGCCGCACTCGCAGCCCGCTAAGAACCGGCAGCAGACCAGCGCTCCTGCTGCGGAGGCCATCCCGCAGCAGACAGCAGCGCCGAGAAGAAAGAAGAAGACGTCACGACCACGACCACCAGTGACAAGCCACGAAGAACCACCTCCTCCAGGAGGTGCGACCTGTCGCGGTAACAGCACATGCTGTGACCGCATCCAAGATACGGGTCAAAGGGTGGACAGATTTGCTGCTCTCCTCACTCTCCTGGAAGAACTGGTCAGGCAACTCTCTTCCAGAGAAGCGTCTCTGACCACGTAAATGCCCACCCACCTATGGCAGGCCCCTGTCCGCGGCCGGTGCCATTAGAAGTTCTTGATGAACAGCCAACCGAGAAGACCAACCGACAACAGAGGAAGGAGTAAATGTCTAACGACAACAAACTCCAGAATAGCTGCTCCTAATGGCGGAGCACCATCTGGCTCCGCTGCTGCTGCACCAGCGAGGAGACATTCGAGTGGGAGAGCGCGCCTAGTGAGGACGTGTGTGAGAGACGCGCGCACCCTCCGCCCAACTCCGAGTAGCGCCGCTAGGGCGCAGCTGTGCTGCGTTAGCCATACCTTGCCTGCACGCTGTGCGCCGGCTCCAGACGGCTGCCAGCAGCCAGCGAAGAAAGATTTTTTTTTTATTTTTTTTTATTTTTTTTTTATTTTTTATTTTTTTTAAATATCTTTCACTCCCCCAGCTGAAGGCTGGGGGCGGGCCGTTGGAGAGCGATAGCTCTTTTCGGCCTTAGGGTAACATTATATTTATTGATTTTAACACTTTATTTACTCATTTCAATTACATAATTTCTGTTTCTCTTCTAAGGGATTAGTGTCGTGATTAATTTTGTCAGCAGCTGGATTATCTGGGCCTTCTGGAGTTGTCTGGTTCCGCTGCATTGACAATGTTGATCTTGGTATTCTGCATTATAGCTTCCTTGTTCTTGGTGTGTACATCTCGCGTCTTGGCAATGATGTGTGCATCTCGCGTTCTGGTAATCTCCTGTAGTTGGCCCCTGGTTTCCATCCGGTGGCTTGCCTCGACGTGTGACACGTTGGCTGTAGTCGGTTGGCAGGTTGGTTTTCTTCCACTTCTTGGAATTGCCATCCTTGATGTTTGGTGCCGATGTTATCATGGAACGTCTGGGGTGTTGTTTCCTGTCAACAGCTTTCTTTAAGCTGCGGCGAACTGGACAGCCTTCGTAAGCTGCTGAATGCGGTCCCCGGCAGTTCGCGCATGTCGGGTCTGCTTCCCTAGAGCGGCTGCAGATCTTGACGTTGTGTCTTCCACCGCAGCGGACGCAATGTTCTTCAGCCTGACAGTCCTTGGCGTAGTGAAGGAATTTCTGGCACCTGTAGCATTGCTGGACGCTTGTAGATGCCTTTCCTCGTTTGTCTGCGATTTTCCGTGGCGCAAGGTTGGCCCTCTTCAGAACTGCTTCTTTTGTTTCGGTCTCTGGTCTTGGCTCGGGCTCTTCTCTTGGCTTGTCAGGTTGCTTCTGCCTATACAGGATGCCTTCATCCTGTAGGATCCTGAGAACGGCCGGCAAGTCCTGCAACTTCACATACAGGAGGCTCCAGTTGGAGGCTTGTAGGCTGTCAGTTGGTAGGGCCGGTCTCCCTTCCGTGGCTTCCTCTTCTGCTTGTTCTCTTGAGGCTTCCAGCATCGTTCCTGTAGATGATTCCTTGCTGATGTTGGGCGATTCAGTAGATTGTCGAGGGAGTAGTCTACGATGTAGGTCTTCCATGTATTTCTTTTCATCGAAGTCTTTGGTAAATACTGTTGGAAACGGTAACTTCGCAGCCGGGGCTTCCTTCTCGTCCATTCCATCTATATCTTCATATATTGGGTAAGCTAGTTTTGCGTGTGCTGGATCACTGAGAACCCGGTAAAAATCCTCTACAGTACCGGCTGGCAGGCTCCATCTGTAGATTTTGTCGAAGATCTCTACGCGCATTTCCATCCGCAGATAGTCCTTGGGGGCATAGAGGTCTCCATCAAGGCGGTTCCTCCAATAGCTAAGTGGATGTTCGTCATATCGGACTTCGTATTTTTCTCTGTCTGAGCTGCAACGTCGACAGCCGGGCCTCATATAGAGCCGTCGCCGTAAACGTCGAGATGGGACGTAGGAACAAGAAGCGAGCAGTGAGCCAGGCGGAAGAAATCCCGCCATCACCACCGAAGTTCTGGAGCGAAGAAGCCCAGGCAAGTATGGAGTTTCTTCGTAAATGGAATGCAGACTTTCAACTGGAACTAGCGTCGCAGCCGGCATGTGCCGTCCACGGCGTATCAGCGCTCCAGCCGGCATGTGCCGTCCACGGCGAACTACCAGCGCCTGACCCGGCCCCCCGCCCCCCCCTCCCCCGGACAGCGTCGCCGCTGACGAGGAGGGGCGGGAGGACATGGAGACCGAAGAAGACGCTACTGAAGAGGGTCAAATACTGACCATCAACGCGACTCCGCCGCAGCTCGGCGCAATCCTCGGCTCGCTGCAGCGGCTCACGACTACGCCACTGTTTTTATTTATTTCCATTTACATTTGACCCAGCATCTAGAGACTAAACTGGGCCGCTAATCTTCCCTTAAGACCATGTTTAAAAAACAAATTATGTTAATACTATTAATGTAAATAATCCCATAAATGCGGTAACAACTAAAACAGGAAAAAGTTGCAGTTAAATATCTAATCCTAATAAATCAGCACTACAAAACTACACTAAATAACACAAAAAACTGAAAAAATAAAATGTTAGGTACTAATCAGTTCTTTGACTGTCCAGCTTGTGAATGAAGTCTCATTCTTATCCTCACATCCAGGTGGTTGGTCGAAGGGTGAGTGTGTGACGTGAGACCATAGCTCTCACTCCTGGTATCGACTGCGGCGTAGACCCCAGCTCTTCAGGAAGCTGCCCTCCTGGAATACATGAAGTACTCCAGCAGTCACTCAGAAGTGAGATTCCTCTGGAAAACTCAGATGTGGCTACAGCAGGTCATGATGGATGTCTACGTCGGTTTCCGCCCTCAGCTTTCTTCCGCTCCAGATATTTCTCCTTTTCAATTTGAGAGGTTATTTCCGCACCTTCATTTAGATAGTGCCTTAGTCTCTCTGAACGCAGTATGTCAAAAATCCTCAGACCTTGTAGCTGTTGTTGCTGAGTGATTCTCGTCTCTGCTGTTGTTCTGCATTCCCACACCACGTGCTCTGGTGTGCTTTCCTCGCCACACTCGCAGTTACTAGTTGGTGTAAGTCCACGTTTGTTTAAGAAGCTTCTGTATGGTCCATGGCCGGTTATGTATTGGATTAGCCCTGGAGAAGGTTGTAGGAATTTCATGCTGATTCGTTCAGCTACAGATGGAAACATGTCGTACGTTCTACGACCTGTTTCACTAGTGTCCCACTCATTTTGCCATTCTTCAATCAGTACATTCCACAATTCCTTTTTTGTCCATACTTCTTTTCCAGTTATTTCTACCACCTTGTCCATCCTGTTCTTCCTCAGCCAATACATTGCTCCTCGTCTCCTCACTTCTAGATCTAGGGGCAGTACACCTGCTGCTACTGCTAGAGCTGCTGTTGTAGTTGTGCGATATGCACCGGTAAGCCTGATGAGTATCGTTCGTTGAAGCCTCCGGTTTTTCTCCCTCGGCTTAACCTTTGTGAGGTGCTTGGCCCCAACGCTTGCAGCGTAGCCGACAATGGATGCAAGTATCACGTTATTGTATGCTGTCATTGCCAGGGCAGGGATTTGAAACTGTCTGTGACCTATACTTATGATTGCATTCATAGCTCGTAAAGCTCTTCCGCAGACCTCCTCCAAGTGGGCTCGAAAGTTAAGACTCTCATCCAGCCACAGGCCCAAGTATCTGCTTACGGGACTCCGGCGTATTTTCGCATTACCTACCCTTATAGTGGGATTTCGTTTAAGTTTTTTCTCTTTTGAAAATACCATATAGTTTGTCTTATTTAGAGCGAGTTTCAATTTCACTTCGTCACACCACTTCATAAGAATTTTAAGCACTATCTCACTTTTCGCTTCGATTTCAGCTCTTGACATCCCTTCCACGAGGAGAAGAAGATCATCTGCAAAGGCAACCAGTCCTAGCAATTCAGGTGTCCGTTGAAGAATTTCCAGTAATGGTTCTAATGCTAAATCCCAAAAGATAGGGCTGCAGACAGATCCCTGGGGGCAGCCTTTATTTATTTCTCTTTTGATTTTGTCGTTAGGGCATCTCATGGTAACAGTTCTATGCTTACAGTAATCTCTCAGGCTTTAGTACAGCCGCTTTGGACAGCGGATTTTCCGGAGTCTTGCAAATAATGCTGGCCACCACAAGTTGTCGAAAGCCACCGAAATGTCAACAAGGACTCCCACCACATATTTCTTTTCTGATCTTTCGACTATCTCGATGGCTCCGTTTATTGCATCCTCAGTCGATGTTTTTGTCCTGAAACCATACTGATTGGGATTCATACCAATCGATGTTCTAAAGTCCTGAAGTTTTCGACACAGTACTTTTTCCTGTACCTTCCCCATCACGTTTAGTAGGCAAATAGGGCGGTAAGATTTCGGTATAAGAGGATCTTTATCGGCACCTTTCTTAAGTATTACAACTTCACCATGCTTCCAGATGCTTGGTATTCTTCCTTGCCTGAGACATTCGTTGAATAGTCTGCACAGAACTGGAGCTACATCCAAGATCAACTTTTGTATCACTTCAGCCGGGATTCCGTCTGGTCCTGGTGCTTTTCCCACTCTCAGAGAATTAATTGCTGATACTACCTCGTCCAGTGTTATGTCACTCTCCCTGAAGTCACTCCCATAGGGCTGCCACATTTCGCGATAGAGCTCATCTTGTTCACTGTTCTCCTCTGGTATGTCATGCGGCAGTAGGCTGTTCAACAGCTGGTCCACTGATTCCTTCCAGTTAGTTGTAACTGTACCGTCTTCTCTTCTAATTGAGGATAACGTGGTGGGAGGTCGTATTTTTCCTGCGGCTAATTTGTAAGGAATTCCCCATGGATTCACTTTCAGATTTTCTTTCACAAATGCTTCCCATCTAGTTTGTCTGGTTGTTAGAATTTTTTGCTTGTAATCTACTCTCATTTGCCTGTATCTGGCAAGAAGAAAGTCTCTTTCTTCTGCTACTCGGCTCCTTTGTTAGGCTTTCCTAGCTTTCCTTACTTTTCCTCTTAGTGCTTGCAATTGTGCAGTCCAAAAACTGTCAGTTTTACCACCAAGCTTCTTCTGAGGAATAGCAGCTTTCATTGCATCCTGAATGGCCCATGTTAGTTCCCTCCCCATGTTGTCGACATCGAAGTCTTCTTCCGCTACTGCCGGAGACAAGAAAGCTTCTCTCAGCCTCTGCCATGAAGCCCGTCTTATATTGTACTGCGTTTTGAAGTAGGGTTTTCCCGGATCGGCTGTTGTCTGTTCCCTCGCAATTTCGAATACTATGGCGTTGTGGTCACTCGTGGTAAGATTGTCCGTCACTCGCCAGTCATGCAGCATATTTCCAGCAGCGTTATTTGTTAGAGTTACATCGATGTTGGTGAAGGCGCCAGTTGTGTTGTGGAAGGTGTATGGATTTCTCTCTTTGTTCTGGACTTCAAGATGCAGTTCATTTATAAGATCAACCAGAAGTTCACCCCTAGTATCAGTTCGACGACTGTGCCACAGGGCCGACTTTGCGTTTACGTCAGCCGTTATTACCATAGGTTGATCAGATAGAGCTAAATGTATCTCCCTTATTTTATTCAAATAGGGTTCAATTTCATCTCGATGTTGAAAGTACATGTTTAATACCACAAAATTGCCCCAGTGTGTGCTAATTTCTATACATGTGGTGTGTTCATCACAAAACTGCGCTAGTTTAGTCACTACAGTGTGTTTGTTGAACACTATTATGGCTGACATGGGTCTCGGTCCAGTTGTGATTATCTGCGACGTTGCCGGCATGTACGGTATTTTGCCTTGTTGTGAATATGGTTCCTGGAGGCAGACAATATCGAAACCTAACTCCTACATCAATTTCCTTACTTCATGCAGGACAGTGATTCTTCTCTTGGCATTGAGTTGCGCGATCTTTAGCTTCGTGAGTGACTCAGGGATGCCACTGTTTGCGTGGCCGGTGAAGAACGTGATGAAAATCATGGCCTGCTGCCCGGCTGACCATGCCATCCTAGTCGCCAAGCTGAAGGACCCCCCGCCAGAGGTGCAGCTCAGGACGACGGAACCCACCGAGGACACACAGCCTCCAACTACTGAGGACACAGCACCGCCGCCTCCAACTACAAGGAACGCCAGTACCCAGTGCAGCAGAAGGGCCCACAAATCGGACATCGCGCAGTGTTTCAAATGCCAGAGATTTGAACACTACGCCAAGCACTGCACCAACACGCTTAGGTGCGTGCGCTGTGGGGAGGGGCATCAGCCGGCGGCCTGCCCCAGACCAAAGGAGAACCCCACCTGCTGCAACTGTGGGGGAAATAATGCCGCCTGCCACCGCTCCTACCCTGAAAGGAAGCGACTGCAGCGAGAAAAGAAATCGGGACGACCAACGAAGCCTGCTCCCTCTACCCAGAGGGGCTCAAAAAGCAAAGTTCGTCAGACTGACAAGGAAGCTGCCACTACCAGCCACCAAAGGCATCGTCACGTCCCGAGCCCTGACAAGAAACTGCCACGCAGTAACACGGGGAAGAAGAAGAGGACAACACGCCACGGAAGAGAGGCTTGCTGTCGTCACACCTGCGTTCGCCAAGACACCGAGCACCAGGATGATAGACTGCAGCCTCTCATCCAGCTCCTCACGGAACTGCTAACGCGACTTCCGCTAAGGGAAGTCGCGCCAATAGCGCGCCCGAGAGCAACAGCTGCTCTCTCCTAAGACCTTTCCACCGCGCGAAGACCACCGGTCATCGCCATAAGAGGATTTAATCTTCTGCCAACAGAGACGACATTCCGACAGCGAGGTACAACCCGTCTACTATTGTCGAGGAGTAAATGCCGAAAGGCAACAAACTCCAACAAACTCAACTCCAATATGGCTGGAGCTGATATTGGCTGCTGTGTGTCCGCAGTAGCTGCTAGGTACTAGCAGCAAACGGACCGCTCCGAGCGGTCGCTCCCGAGTCGGGAGCGCTAGGGGCCTGTGCGGTTTTCGCCGAGCGCAGGCGTATTAGGAGTACGCTCCTGCGATATCAACGGCCGTCTGAGTATATATCCCTCCGAGTGTTAGGGTATTACCACTCCACGGCCCACTCCTGCTGGAGTGGGACCCCCGAGTGAGCGTAGTAAGGTTGCTCTTCGCCGGAAACCTAACGGTGATAACGCAAGGCGAAAGCAACACTCCCCATAGGGAAGAAGAAGAAATGGGCCGCCCTAAAGGAAGAAACCGAGCCAGAGATATGGAGGATTTAGACAACAACCAGCACGGGGCTACTGACAGCCCACGCTCTCCAAGTGAGCCTAGGGACGCTGGTATGGAACACGCTTCAAGCAGCGATGCCGAAAACTACAACGAGCAAAGTGACGACGAGACAACAGGAAGTGATCATGATGGGACTGAACAAATGGATTATGCCCCACCTGGAAAAAAATCCAAGCACCAGGAGGACTTTCCACCCTTGCCAAACAACAAAAGGCTTATAAGCAAAGCTGAAAGCCCCCAATCTTCAACCAAACACGCAAAAACAATAGAAGGCATACCGACCAAAAACCGGTTCAATGCCCTAGCATCAGAGGCAGAGGAACAGAAGTGTCAACCAACGCGGAGGAAACTCACCCACTATCTGATGTTCCTGCACAGCCAGCGAAGGAGCGCATGCCTCCCGTAATAGTGACAACACCCAAAGACTTCACCCAGACCATCAACATTCTGACAAGACAAATGACTGGGGGACTAAAAATATCCAACAATCAAAAAGAAGGAATATCCAAATTCATCACCGAAAACAAAGCAGACTATGAACTATTGACAAACTTCTTCAAGAAGAAAAATGTACCATACAGACCAGAGACCAATGCAAGTGGTCATTAAAGGCCTAACCACAACCATAACTGAAGAAGAAGTAAAATCTGAACTACCAACGAAAGGCTACAAAGTCCAAAGTGTACACCAGTTCAAGAAAAGGGATACAGAAACACGAGATCTAATTCCAATGTCAACGTTCTCGGTATCACTGATCCCAGGCACAGAATCAGAACAGATATATAATAAGCGGTATATATTCCACACCAGAATCACCGTGGAACGGTACAAACAACGGAATGGCCCACCACAGTGTATTAGATGCCAGAGGCTGGGACATACAAAGAACTTCTTCCACTTGCCTAGTCGCTGCGTTAAATGCGCAGGGCTGCACGATAGTAAGGAGTGCAAGCTACCAGCAACTGAGAAGGCAAAATGTGCAAACTGCGCAAGTGACCATCCTGCGTCATGGCGCGGCTGCCGCACCTTCCAGCTAGCGCAACAACCGCCCAGACCATCCAAGACCAACCAAACCAAACAGCAAGACAATCCAAAGAATGCAGATAAAAAACAACCGCAAAAGGGCCAGGAGCCAAGGAACAACCAACATCACACCAACCAAAAGACCGCCAACCAGAAGAACAACAACTAACAGACCAACAACCATAAGAACACCAAGCAGAAGACTACCAATCAAGAGAAAACCTATGCAAGTACCACCGCCGGCAAAAACCAAAGGGACACAACACAAACCAACGCCAACATGGAAAACGGAACAAAGGAACAAAAATAGCACAGGAGTCACTGCAGACATACAGGAAGGAGCCACGGTAGACGCGAAGAAAATACCCATGAAACAGAAAACCTATTCAGTGGAAAATCATTTATGAGAAAAATGATCAAAACACTAGACCGCATCCAAAGGGCCAAGGACGACACCGGCAAACTATTTGCACTGATGAAAGGAGTCATGTCCCTGCTAAAATAATGGCGAGACTAATAGGGAACCTAAAAGACATAAAAATTGCCATTTGGAACGCGAACAACATAAGTAATAAAAAAGTAGAGCTCCAGGATTTCATCCAACGCCTACAACTGGACATAGTACTGCTGACGGAGACCTACCTTAAACCAAATGACAACTTCAAAATTTCAGGACAAGCAATCTACCGGAATGACAGGCTGGGACAACGGGGAGGAGGGACAGCTATCATCATAAATAAAAAGCTGACCCACGAGCATATTGCAACACCACAACTGATCGACATGGAGGCCACAGCTATCAAAATCCACTCTGCAAACGGCCACATAATACTTGGTGTCAGCATACCTAGCACCAAACCGGACACTACGCGATCCAGGACATAGATGCACTCCTAGGAACCGGCAGAATGGTGATAATTGGCGGCGACTTGAACTCAAAGCATAACGCCTGGAATTCAAGGGTCAACAACAACAAAGGGGAACGCCTCCTAGCACTAGCAGAGAGGCGTAACTATTCAAGTGCTAGGCCCCAAAGCTACCAACGCACATCCCCCACAACCGCCATCACCAACCGGATTGTCCTTGACGTGACCGTAGTGAAGGACATCCCACGCCGAATTAAACTTGATGTCGTCAACGACCTATCATCCGACCATCAACCTGTAGTACTCCAAATAAAGAACTGGGTATTACCACATACGAGCGAGAAGCGATCCAAAGAAGTGGATTGGAATCAATTCCGCAGAACAGTTCACAACCAAGCCTCAACCACAGTACAGCTAACAACAAATGAGGACATTGAGGAGGCAATTAAGCACTTCAACCAGGTAGTGCTGGAAGCCGATAGGAGAGCGTCTACTACAATCATCCACCCACCCTACACCGACGAGCTGCCACCAGAGATCGAGAACATCAGATACCTCAAGAACACAGCAAGGAAACTGTGGCAACGGTTCAGAGATCCCCATGACTAAAAGACGGTACAAACAGCTTACCTCAGAGCTGAGGGGCCGACTGTCAGAGTACAAGTCAGGAAGATAGGAGGACAAAATGCAAAACCTAATACTAAAACAATCGGGACGCTTGGCAACTTGTACGCGCTGTCAAAGCCCCAAGGGACCCCAACACTGCAATCATCCGGGCCAACAGGACCGTGCTTCCTCCGAGTGGCCAAGGCAGAGGTGCTGGCGGAGTACTTTGCCAGCCAATACAGGGAGGTTGAGTACGACCTGAAGCCGGCTGAAGCACGAGTAGCCGAGGACATCGAGAACACAGCCCGGAAACATTATGGAAACACAACCAGAGGATGAGCCAGAGTTGACGACACCAGGAGAAATTCGGAACATCATTAAGAAATTGGCTAACAACAAAGCCCCATGGGCTGACAAGATTTCAAACTTCGCACCTGAAAAACTTGCCGAGGAAAGGGATCGTGCTCCTCACTAGGATATGCAATGCCTGTCTCCTCCAAAGGTATTTTCCAAATGCATAGAAAGTCGCCTAGGTCACGGCCATTCCCAAGCGACGGGAAAGACCAGCGACTTCCATCCAATTACAGGCCCATCAGCCTACTCCCCTCCGCCTCCAAAGTACTGGACAGATCACTGCTCAAGCTGATAAATAACACCCTGGACGCGGAAAGGACTATCCGCAAAGAACAGTTAGGCTTCCAGAGTAGGGTAGGAAGTACAAGCCAGCTCCTCCGATTGACTGAAGATGTTTCCCGGGGATTTAACTACAAAAAGTCGACGGCGGCTGTATTCCTAGACATAGAGAAGGCGTACTGATAAGGTGTGGCATGCCAACCTCATCACCAAACTACGAACACAGACGTCTGTCCGACACTGCTACATTCAGTTGATCGGAAGCTACCTGCAGAACAGAAGGTTCTATGTATCAGTTGAGGGACAAAATTCATCTACCTACCCCATCCCGACCGGAATTCCGCAGGGCTCTGTTTTGGCACCAGTACTCTTCAAAGTAGTCGTCAACGACATACCTACACCGCCACATGTCGATATAGCGCAATTCGCCGACGACACGACAATCTACGCATCTGGCAGAAACCATGAACTAAACATCAAACACCTACAACATGGGCTAGATCACCTAGAAAAATGGTGCCGACAGAACAAGGTGAAGATCAACCCAACAAAATTCGCAGCTATATACTTCACCCGGAAAAGGCCTGAACTAAACAGAAAGCTAACAATCACGGGACAGGAACTAGATTGGTTGGAAGATACGAAGTACCTTGGAGTCACGATGGACAAGAAACTATTATTCCGGAAGCACATACTGGACAGGAGAAGACAAGGACACGCCATACTAGCCAACTTATTTCCGATACTCTACAGTTCGGAACTCGCCACAAAAACAAAACTACGCATCTACAAATCAATAAATAATCCTCCCATTCATCCTATATGGATGCCAGGTGTGGGGTACAGCATCCAAGACCAATATTGACCACTTACAGACAGACCTAATCCACGAACAAACAAACAAACATAATTATGTGGAAATCTTCAAGCAAACAGAAAGATTATACGAAAGAGTAGAAAAATTCAGAGACACTGACGAAAGGCTCCATACCCTCGGTACAACTGTACCAAGCCATTGGCACAAGTATAAAGTACCACTAAGCATCATATATCAGACAGAGTAGAACTGATATGATCATAAGAAAACTGTAGGGGTTTTTCACATAAGGTCGTCTTTGACGAGCCGCAGTCATGTTTTCCCCTCAAAGAGTAATAAAAAGCGTCCCCAAAACCAACACAACCTAAACACTGTGACACGTAAAGTAGAGCTACCCAGGTAGCGGGACTACACAAACACGCCGTTGAGGCAGAGACACACACACAGACACACACACAAAAAAAGGCTCACCAGCCAGTCCTCCTTAAACTAAAGAACTGGAGAGCTCATCACTCACGGCAGAAAAAAATCCAAGCACACGGACTGGGACTACTTCACCAGGATCGTACACAACAAAATCAACCCAAATTTCAACGTCACCTCAGTAGATATGATAGACCAGGCCATACACCATTTCGACAGAGTGGAGACGGAGGCTGACAAGCGGTTCTCCACAACAACAACACACAGACCCACAGCTTACGCCGAACTACCGCCCGACATCGAGCAACTGCGGTATCTCAAAAACACGTCGAGGAAACTGTGGTAAAGGTTCCGCGACCCACGGGATAAAAGAAGTTATCGACAGCTCACCAATGAACTGAGAGGACGCCTGCAAGAGCTCAAGACAAGGCAGTGGGAAACAAATGGCACACCTCACCCTCCAGAACAGGACGCCTGGCAACTGGTGCGCGCCCTCAAGGAGCCGATGGAACCCAACACAGCGATCAATGGCCCTGCCGGACCATGCTTTCTACCAGTGGCAAAGGCGGAAGTCCTAGCGGAACACTTCGCGGCACAACATGTCGAAGTTCAATACAACCTAACAGAAGCGGAAAGGCAGGACGGCCGCCAACATCCAGCAGACAGCAGGAAGAAATCCTAGCAGCAACCACCAGAAGATGAACCCGAGCTTGCCACACCCGGGAAGTAAGATCAATAATAAAAAAATGAGCACCAATAAATCACCAGGCGCAGACCGCATAACAAACATGCACTTGAAGAAATTGCCAACAAAAGGACTAGTCCTACTCACCAGAGTCTTCAATGCATGGCATGCTCAAGAGATACTTCCCCGACAGCTGGAAAACTGCCAAGGTGACGGCCATACCGAAACGTGGGAAGGACCAGCGTCCCGGCAAACTACAGGCCAATAAGCCTACTCCCTCCGCCTCTAAAGTACTAGAAAGACTAGTACTTAAGCGAATAAACACAAGCCTAGAGGCGGCAAAAACAATTCGCAAGGAGCAATTCGGCTTTCAAAGGAGTCGGTAGCACTAGCCAACTACTCCGATTAACTGAAGACGTGTCAAGGGGATTCAACATAAAACTCGACGGCCGCTGTGTTCTTGACATGAAAAAGCGTTCGACAAGGTGTGGCACGCCAACCTTATCACCAAACTAAGAACACAGACGACCATCCGTCACTGTTACGTTCAGCTAATCGGAAGCTACCTTACAAATCGGAAATTCTTTGTCACAATACAAGGACAAAGATCTGGTCTACACCAATCCCGGTGGGTATTCCTCAAGGATCGCCACTTGCACCGGTCCTATTCATCAAATATGTAAATGACGCACCTGTAGCACCTTGGGTCAAAATCGCTCAATTTGCTGACGACACCACTGTGTATGCTACGGGAAGTAAACATAATGTTATAATCAACAGACTACAGCGGAGCCTACACCTACTCGACAAGTGGTGTCGAGTCAATAAAATCAAAGTTAACCCCACAAAATGTGTCGCAGTATACTTCACAAAAAAACGGCCACCATTAACCAAAAAACTCAAAATTATGGGCCAAGAGCTAGAGTGGAAAAAACATACAAATATTTAGGCATCACGCTGGACTCCAAACTTCTCTTCCGTGAACACATCCTGGATAGGAGAAGGCAGGGCCTGGCCATAATCCAGAATCTCTTTCCGATACTTTACAGCACGGAATTATCGACTCAAACAAATTACGTATCTATAAATCCGTATCCGCCCCTTCATCCTGTGGATGCCAGGTGTGGGGGACGGCAGCAGACTACAACTTGCTCCACCTACAAAGACTTCAAAACAGGTGCCTCAGGACCATCCTACGTGCACCAAGGTTAACATCAACAGCTCTTATACACAACGAAACTGCCACAGAAACAATACGAACGGAAATCTTTCACAAACAGAAAAGTTTCATGAAAGAATAGAAAAATTCAGAGAAAGCGACGAGAGGCTCCATACCCTTGGCACCACGATGCCAAGGCATGGCACTCCCATCGAGTACCATTAAGTATCATATATCAGCCGGAATAGCACTGATATGATTACAAGAAAACTGTAGGGGTTTTTCACATAAGGTCGTCCCAGACGACCATAGCCATGTTTTCCCTCAAAGCGCAAATAAAAATCCTCAAAGCGCAAATAAAAAGAGTTCCCAAAACAACCCTATCCAATCACAAAGTGATACATAGCAGTAGAGCTACCTAGGTAGTGGGACATGCACAAACACGCCGTTGAGGCAGCGTCAAAATCATGGGTTCATTCGGCAGCCACCCGGCCGCCGAGAAGGTCGACATGCCGACCACTGCCACTGCCGTACCGGACCCAGCGACCAGCTAACGGTGGTGGTGACGTTGCTCACGCAACTAATCACCGCCCTCATGCCAAGAACATAAACTCAGGACAGAACAAAAAGCCACTCAAAAAAGCAAACCAGATAGCAGTCGTAGGTATTGACCTGGTACTGTAACAACAAAATGGCGTAAGCCATACAGATGACGCTGTGCTGTGCTGTGTGTGTGTGGCTCAACTTTTTAAACTATACCCCATTCTCAAATGGGAATAAGCTTAGTTTTAAGACAAAATTAAAGATCTACACCGGCCTTGCTTTATGGCTCTGAACTCTTCAGCATGGCATCAAACACACAAATCAAAAACTGCAGGTTATCCAAAATAAATACTTACGAATCATTACTAACACCCCGCGGTACATGCCGAACACACAATGTCACTACAGCTTAGGTATACAAAGGCTAAGAGATTACATAAAGGACAAATCAACCAAATTCTTTCAAAAAACACATTATTCGCCCCATCAAATCACTCAAGACTTAGGACAAAATGTATATCAACACGAACATAATCAAACAATTACAACACTAACCAGGAACTATCATCATCAAGGGTTCTCTGCTATACAGCAGATCCACGTACAGTGACAGCCCTCCACGGAACCAGGAACTATAGGGTCTGATAATAACATCACACCAAAAAAATAAAACCATGACTTCCATAAATAACCAGCACGAAAACCCCTATTCTGGCAAAAGCTAGAGAGCGAAATGCTCTGGCACTTCAAAACTATATGGACCCAGGTCCAACCATGTGTCTGCCTGTCTGTCGGCTCAGCAGTCGCGTCCTGGACTGCGCTCCTCACGCCAGCCAGCAGACGCAACCTGAAGATGATGGCACGTTACGCCATCGAAAATTCGTTTATCCATGATAGAGGTCCGGCCGCATGCCCGAGAGATTTTCAAGCATTCTTGTTCTTCTCTGAACTTCAGCTTTGGCATGTTGATGTGTTTGCTTCTTCGTGATATCGTTCGCGTGATTTTTCCAAGTGATGTATGCCTTTCGCTTTTTGGCTATGATGTTTTGGATTTCTTTTAAATAAGTGATCATGAACTAGTGATAAGTAATCGGTTTCATAAGGCCTTAAGGAATATCATTCTGGTATGGAAAGGATAAAAATCAGTTTTTTTTAACTGCTTTACGTGTCTCAACAGCGAGGTCTTTAGAGACGGGATAAAAATCAGAGGAGGAGATTCCCCACATAAGCTGTAATGAACAAACTAAAAAAACCGGAAATAAATCCTGAGGATATTGTGGGTGAAATAAGACAGCAAAACAAGAATAAGGGGAATGGTGTGGATGTTAGAGGGTTTAGTAAACCAGTGGTAAAAGTGAATGTGGTTATGGATACAATTAAAGGAAAACAAATGTCACTGAACTAAACAGATATTTTAGAGAAAGATTCAGCATTTGGCAGAAGGACGCCAGTACAGTGGAAAGGGTCTGAAAAACGTTCAAGTAGATAATAAGAAAGAGGAAGAAATGTTTATTCCAAAACAAAAATAAAAAAATTACAGAACCTGCTTGCTACAATACAGAGGCTAAAGAGGTCGGTAAGAAGAGAAAATAACACAGCTTAGAGACAGCAAGGAAGTGGGGAAACCTTGAAACAATTAAACAAGGAATTAACAGCAGCAAAGATGGATGCTAAAGATGGGTTTATGAAAATATTACAGCTACAGTTAAGAACTTCTACGGCTATTTTAGAAAACGGAGAGGAAGGGAGGGTATGCAGACATCGTGAATAACGATGGCAAAGAACTTACGGAGGAATTGGATAAGCAGAAATACTAAGTAATGGGTTTCATGAGGCCTTAAAGAATATCATTCTGGTATAGGAGGGGAAAAAATCAGAGGTGGAGATTCTCCAATACTAAAAAACTAAAAACTGGAAATAAATCCTGAGGATACTATGGGTTAAATAAGAAAACAAAAGGAATAAGGTGACTGTGTGGATAATACTACAGATGTATTGAAGATATTGGTAGATGTCATTGTACCTTACCTAGTAATATTATTTAGGCTGAGTTTGGAGACCTGCTGCTTACCAGAGGACTTTAAAAAAGTGTCATAGTATTACCGGTCAATAAAAGAGCTGAGACAAACAGAGTTGAAAATTACAGGCCAATTAGTCCTAACACCAGTGGTGGCAATCTTGATGGAGAGATTGGTATGCAACCACATCAGGAATGTCTGTGAAAGAAGGAACTGGTCTGCAGAACAAAACATGAAGTTAGGAAGGGTAATCATGTGAATATCAGTTAGTGGGCCACATGCAAGATATCGCAGATGAAATGGACAAGGGAGATCAGGTTAACAGTGTAGCACCGGATCTAAACAAAGAATTTGACCGAGTGAATCGTAAAATGGTCGTAGATAAGGTAACTCCACTGGAGTGGATGAAAAAGCGAGTTGCTGGGTGGAGAAATTATTAGTATTTTTTATGCAAATAGACGAATACAGACCACGCAAAACTTAATAATTTTCTGTCTTAGTTGCAATTCCAGTATTCTCGCATCCATTTACTAAACTCACGTTTTCTCTCTTCTGTCCACGTTATTTTTAAAAGGAAGAAAGCAAATAGATAGGTTGGGTAATGCAGTATCAAAAGAGATAGAAGTTAATATAAGATTGCCTCAAGGTAGTGTATCAGGACCATTCCTGTTCATTATTCTGATGAATGATTGTATTGATGGGTTGAAGTCAGAAGTTAGATTGTTTGCAGATGACATAATGTTATATAAAGGGATCAAAACAGTAGATGACTGTGAACAGCTGCAAGAGGATCTGAATAGCATTTCTAGCTGGGAAATTAAATACGGAATGAAAATAAATGCCAAGGATAAGCAGCTAATTAGCCCACAGTTAAAAAAGTAAAGATTTTTTTTATGATTGTAGGGTAGGGAATGAATTGTTTGTTGAAGTTCCTAACTGTAAATAACTTTAGGCAGTAAACTCATCTGGGAAGGACACATTGGATAGGAAGTGCTTCATTTGTTGGAGAGGATGATGAGGAGATGTAACAGTAAAGTGAGGGAACTGGGTACAAAACCTTGATCCGACCTCTGCTCTGAACTTTTCAGCATGGCATCAAACACACAAATCAAAAAACTGCAGGTTATCCAAAACAAATACTTACGAATCATTACTAACACCCCGCGATACATGCCAAACACACAAATTCAGTACAACTTAAGTACAAAGGCTCACAGATTACATAAAGGACAAACCAGATTTCTACGAACATGAATTTCCCTTAAATTACGGGCCAGCTGTTTGCGGGCGCGACGCCTAGGAACGAGCATTTCGGAAAAGGAGAGGCTGGTCGGCTGTTCACGTGATACTGAAATGAACATCTATGCAGAGTGGTTGAAGGACGGTAAAAGCACGACTGGGCGACTAGGTGGTGGACGTCCACGCCTCAACACAGAACGTGGAGGTCGGAGGTTTGCCCACTCTGTCAGGCAGAATGGGATGGTCAGCTGTGGCAGAATCACGATTCTTGTGCTCTGAAACACTTCTGGAAGTACCAGAATTGTACTCGTCCCTCAGATCTTCCACAGTAACTCCTTATCCTGCTTTACAGAGCGGGCAAGCATCCAACCTACACGTTCTGTGATGTGGAGTCGGTGTCCATCATATTGTCTACACTCGTGGTTTCACCGTCCATCAAACACTTTCCATAGATTCTCACTACAGTATCACGTGAACAGCCGACCTGCCTCTTGATCTGTGCGTAGAAATCTGGTGTCAGATACCTCTGGGATACCAAGGACTTGTAGAATCCATGGTACACCGAATCGCTGCTGTATTGCGTTCAACAGGTGGACCAATATGCTAGTAAGTTGGTGGTTATAACGTTTTGGCTGATTAGCGTATAACCAGAAACATTTTACAGTTCAGGCATCAAAAAACTGTCCAGCTTCTCCACATCACGCTCTGCATTGACGTATTCCGTTTCATCTTCAAAAAAATGGTCGATTATTCTTAGTGCTGACTTTGAAGCCCAAACAGTTCTCTAAGTGAGTGCAAGTGTTTATATCCTTGCATTTTGGGTTCGTTGCACTTCAGTAAAGGCAGTTTTGCTTGCTCACATGCCCATTGAGATGAAAATGAGCCTCATCTGAAAATAAGATGATGTTTATTGTTGAAAACCATTCAGTTACCTCGTTAACGAATTGAATCCTCTGACTAACATCTTGAGTCATTAATTCCTGTACTAACTGAATTCGGTGTGGGTGAAGTTTTAAGAATTTGTGAAAAATGCTGTGTATTGATGATATAGACAAATTTAAAAAAAGTTGGGGCACGCTGGGGCACAGGCTACAGACGATTGACTCGTTCCACGTGCATAATGGTGGCAGAAGGATATCTCCCCAACCTCGTTCTCGAATTGAAATGAACCTACTCGTAAATCTTCTTGATATTAAGTCTGCTAGATGACTACACGTTAGAATTTACTTAGAAAACTGTAACTATGCTTTTTCTATCTATTTTTTATGCAGAATTCCATGCGAATACAGCATGAAAATAGCATCAGGCTGAGATGGAAACAACCTGGTTTCAGCAACGCTTTCCCAAGCGGTTGTGCTTGTTGTTTAGAAGTTCGCAACAAATGACATATATACCAAGTTATCGATATTATCGAAACAATTTGGAGCATAGGAACCTGGCGGCTTTTCCACTTTTTCCATCATGGTTATCTTTTTTGTATTCTTTTATTCACGAAAATTCCAGTTTCGTACACTCAAGTACAATTTTGGTAAGAAAGGGAAAAAAAAGATACCGGCCTCACATTACATTATAACTGCGGACTGTAATGCAGTATCAGAGTCCTGTATTTTATTGCTAAACTGCTAGTAGTTATTTTTTTTTTCCTTTCTTAAATCTAGCGACTGGTTTGCTGCTCTCATTTCTTCTTATCCTGTTCTTTATCTCCGTGACGGATACTAGTACCTGTTTCTTTTACAGGTTTTTCCTCAAATCGTAGCATCTGTTAACAACCTGAATACTCCTCTATGCCCCCCAATATGTTGCGTTCTTCTATTATCTCCTGTCTTCATCTAAGGCTTACAAAATGCCGGACGTTTCAAACTTTTCAATCGAACCAGAGCGCTTAACGTAGTCGAACCTTGGCTCACACGATGGCGAATTAAAGTCAACGTAACTAAATGCGAGGCACTCCGAACAGCGCTCAACATTTACGTCAGGGATGTTTTAGAGCCCGAGGCATTGTCGCTCCTGCAGGCAGCTCTACACGGCCGTATTTCAACAGGACAATACTCAGCCACATGTGGTGATGAATGTGCAAGCCTTCTTCGAAGAACGACGGGTAATACTGCTTCCCTGGCACTAACGTTTACCTGAGTTCTTGCGCATCAAACATGTCTGAGATATGGTCAGTGGGCAAAGTTCGTTCTGGTCCTCCTGCAACTACTGCGGACGCGCTCACTAACCACATGACAGTGCGTTCCCCAGGCTTTCTTTGATTCCGTGCCACGACGTCTGGAGGCTATGATTGCAGCACGTGGCGGAGTAACACCATACTGAATTCTCACGGTTAAAGTACATGTACAGTTCTGCAATTCTAATCATTTGTGTATTGTCATGTCCCTAATTCTTGGAATAAATTTCGCTGTAAGTACATGGCTCCTTCTTGGTGTTTCAATTTTCACAAACAGTAGTGTACTTGTAACACCCTCACCCGTTTTAATTATTTGCCTCTACAAACAGTTCTCTTTAATTGCATTGTTGCGCTAATTATTCTTTCACCTTGGAATTAATGCAAAAGCATCTTCACTAAGCAATTTACGAATCAAACCGAAGAAAATGACAAATGAAACAACAAAATAACCTTGCGCTACGAATGACTGAACCCAACTGAATGATGAAGGTTAAAAGTGACCAGCAAATAAATTATTACGGATAGTCGACGAACAAATTAATACCAAGTCCAAACTTAACACCTAGCCTACATAACATTAATATAACGGATCGCCATCGAACAAAGTAACATTGGGTTGCTATCAGAGTAACGTTGATGACCACACAGGATCCATACTGAATGAAAACCAGTGTCCTCCATCTTCAAATTCTTGCTTCGAATACAGATTCGCATCCGATCTCAAGAAGTGGCGCAAAATTAACACGAGTTATTCTACTTTCAAGTCCCATCTTTCCAATTATAGGCAAGAATTTCGCCATCCAAGTAGTTTCTGAAATTTTCATGACAACTTAACATTTCTTACTATACTACTTTTTTTCTGTAGAAAAATCACTGTAACATTAAGCTGACCCTACAGAATTTTTTTTTTTTTTTTTTTAGATGAATCTTACTGGCAGTGCACCGCTGAAATGCAGGAAATGTGTTTAAAGGCAGAATTTCATGTTAACCAAAAGTTTTAATATCTTCCATAAAATTTTAAATCTCAATGAATCTCAAGTTGTTTTATTCACATTTCGATTTCGATCATCGCAACACCAAACCGGTTTTGACTGTTTCAAAAATCTTGCATCGTTCGGGCTAATGCCTCCAAAGATTATTTATGTGCCACCGTACAATCATCCAAAATGATCAATTTGCATTGCTGTAAAAATAATTCTGGCCATCGCACAGTTCTTAGAAAAGTTGCACATAGGAGTTTCATTGATGTTCATATTCAACGGCAACTTGAATGCCGAACGAACTAGGTATTTGACAGCCTCCCAACAACGTAGCTGCAATTCCTTATGAATCAAGTGCAAGTGCAATTTCATTCTGCATCGAATTGTCGCCAAAATGTGAAAACAAAAAGTTTTTTCAGTTCCACCAAGAGCGTCCGAGAAGAAAATCCCTCTAGTTCCATCGTTCACAGTTTGCATGAGAGTGTCGTGCGCATATTTTCGTTGCTGATTCAACAGTGGAACGTTCGTTCGAACTGATTCTCACAAAGCATCTCAATCAGATATCTGTTGTTCGAATCGTAAATTATGGTATTGAGTTGACTGTTGTGCCACTTAATATTTAATAAGGTTTCAATGGAGCGCACGCTCCGGTGGCAATTTCCCTACACACCCATCTTCCATCTTTCCCACCAACATTTGCCCTTTGCAAATTTTAAACTTAAATTCTTTCAACGTTTTTGTTAAATTATTCATCATTTCCCTTGGCAACTTATTTCAATCCCTGACACCCTTACCTAAAAAAGAGAATCTTCCCACAACCTTGTGCCTGAAATTGAGTGCTAGCTTGTGGTCATGGTCATCTTTTCCCTTCCATACACTACTTTTCATACCTATTGCAATATCTTTCCATGCCTCATCGCCAGTATAATGTGCACTCCCATGACCCTCCTCATCCTCCTCCTGTCTTACAATGAATCCCATTCCAGCTCCTTTATCATATCCGTCACTGATTGCATTCTGCGATAATTTCCAGGAACAAATCTAGCAACCCTTTTTAGCACCCTCTCCAACTCCTATATTGGTCCCATACTACACTCCTATATTCCAACAATGAGAGGCCCATACTACACTACCATATTCGAGCAATGGTCTGACCAAAGTGTTGTAACACAATTCCTTCACTTCCCTCGTACATCCCCTCACCAGTCGCTCCAACAAGTGCAGAATTTTGAAACCTTTTCCTACCACCTGTCCAATGTGTCCTGCCCAGTTAAGCTATTATCAAATTTAATGCCAAGATATTTACATTTCAAGTCTTCATCAAGCAATTCTTTCCCCACCTTATAATCATAATCAACCTTTTGTTTTTTATTTGTGTATCTAATTAGCTGACTCTTCTTTGCATTTATCTTCATACCATGTTTACCAACCCAACTAGATATCCTGTTCAGATCACCTGCAGCTGTTTGCAGTCCTCTACCGTTCATCCAAATATTCCACAAAAAACACTTTCAGGTTTTTCCGAATTTTTCCGCCAACTTAACCAATTTTTGTATCTCTAAAACCTTTATTCACACAAACAGAAAAAAATAGCTAAAACGGTCCATAGAAAAAAGCACTTTCAGTTTCTCCAGGATTTTCCAATTTTCTGGGCAACTTTTCCAATTTTTCTTTCTCTAAAAACCTTTTATTATTATTATTATTAAGACCTTTTCTTAAAAAAATAGAAAATTGCTCGATAATAAAAGTACTTTCAATTTTACAAAATTTTCCAGTTACCCGGGCAACTTTTCCAATTTTTCTTTTTCTAAAAGCCTTATTCCGGCTACTACGAACATTAAAAAAGTAATCCAAATCAGTCTGGCTGTTCTCAAATACTCCAGTTACAGCGAATATAATTTAATTTTTTTATATAGATTTAATACCTCCCGCGAAAATTAGGTTTCCATTATGTTTAGATGGTGGGACAGATATTTCTTTTTAATATTTCACTGGGTAGTTCTCCATAAACACGGAAAAATTACCTACAACTGCTCTAGAACTCGACATATATGTCGTCAAAGTATTGATCTTTTCCTTCGAATTGATATGGGGAAGGAGAACACGTGTATGTAAACAAAACAAAAAATTTGTAGTGTGTGCAACAAAACTGATATACCGGTAGCTGTTATATTCAGGACCAACGATGACACTTCCCCAGACGAAATCGTCTATTTGAAATCAAGGGTAGTACTCAGATTTCCATTCCATAGTGCTTCTCTTCATTTCATAATTTATAGGCTGCTGTTCTCTAACGGCGAGTTTTGCTGGCATCCACATACACAGACGGAAAAAAAAATCCCAACACCAAGAAAAAATTATTGTAGAGTAATGAAATTTGGACAATGCATTTGTCAAGTTAACATGTTTAATTGATTAAATTTTCAAGATCACAGGTTAATTTAAGCTCAAGAAAATGCATTTCAAATGTGAAATACTGTTAAATTAATAGCCGGTGTAACCTCCAGAATTTTGAATGCAAGCCTGCAAACGTGAATGCATTGTGTCATACAGGTTTCGAATGTCACTTTGTGGTATGGAGTTCCATGCTTGTTGTACTTGTGCTGTCAATACTGGGACGGTCAGTGCTGGCTGTGGATGATGCTGGAGTTGTCGTCCAATGATATCCCATACGTGTTCAATTGGAGACAGATCTGGTGATCTCGCAGGCCAAGGTAACATGTCGACACTCTGTAGAGCACGTTGCGAGACAACAGCGGTATGAGGGCGAGCGTTATCCTGTTGAAAAACTCCCCCTTGAATGCTGTTCATGAATGGCAGCACTACAGGTTGAATTACCAGACTGACGTACAAATTTGCAGTCAGTGTGTTTGGTATAACCACAAGAGTGCTCCTGCTGTCATAGGAAATTGCTCCCCAGACCATGACTCCAGGTGTAGGTCCAGTGTGTCTAGGCCGCAGACAGTTTGGTTGCAGGCGTTCCCCTGGCCTCCTTCTGACCAACACTCGGCCATCACTGGCACCAAGGCAGAACCTGCTTTCATCAGAAAACACAACAGATCTCCACTCCGTCCTCCAATGAGCTCTGGCTTGACACCACTGGAGTCGCAAACGGCGATGGCTTGTAGTCAGTGGAATGCACGCTACAGGGCGCCTGGCTCGGAGCTGTCCTTGAAGTAACCGATTTCTAACAGTTCGTTGTGTCACTGTGGTACCAACTGCAGCTCGAATTTCTGCCGCAGACGCAGTACGATGCGCCACAGCTGTACGCCGAATACGGCGGTCTTCCCTCTCAGTAGTGCCACGTGGCCTCCCGGAACCCGGTCTTCTTGAGGCAGTACCATCCCTTGACCACTGCACCCAACAATCATGCACAGTGGATACATTCCGGCCAAGTCTTTCTGCAATATCGCGAAAAGAAAATCCACCTTCTCGTAGCCCTATTACACGACCTCGTTCAAACTCGGTGAGCTGTTGATAATGGCTTCTTCGTCTTCTTAAAGGCATTCTTGGCTAACATCAACTCACTATGTCAAATCTCAGCGGTAAATAACGTTCACAAACTTTACAGCGCGTATTTAAAGCAAACCTGATTTGCAAGCTCTGAGTAGCGCTACTAGCGCCACACTTATGCGCGAAGCGCGAAATTTGAATCGATGTCATCTTTCAGATGTATAAACACGCCTACCAAATTTCGTTTATCTAACACAAGTCTTTCTTGGTGTTGGGATTTTTTTTTCCGTCTGTGTATATCATGCTCAAACATCCCAGCATCGGCATGGAACAATGTTCGGCGGAGATGTTAATAGTGGGGGTTTAACACTTTCGCCTGAACTTTGAACAATTAAATTCTTGACCATGTGTAGCCTTCTGGTACCTAAAATATTAAAGAAAGTGGCAGCCACGTATTCGTATTAAAACCCAAATGCGTAGGGTAATTGAAAGAAAGTCACTTGAAGACAGTTTCAGAGTTACACAATATTTATATTCGTGCAAAAGTTCACTCGTACATTGTCGGAACCAGATACGTAGATAAAGCATCGAACAACAGTTTCATCGAAGATTACAGATTAAGCACATTCATACGAGAAGACAAACTCACTAAATCCCCCTAACATTTCTTAAAATATTTATCGTATCAGTAGTTTCTGAATAAACGGGGAATCATTTTTTTATGGTTTTTCGATAAAAGCTATAAATAATCGTGGAATAACAAGAACTTCCAAAAATTTTATGATTCGGTGGGATGTTAGCTTTCATTGTATAACCATTAAAATTATGTAAAGGAAACACTTTCTCCATCGCCCTTCACTGCAACTGTGCAATTATTTTCACGCAACGTGATTTCTAAAAATGTTGTGTTCGCGTACAGTATTAAATTTTTAACTTGAAAGGTTCAGAACTTATAAAACTTCGGCAGACGGGAGGAAAAATGAGCGAAGCGATAAAGGTTTTTTTTTTCACTCAGAATGTACGGAACCCTATAGACAATTTTTATGTCGTTGTATCAGCACATTTCCGACCAGATTTGATTTCAAGGGTTCCATTGCAAGTTGAAACAGCTCATTCGTCTTTTACTGAATGTAGGTATGACGCCACATAGCAGGGTATATCATTCAATGAGCTTTTGTGGTAAGACGTTTGTCTAGCAAGCAATTATAAGGAAATTACGATCACTTGAACTAAGCTGCTAGCCTTGCTCCGTGAGTCTACCCCCGCTGTCTTCAGACTACCGTTTTCATTCACAGAGACATCGGTATCTTCTATGATTATAAATTTTAATTTGCATAATTTGCAAAATAAATGTTTTTCATGTTATCACTGTGAAACACGAGACACGATTTTCATTGGTGTTTACATAATTGATACTTGAAGTTTTGAAAAAATTCTCTTCACGTCACAAATAAACACGGATCGCGAAAATTGACACACGGATATGAATCGTTCCATTGCCCTCCGTCCGCTAGCAACAGTCCAGTTAATAGACATGGTACAAACACCATCTAATTAATTACTGAGTAAAATCTAACTGGATTGATGCTTTTATTTGAAATTTTTTCTGTGTCTGTGTTACATATATAGCAAGTTAGTTTTATCTATCTACATTCAACATGTTCTCCCTCAAATGTAATGTGGAATATTCTTTTACTTACCTTAAGCTTTGTAAGCCATTAATCTTTTTGATAAAATTATGAGAAAGTTTAAGTTGAGTTATCGACCAGAACTCTGAGAGGTCATCGATAACCTCGACATTATTGTAAGAATAATTGACGTAAGTCAGATTATATGGAGCCTTGAAGTCCAGCAGTTTAGTAAGCTCGTTGTGCGACACATCAAGATACATGAGGTAAGGTATTTCTCCTAGAGGACTAACATCTTTCAAATAGTTCCATGACAGATCGATATATTGGAGAAAAGTGTGAAAATTTAGTACAGTTACGTCCACCAGATTCTGAAAAAAAAAGTTATAATTTTTTTTTTTTTTTTTTTTTGCAGGAAGTATAGTTTTTATCAATTTCCGTAATATGAATTTCATAATCATAGTTATTATAATAACTGGTAATTAATAATGAATTCGTGATGGTAGCTTGAAGATAAACTAAATATTAAAGCAACTAATACTATCCTGGAATTATTTTATTGTTACCTTGACATGCGCTCTTCTTACTCTCTCTAACACTGGCCCACTTCATCCTAACCAAACATTTCTTCATCTTCCAATTGCATGTTTACCGTCTGATTCAAGACTCTGCTAAGGGCACTTGCATCGCACCCTCCTATGCCAAACTTTTCCTGGGCAGATCATGGTTACCTTAGAAGCCACCATATGATTCAGATAAATAGATGACATTTTTATGATCTGGACCCACAGTAAAAATCTCCTCCTCGAATTCCTAAACTTTCTAATCAACATCTACTCCGTAAAATTCACATGGTCTTACCTACATCTCCGTACTAAATGACCTCTTACTTCTCTCTGTCTCCATAAAATCAACAATCCTACAACATTATCTCCATTTTTACAGCTGCCATCCATATCACACAACACATCCCTTCCTTACAGCCGAGGCAGCCGCGTCTGCTCCTTCAATCCTTCAAAGAAACCTTTACCCTTTACTCCAGTAAAATGACACAAGCCCTTATATCCCGTAATTATTCTCAGGAATTGATCCGAAAGCAGATATCGCGAGCAAAAAAACTGTCCACCACATAGAAACAGACAATCCAAAACCAACCGTAATCCTGTTTTTCTCACCCAGCTATCTCCTGGCCTGGAATCACTGAACTATATCAGATCGTGAAATGTGTCGCTTTCTCTGCACTATCCTTCCATAACACCCTTCACCTTCAGCAGGCGATAACTATATCGTAAAAGCTTATATACTGTAAATTTCATGTTTAAACTTTCTAGAAAGTTTTCTTGACTAAGTATATGTTTTTTAGTAATTTAATGCAGATATCTTAATTAGTTCATTTCATATATGCGCAAAAAGCCTTATAACAGTGTTCGATGTTGCTGCCTTACTTCAAGAAACAGTTTACAATTCTGATGCTAAGTTAATAAAATGCTCTGTAAGAAATCTCAGTAAAGGATTATTATAGATGATCGGCTGATGTATAATAAGTATTTAAAAATGAACGCTTCTTCACAACATTATCATTAACTAATTGAAGATAACTTTTGATGTTGAAGAAGTTAATATGCTTGAAAATATAATCGTCACTTGTTTGAAACTATCGAAATAAATAGAACTTCAAAATTTTTTCTCTGTTTAGGTATTGCATGTTACAAGTTAATTATTACCTTTGCTCTTAGTCTGAGTTTAGCTAAGATGAAATTTTGCGTCTCTGGACAGTGATCGAGATAAGACTGACATGACGCTATTATATTATCAGAGAGTTCTCCCAATAGTTCATCCTCATCTAGTAACAAGTCATCATAATGCCACACTTGTACGAAGGGCTTAACTTCGTCATTCCATAAATGGAAATTGAAACCAACGGGTTCCCATGATCCTGATTTAATTTTCCTGGGTGATTCTATAGATATTGTTTCTTCCAAATCCAGATCATTAGGTACAGCAGTCTGTTGGCAAAAACAATTGTTAGGAATCACTAACATTGTAAAGGTCTGTATAAGTTATTTATCATGGGTACTTTCACCATGTAAGCACTTACAAGTAGTATAACAGAAATTTAAAATGTATTACATTTATATAACAAAAATCTTGGAAGATGATTCATATTCAAAGCATCAAAAGAAATTCATCAATTTTTAAATTTAATTGCACGTTTGTGGTGTACTGCACACTATCGTTTCTAAATTGATGAACGATAATTGCAAATAATCAGAAATGAAATGTTATATGCAGTCTACATCCATCGGCCTTATGCTGTTTATTTAGGTAAGAGCAGTTTCGTCAATACCATTTACATGTATTCGCGAAAAACTGTCAGTTACATATTATTACTATTCAGCCAATATCTATCAATGCCTCATGACCATGGCCTTACCAAAATTTTGTATCACAGTTTTCCATCTTCCCTCGTTACCTTCCGCAATATAAACTCACTGAAACGAGTACAACTGAGTTTCCCATCAAAAGTTATTACACTAATTTTTAGTTTGTTATGTTTTGTTCTTTGGGTTCCCCAGTTTTTCTTTTCACCTAATAAGAGGACTGTTGCGGCATTTATCTTTATTCCGTACTGACTTAGCTAACTACCAGTTTCCTTTGTAGCTGTTCACAGTTATGATTCAGCTAAACAGCATTAGACATCTGCAAATAACCTAACTTATGATTGTAACATATCAATAGAATCATTCATTTCAATTATAAAAACAGTTGTCACATTACCCTATATGCTTACTATTTTCTTCTCCGACTTTCCTGATATCGCCTATCATATCGTGACTCTTTACTACGTGTCTCTTCTGAATTCCTCCACCAGCAGGACACATACTGAATCACCTCAATGATTTTAACACAATTTATCACCTTTCTCTGTTTTCATTTGCACTTGCCTTTGCATTTTCTTTTCTGGCTTCTTGCTCCCTACTAAACTTTGGTCAGAGCATTGTTTGAATATGGTGGTGAAGTATGGAACCCACATTTGTTGTATCAAATATAGAAGTTCGAGGGGGTGCAGAGAAAGACTTCTCTATTTGTCTATGGAAATTTCTGCAGAACGCAATGAGTAACTGATACGATAAAGGAGCTGGAATGGCATTCACTGGAATACAGGAGGAGGGTGAAGAGTCATGGGAGTGTACAAGGCGTATATTGGTGATGAGGCGTGGAAAGGGGGCGTCCGTTAATTACGTGAGATGAAATAGGACGGAAATTTCACGTGAGGTTTTTAAATGCTTGTAGAATGGTAGATCTAGAAAAAAAAAGAAACAGATTTTTGCGAGGTCTATTCGTAAGGGGGGGGGGGGGGGGTTCGGTTCGGATCCGACCAAATCTTACCAGAGGGGGGGCGGGTCCGGAATTTCGGAAAAACACCTCACGTAATTAATTGACGCCCCAAAAGGTATTAATGGAAGAATTAGGAGATGTGCATAGAAGGGAAAAGATGAAAAAAAACACAAGCTAACTCTTGATTTCAGCCATAAGAGTGTGGGAAGATTTTCTTTCATTAATAAGGGAAATAGTGATTGGGATAAATTACCAAGAGACATAATGAATAATTTACCAAAACGCTGAAATAATTTAAAGTTGAAATTTGTAGGAGCAAAAGTAGATGAAGGTAAAAAATGGGTGTGTAGTGAAATTGCCAGAGGAGCGGGCACTCCATCGCAATTAAATTAAATTCAGAATTCCTCCAAGCAGTAAGACATATCCTGATACACGCCAAAGGTTATAATATTAAACTTTCTATGCCTAACTTTTTCAAATGAATCGGAAGGTTCTATTGACACATCCTTAACTAGGCCTGCCATGTTCATTTCATCTGAAACGCTTTGTTAATAGCCCATTTACTCATATTCACAAAAACAACTTATCCTAATGCCATCTTCTAAATTCCTACTTCCTTTCTTCATAGATATGTCATTGTATATCTAGCCCTGCTACTACTAAGGTCAAACTAATTGATTGGCAACCCAAAAGGTGAAACGTTTCGGCGCATAATTGCAGGTTATTGGCTTTGCTCTGAATGACGTTAAATGTTACAAATTTCTTTAATGAATTTAGATCATCAAGTTTAATTAAGACCTTAAATTTTACATTCTTGCTATGCTTAGTTTGGAAGTGTCTTGGAATTTACTTGTGGTAGCAGTTAAATCTACGGCAATCAGCATTAACTAAATTATAACAATATGAATAAGGGCAAAAGATAGGATAACAACTTGAGATAAAAGCAGAAAGTCAGCCCAAAAAGTCATTTCAGACATCGGTAAAAAGATTTATTTTACTGGCTCTAAGGATGACAATGCAGCTCTATAGACAGCGACATTTTACGCTCGCTTACCCAGGGCGCACTCACATTGTTTGCAAAGAGTGTGGGCTTCGCAGGTATCGTAAATTGCTGTCTTGAATTCTGAAATGTTCTTAAACACCGATTTTCAAATGTAACCGTTACACTTAGGCGACGATTTGAAATAATCGATCAACTTACAAAAAGAAACGAAATCCCATAAAACAGTTCATGTAAAAATAGGCCAAGTCTCGCCGTTGTTTAGTAACAAAAAATTATGAAATATTGTTCTAAGCGAAGTTTACACTTAACTGTGTGTGTTCACTTCACTTTCTGAAACATAATGATATATCTCGGGGTTATAGACAGCTGCTTTAAAATTAAAAAATTCTGGTGATTTTTCCTTCATGCATACAATGCTTTAGTAAAACTATATAATTACTTTAAATGTGTTGCTTCATAAATCTTAAAAACAAACGAAAGTCAAGATTTCCCCCGCACGTCTTTCGAAACAATGTGTATTAAGCATTTTCATTTCAATAAATATTATGAAATTCATAATACCCAAATTACCAGAATGTTTTATTTTATTTTAAATTATCGATTTATAAAACCAATCTCTTTGAGAAAATGAAGTGAACACATATTGTAAAGTGTAGACCTGAATCAGAACAAAATCTCATAATTTTTGGCACTAAACAACGACGAGACTTGGCCTTTTTACAAGAATTGTTTTTGTTGGATCGACTTTGACGTTATAACGGATATTGTATATGATAGTTTTTCATACACATGCAAGTAAAACAATCTTTCGTACACTTCCCAGACAACACCAATCCAATTATTGCTTGCAGAAAAGGTATATGAAACGTACAGACGTCTGCCTGTAGGTAATCAATAACCATAAGATATTTGGAATTGGTGGCGGTTTGAAGGGGTAGTAGAAACAAATGATGCGCGAAAGCGTGATTAAATTTTTTTCATACATCCTAAATTTAGAAACAGACGAATAGGCTAAAAAAATCTGCGTGATGAAGTCGCGAGCTTAGCTACTTATGTATCACGTTGCTTGCTCTGTTATTTCCCCTTCTATCCCTGTGCCGTCACTTCATACCAGGTACTTAACATTTCCGCCATTTTCATATCCTTAGTTACTGTTTCCTCTCTGGATGTGCTTATCCTCTCTCAGTTTCCTAGAGTAGCCATCAAAATTTATGGCTTCAGTGTTTTAGCTATACTGTTTTTTACATCCATAAGCCAGTCTTAGTTTAATTTAATTAAAATTGCAGTGGAGCGCACCCATCTTCTCCATTTCCTGCGCACACCTCTAAAAATTTCAAATTTAAATCCATTCAACGTTTTTGATAAATTATTCGTCATTTCTCTTGGTAACTTATTCCACTCCCTGACACCCTTACCTAAAAAAAGAGAATCTTCCTTCACCCTTGAGCCTGAAATCAGGTGCCAGCTTGTGATCATGGTGTCTCTTTACTTTCATGCATTACTTTTAATTCTTACACCAATATCTTTCAATGCATCATCGCCAATATACGACTTGTACCATGACCCTCTTCACCCTCCTCCTGTCTTCAAATGAATCGAATTCCAGCTCTTTTATCATATATGTTACTGATTGCATTTTGCAATAATTTCCAGAAATAAATCTGGCAGCCTTTTTCCCCTAACTGCAATTAATTTTTATTTAGTTATTTAATGTGTACCCTAGATATCTGCTGCTTTCTTACTGTATTATGCTCTGTTTAGCCTCATTAGCCTCCTCAATTTCCTGTGACTGTATGCAGATTCCGCGAAGTTTTCGGGTAAACATTTGTTCCTACAGTCTGTATCTTTGAATTGTACCCACCAGAGCCGGATCTAGGGAAGATTTTTTTTTTTTTTTGTCCAGTTTTGGAATGATGCCTTACTTATACATATTGAACTTTTCCCTAGAATCACTGTTCATTTCGAGAATCGTTCCCTATACATAGTTTTACTCATATACACCTTCTACCTTGGCCACTAGTTTACTGAACATTCTTACATCTACCAAGACGGCTTCGTAGCCGTTTTTTCCATGTTTAACGTGGATCCCAACGGCAAGCTTTTTTTAGGAAGACATTCATCACGTTTTGCCGCTTTGCGCTCGGTTCTACATAATAATAATAGTAATATTATAAATAATAATTCAATCATACACTACAGTATATATACCAATAAACCTTATGTTCCCCCCTAATTCTACGCCTCACAATCCATATTCATCTTCTGCTAATACTAGTGACTTGCAATGAATGGTCCTTGCCTATCCCTATCGACTCTTCTCTTTCTGCGGTATGGTCTGTGACCTTTGGCTCTCCTTTTATCCACCACTCACTGTTATTAAAACTGCCTGTTTTTGTGATTCTCCATTTAGTCAGCGAGTTCTAATACTTTGTTCAATATATTCCTACAGTTTATTCGGAAGATTTTACAATTGGCTTCTTAATATATATATATATATATATATATATATATATATATATATATATATATATATATATATATATATATATATATATATATTATTATTATTATTATTAATTAATTAATTACTGACATGTGTGTTGACAAATGATGTCTCATGTGAAATGCTATCTTCAAATTCTTCCAAGTCCAAATGTTCAATTGAGTCCAAAATTTTAGTGTTTGTTGGCCAGCTTATACTTATAACTTCACTATCTGAAACTTGTGTCGGCACTGGCTTGCGATTGATTTTCGGCTGAGGAAGTCCAGTTTCTTCTCCATATTGCATAAGGATTTCCTTGTCTCTGAACCAGCACCTGTAACAAAAATTCTTTTTGCCGTTACAGCTCAAATGCTTTGTTTCTTGGCTATATCAGGGTAATAGTTCCAACCAAAAAATGGAAATTTGATATTTGTCTATACAGGGTCTGCCCCAAAAGTAAGTTCAATAAGTCCAGGAAAAAAGATTCATTGCAGATAAAGGTACAAGAAACTAAAATTCTTCAAAGTAACCTCTTTCCACGTCGGAGTACCTGCGCCAGCATTTTCCCAGTCGCTGAACGTACCCTGGAAGGCGTCGAAGGGGACCTCCTTCAAGCCTTTTGTCGTCGCTTCTTTGACAGCTTCCAAAGTTCCGAAATGGTGGCCTTTGAGTTCCTTCTTGATCCTCCGGAACAAGAAGAAGTCCGGTGGTGCCAAGTCGGGGCTGTATGGCGTCTGGAGCAATATTGCCACACCGCGTTTCGCTACAAACTGCGTGCAATGAAGATGGTGTGCGACGGCGCGTTGTCATGGTGAAGACTGCAAGTGTTGGCGATCTCCTTCCTGACGTGTTTCATTCTGCTTTGGAGCTTTTTCAGGATTTTCGAATAAAAATGACTGTTTGTTCTTGTGGCACACTCTGAGTGAACAATGTCTCTTTTGTGGAAAAAAATAAACTATGAGCATGGCCTTTACACGGGACTTGCACTTTCTCGCCTATTTTGGGCGTGGGGAAGCTGCCATTTGCATGTTCATATCTTTTGGACTCCGGGTCATACTCGAAAACCCATGTTTAGTCACCTGTAATCACACTAACCAAAAAATTCGGATCACTTTCACACTGCTCCACGAGGTCACATGAGATCGTTGCACGAGCAGTCTTCTGTTCTCTGGAAAGCACCTTGGGGACCATCTTCGCGCAGATCTTACGCATGCACAAATCTTCGGTAACAATGCGATGCATAATGCTTTTAGGGATATTACACTCGTCTGTCAGCATCTGTTGAATGTGACGTTGACCGGCATCCAGAGCGGACGTCGGTGTCCTCTCTGCCCTCCGGGAACATCTTTTGCCAGCAGTAAACCATATTTTGGGTCATGGTATTATTGCCATAAGCTTCCCTCGCAATGGCAACGGTCTAGGCACTAGTTTTCTTGAGCGCAACACAAAATTTTATCACTTAACGTGGCACCTTGACATTCCGACACGTCACTAAAATAAAGGTTCGAACTAGCAGCGATGCACACTGTGGAACAGCCTGCAGGCAACTGACGCGGGTATCGTTGGCTTCCCTAAACCCGCCACAACCTTTCCCGTCACTTGGCGCGCCCTGCTTGCAGTTTACTTCGGTGGCGCAAGGTCATTCATCTTACATTTGGGACAGACCCTGTAATAATACTGCAATATCAGAATCAATCAATTCGAGACCTTAACCGCTTAAATTTTTTTAAAGAAATCATTCAGTTTCTATGTTTTTATGGTCAAAGCAGACGACACTTTAAGATTTTTTTGATCAAATGTATACTATTAAAAAACTAAATAATAAGCCCTGATGAACGGAAAGTGGCTCTTATACATCGTTTGCATAAGTAATGTTACAAGCAAGATGTGAAGGTATATCCCTTTTGCTAGTGGCTTATAAGGAAATTCGCAAAAGAATTACTAAATAGGAAAGGAACAACGCTTGAGTCAGTTTAGAGAATATAGGAGGACTTAAAAAAGTCAGAATTAGCTCAGAGCGGATTTTTAATCTGTAGTCGATAATCCATAACAGACTCACGAGCACCAAAGATATAATAGTTAAAGTTACAGATTTTAAAAAGGCTTTTGAGCCGGTCGACAGAAAAACTCAAGTTAAAGGGATCCGAAATTTGGAGTTAAATCTAAATTGGCAAATCTAATACCTGAAACCCACTCACACACCATATCAAAAGTTATCTAAAAAGTTTATCTGAAACACAGCACTAGACCACAGTACCAAAACCAGAATGTCTTTACGCAACTAATGTAAAGTACTGAATTGCAAGTTGCATGAATTAGAAGTAGAAATAGGAATTAATAACTGGATATTGTGGGCCATTTCCTCAATTGCGAGTTAATCAATTTTTTATAAAGGTGAATAACACGCCAATGCAATTGAATTTTTGTTTTATTTTATTTTATAGAGCGAAACGCGTACGACACCAAAATAAAACAAAAATTCAATTGCATTGGCGTGTTATTCACCTTTATAAAAAAATTGAAATTGGAATTATTTGCAAAACACTTGAACGGTTAAGAACTACAGAACACGGGAAATTGAGACGTAATGATAAAATATATCGCAACATTTGTGCAGAATGAATGACTGACAGGTTAACGAAACGGATCTTCAAATACCTTTGAAATATGAAATTAGGAAGTTAAGAAAGATTTAGAAAGCACCAATATAAGAGAGAAAAAGGCAACAGACACAGAGAGTTTACAGAAAAAAGTGTTGAGAATTGAAGAATTCCGAGGCAGGAAGGAAAAGAAAACTGGATCTAACAGGTCATGAGAGATAAAAAAGATACACAACGAGAAAACGAAGAGTACTGTAGATAGAAGATGTAACAGTAAAGGACAAAACACTGAAATTGGCTAGTGGTCCTTAGAAGAACATGCTGTAAGCATAAGTTATTATGTAGACCGTGAGAGGACTGTAGATTTTGCACATTTCTCTGATGTTTCATTTCACTGAGCTAAAGATACCTTAATTGTGGACCTTCATTAATAAACAAAATGAACACTTTACAGTTTGTAACAAGTATAAACAATCTTGTTAATCGAGTAGACTTAAATGCTCCGATGGTAATTTCTCTATACATCCATTTTAATATTGATTTTGAATAATTTTGAAAGTAAGTTTTTTTAATTATTTAGAATCAAGTGTTCTAATTATTATTTTCTTTCGAACATTATCACACGCTGGATAATTTGTCATCTTGGAATTTTAGTGATGTTAGTAGTGTGTGCAGGAGAATTACAAGCTATTGTACAATTTTTTTTAATAATGATTTTTTAGAAAGAAAATTATGTATTCAGCACCACTCAAGCAGTTAGTAAAAAATTACATCGTGTTTTTTATTTGTTTTTCAATATTTTCGCAAGTTAAGTTTTGCGAATTCAGTTTTCCTATTTTCAATTTTGGTTAATTTTAATATCAAGATTAATTTAACCCTCAATTGAACGGGCTGGCGTACAGAGTAAGCCAATGAGTTATTTCTGACTGTGAATAACAGACTAACCCTTCCCAGTGACGTAGCTAGGGGGCGCGGTGGGGGCGGTCCGCCTCGGGTGTCACCCGTTTGGGGATGACACACGAATTTCGAAAATAGTAATCGAAATTAGTATGATACAAAAAAAAATAAAAAAAATGATAGGTCCTTATGTGTCTAAACGCTTCTACATTTATTGTTTTGAGTTTTGATATAGCGCTTTTTCAAAAGTGATCCAGGGATCTCTTTCATCACAATAGAGTATAATTCCTGGAACACCGCGCGCTTAAACAAAGAAAGCATCTTAGCTCTGTAGCTCCAACTATCGCAGGTAATCGTTGTGCTTGCTGTCCGTCACTGTTTGGTTTGTTAGTAGCGGCGCTGCATATAATGTAAGTTTTCTTGAACAAAGCGAGTAAGTTTTGAAATTAAAGGGTATATATCTAAAATTGTTAAAATCATGGTAATTAGGCAGTTAAACTGTAAATCCTCGAAATTTTTTAAAGCAAATGTTATATTTTCCTTTGGAAATGAAGAAATCAACTTAGCGTATTATTATTATTACTCCCGATTCACTAAAATTGGGTGGCCGAGGGTGTATTACACAAATCCTAATGTCGGAATACGTGTAGTCTAGGCTTCCATTGTCCGGTCATCAATTAAACTCAGACATTTTAAGCGTGACATGAAATTCATTTTTTTTAAATTGTTTTGCTTATTTAGAATTCCATTAGCTTTAATGCTAAGATTTACATGTCCCTTGAAGTATTTTCTAGTAATTTTTGAATTTACCATCTGACAGATTCGTGTTGGATAAATTTAGTACATTTCGCGTTATCCGATTTACACTATGCGTACCTACCTATTGTCGACAGTGTAACTATACTCCACATGAAATCGCATGTTGGAATTTATACAAACAAGACGATTCAGAAAACTGTGCATTAAACTAGCAATACTGTCAGGTTTCAAGTCAATCCGAACGGGTCCTAGTGTTCGTAGAGGGTATCGTCTGTCGTTGGTAATTAGTTTTTTCAGATCATGTATTTAAAACAGTCGAAACCGCCTATCTTTCTAGCGAAATCGTAACATTAGTAAGCACTTAAAATCTAGGTTCATGTAAGTTTGTTTGGCTTTCTATTAACCGAGAACATGCAAATAGGATCGCGATGAAATAAATAATCGTATGATTCTCTAATAAATTTTCATAATAAATTTAGAGAAGAAGAAAATTTCTAGTATGGGTAACCTCTCTGCCGAATGCAGGTACCTAAATTCTTGCGGGTTCCTTATGACAATAAAAATTCAGCTTTAATCATAAACTGAACGAACATTGAAACCTTTTACATTTTTATTTATACGCTACAGAGCGGCGCTAGAAATCTAAAATTTACTCGTGGTGATGGTCTTCGATACATACAACGATATATTTAAGAGTCTGTAGCTACGTATATCTTAGGCGGGTAGTAATATACTTCTCTTGTTAAGTACTTCATGTAAAGACGGATGATATCGCAAAGGAATGTTCCCGTTGTTTGTTTGTTTTTTAAAAAAAATACTTTTTTATATTTCATTCTTCTATTTTTATGAAGGAATTTACTGTACAGTTGCTACTCTTGCTTCTCTGACTATTTAGTATCCCCAAGGGTCTCACGACTTGTGGGACCGGGGTACTGGGATTTCACCGACGTGACCCCATCTAGATCTGGGATTACATCTACTTGTCCAAGCCACTTCTGTTAACTTTCCTCTTGATATCCCTTGGTCCTGCAAATACCAAGGTTGCGAAGGCATTTAAAAAACAGCTTGTGTTAACGTTTCAGTAACAAATAATTGGTTAACTTTAGATTTTTTAAAATTTATAGCTGAATCTTATGGATGGCCTATAGTTATACTGGAGGAAATTAAAAATTCAACACGCATACAGGAATGGTAGAATTTTACGAAACTTTGAAGATATATCCAGGGTCATACCCAGAAGAAATGATAACAAATGGAAATGGATCAGGGGTTTATTACCTTTAGATACAGTTGTCAGTCAGAAATTCACCCATCTTGAACACCAATACATTCGTGGATCCCTGCCGGCATTGAATCAATAAGAGTTCTGATGTCTTCTTGAAGTATGTCTCTACGCCCGCATGTCTTTTGCAGTCAGTTGTTGCACATTTTGTGCTGGGTGACCATGTGATCTAATGTGGCTACTCCTGGCAGTCCAGACATTCTCTATTGGGGACAATCTGGGGACCGGGCTGTTAAAATTGTGATAGTAAACCATAGCAAGGCTTGTGTTGTGATGGCCATAGTATGAGGACGGGAATTATCTTGTTGGAAGATGCGATTTGGATGGTGAACATGTAGGGTATCAAAATAAGATGCAACACCACGTCCACATAGTGGTGGGCTGTCATTGTGTTTACAACAACAGCCAACTCACTCATGCTGTTGAAATTGATTGTCGCCAAAACATGACACCAGTGGCTGCACTTGTGTGACGTTATGAAATCATGGCAGGTAAGCCGTTTCTCTGCTACGCCTGCGAACGTGTAGTCGATTATCACTTTGCCATAGACAGAATCGAGACTCGTCTCTAAACACAAATATCGTAGTCATTTAACTTGAAAAGGAGAGATACAGATTAACGTGAAATTCGAACCCCGGAGTGTCCTAGAATCTTCGCATTAACAGATAAAAGCTTTGCCCGAGGTAATAGTCAATTAGGCCCGCAAAAAATTATAGTTGATGCCGGGATTTGAAACGGGGCCTTCAAATCGCACGCAGTAACCATTTGAGTCACCAGACCGAATGAAGGTGTAATGAAAAATTATTTTTCGAACATGATAAAATGAACATACTCTTTCTCTATACCATCTATTTTTGCTATCCAAAAACACGAAAGTACTATACTTTTATGTGTTTCAATATTTATTTTTCAGTACTTCTAGATTAGTCTGGTGACTGAGATGGTTACGGCGTGTGATTCGGGTCTGGGAGGTCCCCATTACAAATGCAGATCTCTGCTGCAATTTTTGTGGGTTTTAAAATTGATCTTCAACTTTGGCAAAGCTTTGATTTTTTTATTGCGAAGATGCTTGGACTCTTCCTACATTTTACGAACATCTGATGAACATGGAAAAAAGACACTTTTTTAAGTCAAACAGTAACTTGAAATCAATATTTGATTGTAAGGGAAGGGAATTTTCCGAACTCTCTTTATCCGCTTCTCCACATTCAGCAGGTCGTCACTGATCTGCACCGTCAAAACATAAACCAATCCAATACGGCCGGGTGTCGGCCGAAACGCCATGTCCTTTGGACAAACTTCGATCAAGTGAGCACCAACAGTAGGAAACGTGTCGGTACGGTGACGGTGCGGAACAGTATTGGGCAAGTGAGGCCCGATCTTCAGAGAAGTTAAAATTAAGGCCCATTCACACTAGCGGTCAGGTCAGCACAGCTCAGGTCAGGCCAGATAAAATAGTAGACGAGGCCATTTCATTTCAGTTGCTCATAGTGCCGTTTTCTTCCCCAACGTCAATTAAATCGCAATGATTTTGTATCAAGAGCCTAAAAATACGTCAAGATCAAAAAGATGATGGTTCTGGGTGCATCCAGAGTTTCAAGCGCAAACAGATCAAGAGAAAAAAAAGTGCTAACTACCGGTTATGCCGTGCGAGACGAGTTGTGGGAAATGCTTTTGATATTTTAGGGCTCAAAGATTTTGATTCTTTTTAGAAAAATTAATTCTTCTCCAGGATTAATTGATAACATAATTTTAACAACATGTATTTTGCACAATTATTTACGGAAGGATAAAATTTCATGTCATGTAAAAAGTGAGTTTCAGGATGAGCGAGAGAAACCCTGCTTTAAAAATATTATTTGTTTGTGTGCTAACGCTGGAACAGAAGCGTTTGATTCAAAAAATAAATTCACAATATTTTTAAATTAGGAAACAGGATCTGTATCTTGGCAGTACTAAAATGTGTAATAATATTTGTATGCCGACTTTATATAATAAACAGAAATAACATACCGTTTTGCATACGAGCATAGTTTTCAGACGTTCGCCGCCCATTTGATCTGACCTGACCTGACCGTTGCTCGTTCACACTAGCGGTCAGCTCAGCTCAGTTCAGGTCTTGACCGTTGTTGATCGGTGGCGGCGCGATCTACGGTTTGACCTGCCTTGCCCTGACCTGAGCGATCCGCGTAGTGTGAATGCTCCCATTGGATTACGTGTATAGCGATTTTTGACCTGAGCTGAGCTGAGCTGACCGCTAATGTGAATGGGTCTTATCTAAAACCACTTTCGATCACCGATGAGCAACACGTGTCTAAAATCTTGCCATATTGACTATTGAACATGAAGTAACTCAAATTGTTTATTTTGAAGAAGTGATTTACGAGTTTGCAGCTGTTAAATCCAGAAAGAGGAGATTTTGAAAGCAACTATTTTTAGTTTAATTGTGTATCTTTTAAATGTTGTTAATACTACCATTTTTAACAAATTATTAATTTTTAATAATAAATGTTTATTTAATTATGTTTAATTAATATCATATTTTACACTTACAAGATACTGTACTTTACTTAACGTTGAATTTAAGTTTTCAAGGGGTGACACCTTCGATATCCGCTAGCCACGCCATTATTAGGCTCTCAATTAAATTAAATTAAATTCTGTATGTACTCTCCTAGTAACAATCCTCGACAACATTGCGCCTAGCCGACCCGTTCAGTCTGGTTTCTGACTTCCCTAATTAACCTATCCTCGTGCGCGTGTCGTACTGGCGAACCGAGTAGGCCTACGCCACCCCTCCATTTATGTCAAGAAAAGATTGTGTGTCTCCGAAAGACTATCAGTGGTTTTTACAAGAACTTTCTAATGAAGAGGCACTCAGATCTGTCTACAGTGCATCTGATATCGATGCATCAGGGTTCATCAAACATTATGATCATGAAACTAACTCACAAATCGTAGATGTTTGAAATATTCCTCAAGCTTCCTCGTCACCTCGTGTTTATCCGACAAACGACGATTCTACCGATGTTGGAGTTGTTTTCAGCGATTCTGGAGACTACGATGTTTTTTGTAAAAATAATTTATAAACAGTAAAAAGGTAAGAAGGAACATTTTGAAAAAGTAAGCGAAATTCATGTATGGAAGAAATGTCCCGTCATGAGCAAACTTGCAAGAACGCCTCATAAAAATTTATTGGAAACCTTTCTTCTTTTCATTTTCCAAAAACAGTGATGATGTAACTGACGAACTTTCTGCTTTCAAGCAGATCATAAACAGTTATACAATTGTTGGTCTCGTATAGTAGAGAAACATTTACTTTCAACGACATAGAAACGCGGATGATCCCAAAAACATCTCTAAGAGAAGCATGTGTGACACCCAAAGAGCAGATATATTGGCCTTTTTGGGTATTTTATACTTAATAGTGTCCAAAAAATGTCCAAAATCAGTGTTGATGAAGCATGGGCGAAGAACGGCATGGGGATTGAAATTTTGCAATGGGTCATGGGTCTCAAACGATTCGGAAATTTGTGTGTTGCCTTCAGATTCGACGAAAAAGACACAAGAATACATGCAGGAAAACTGATAAGTTAGCTATATGGGCACAATTTTTGAACTATTTCAATGAAAATTGCCAAAAAGTTTATACACCCGCTTACGATATAACAATATTTAATTAAATTGCAATGGAGCGCACGCTCCGGTGGCAATTTCCCTACCCCCCATCTTCCCCCTTCCTTACACCCACCTATATTTGCTCACGGCAATTTTTAACTTTAAATTCTTTCAACGTTTTTGGTAAATTATTCCTCATTTCTTTTGGTAACTTATTCCAATCCCTGACACCCTTACCCAAAAAAGAGAATCTTCCGACACCTTTGTGCCTGAAATCGAGTGTCAGCTTGTGGTCATGGTCATCTTTTCCCTTCCATACATAACTTTTAATTTTTACACCAATATCTTTCCATGCCTCGTCACCAATATAGGAACTAGCGTTCTGGCCTCGCATTCGGGAGGGTGGCGGTTCGAATCCCCGTCCGAGCATCCAGATTTGGGTTTTCCATGGTTTGCCAAATCACTCCAGGCAAATGCTGGGATGCTTTCTTCAAAAGGCCATGGCCGAATTCCTTCCCATTCCTTGCACCCATCCTTTCCCGTCACTAAAGACCTCGCTGTTAGAGAGACGTTAAGCAGATAAAAAAAAAAACAATATAGGACTTGTATACACCCATGACCCCAACTCCTGTCTTGCAATGAATCCTATTCCAGCTCTTTTATCAAATCTGTAACTGATTTCATTCTGCGGTAATTTCCAGAAACAAATCTAGGAGCCCTTTTTTGCACCGTCACGATCGACGAAATATTGGAGCCCTTTCGCGGGAGATGTTGGTTTATTCAGCACATGCGAAATAAGGCCGATTTTTTTTTTTTAAATATCTTTCGGGAATGGATTATATAAACATCTATAAGTATAATTAACTAGGAAAAATAGGCGGAAATATGAAACAGACGATGTAAAAATGATCTGCTGCACACCATTTGCCACCCATGCGAAACTGCACTGAACGCCCCCCCTCCCCCCTCCCCCCCCCAAATTACAGATTAAGAGAGATTGTGAGGAGGCAATATTTTTTTGGGAAATATCAATTTTTAAACCTTAAAAATAAATTACAAATTCTGTTAATTAATTTGTTTTAAAAAAATTTCATATATTTTCAGATGTGTACAAGGTTTTTACAAGCGTTTTGTAGGTAATGTGAAGTATTAGTTTGGTCATTTCTGAGTTAGTAAGCTCTTCTCGTTGCGTTAACTGAAATAGTTTCGCGTGCGCAGTAATATTTTGAGGGAAATATGATGACTGGAAGGCAGTGACGGATCTACGAATTATCCGAACCGGGGTAAAAACCATGCAGGAAGAAATATATGGAGACGAAATAACACTAAATCTGTGAAACCTCATATAAAAACTCGTCTCCTACTGCGCATGCGCGATGGCTATAGGAATAACCCCAAAACATTGGGCTGTTTGCACTGTCTCTGCAGCTGAGAATATTTTATTTTCTAATTTTCTGAGGGGTGTAAGGGTTTGGGAGGGATTATACTAGCCTTTTCCAACCAAATGACAACCTCTCCTTCACGTGGTGCACCCTGTTTGCACGGACGAGGCTCTGACGACTGAAAGATTCCACTGCTTGCCAACGGCCTCCAAAATGAGGGCGGAAGAGCGGGGAGCGGTTCAGAGCACTCTCTTCCCGTTGGGGTTGGAAACGGCCCCTAAAGGCGGATGTATCAGAAATGATCAACGGCATGGGGATGCAGAAGGCAACGGGAAACCACTGCATTAAAGACCCAAAGGGTATCCCGAGGACATGTAATCCTCTCAAATAACATATATCATGATGGCTTCTTCCTGGGTAAAATATTCCGGAGGTAAAATAGTCCCCCAATCGGATCTCCGGGTGGGGACTGCTCAGGGAGGAGTCATCAGAATGGATAGAAACATTCTACGAGTCGGAGCGTGGAATGTTAGAAGTCTGAATAGGGCAAGTAGGTTAGAAAAATTATAAAGGGAAATGGAACAACTTATGTTAGATGTTGTTGGGATTAGTGAGATTAAATGGAAGGACGCATAGGATTTCTGATCTGGGGAACACAGGATAATTAGCACACAAGCTGTCAATGGAGTCACTGGTGTAGGATTTGTAATGAACAAGAAAGTAGGGAAACGGGTGAGTTATTATGAACAGTTTAGCGACAGGATTATTTTGATGAGGTTAGAAACTAAGCCCGTTCCAACCACATTAGTACAAGTGTGTATGCCAACATCACACGAAGATGATGAAGAAATTATAAAAATATACGCTGAAATTGAAGAATTAAACCAATATGTGAAGGGAGAGGAATATCTAATAATCATGGGTGATTGGAATGCGATAGTGGGAGAAGGAAAAGAGGGGAAAAACTGTAGGAAGTTTTGGTGTAGGAGAAAGAAATGAGCGAGGAAGCAGGTTGCTAGAATTTTGTTAAATATGTAAGCTATAGCTGTGGCCAGATGAATTGGCAGGTCAGTGTGAACGCGCTGTTGCCGTACTTGGGGACAATCTCGCGATGTGCTCTCTTTCTATCACCTGAAAATTGCAACGCTGTGCGGCCTGTGTTGCCTAGTCCAAGCGGCAACCCACCCCAAACCTTCAACCTCCCTTTCAACACGCAAAAAATGTGTGAACCTGTGAATCGGAGTTAGAAAGTGTGTCAGTGTGAGGGGGAGCTTGCTCGAGAGAGGATATTTTTATTTGAGCGATTTGCGATTTTTACTTGCGTTTTAAATAATTCGTTTAATTATTTATTAATTATAGTAATTTAGTGTCCTAATTTTACCGAAAAAAAGTGCAGTAACTTATAATTAGGTTAATTTAGCAAGAGAATTGTGCTACTAAAAATGGATACTCAGGAAGAGACTTATTCTCCTACTCCAGGTGTTTCCGGACTAACGACTCCATCGACAGCAGAACCACAGCGGCTGAAGAAGACAACAGAGTTTCGCCGGCAGAGTAAATCTATCATTCACAATGTATATAAATATTTCAAACTTCTTGTGGACAATTATGGTGAAAGTTTGTCTTCTACATGTACGCTGGTAAGAAAAGACTGGAAAAATATGGACGTACTTGATATTGATGAAATAAAAAACTGTAGTGATTTGTTTCCGCAAATTGTTTGCGCTGCACCTTGTGGTGTTAGGTCCAGCGCGTGTGTCGTGAGGGAAAATCACCTACGTTTGTTTCTCCAAAGAAAAATGTGAAACAATACAGCACTATAACAAAGCTTAACGACTTTGACAGGGACATTGTCAGGAGGACAGTACACGAATTTTACGACCGTGGTGAGTACCCTACCTCAGAAAAATTAAGAAAAATATTAATAGAGAAGATAAATTTTACAGGATCTGCACGATCAGTAAGACGCATATTGAACAATATAGGGTTTAAATACAGGCGTCAGAATGATGGTAGGCGATTTTAGATTGAGCGAAACGACATAGTGGCCTCTTGAATCAAATTTTTGAGGAAAATGAGCTCCCTTCGTAGGTCAGGTGACACGCGACCCATTTTTTACTTAAATGAAACTTGGGTAACTGAGAACCATTCTTTAAAAATATCTGGCAGAATTCAAATCAAAGTGGGGACTTAAAGGTACCTGTCGGTTAAGGGGCAAGGCTAATTGTTTTGCATGTAGGGTCAGCAAAGACAGGCTTTCTCCAGGAAAGCAAGTTGGTCTACAGATGCAGCAAAACCAACAAATCTGAAGATTATCACTCAGAAATGAATACAACGACGTTTAAAGATTGGTTTCTCAACAGATTTTTGAATGTTTTGGAGGAAGGTTCTATCGTCGTCATGGACAACACCAAATATCATTCGGCAGTAACAAAACCGAGCTCCAACAACCAAATCGCCGAAAGCTGATATAGCTGCTTGGCTAACAGAAAAGAAAATTTCGTATTTGCCTACGGAGACGGGAGCTGAGATGCTGGAAAAGGTCCGCATGAATGAAGAAGAACTGGTGTATGTACTTGCAAATGAAAGAGGACATAAGGTAGTCGTCCGATTACCCCCTTATCATTGCCAGTACAATCCGATAGAGCTCATTTGGGCCCAAGTCAAAAGAGAAGTGGCGGAGAAAAACAACACTTTCAAAATCGCCGGTGTCGAACGTTTGTTGCATAAAGCCTTGGAAAACGTCACCTTCGAATAGTGGCAGTAATGTGTTTACCATACCGAAAAACTGCAAACAGATGATTTCGAAAAGGAAGTGGTCCGAGATAATGTAATCGAGCCTCTTATAATCAACCTCATCGAAGATTCAACGACAGAGAACGAAAGCAGCGAAGAAGTGGAAGATGATGATGAAGAAGTAGGCGTTGATGGAGATGAATAATGACAAGTAAGGTATTAAAGAACATTTAACATATTACGCAATAAACTTATCAATTACTGTGCAACTTTAATAGCTTGTACTTAATAGTTTAAGATTCTATAAACATTTGATGTGTTAATGTTATTTAAAACACCAAACTCATATATAACTTGTTTTATTGTTGGTAGTAAGTTACGATATTACTCTTGGATATTATTAATTTTGTTTAAAAACATTTGGCTTTCTAATAATATTCATGATTACGATATAACATTTTTGCTTACTCATATAATGGTTGATTTTTATAAAAAGAACTGCGGTGGCCATACTTCTTTTCTACATATAAATTTTTGGTATACAGCAATTTTAATTCTATAGTCAATATATATAATAATTTTGTCGTCAATTATGCAAGTTTTTCAGTGCAGAGGATAACAAAGTATAATTTTGATTTTAGTTGTAAATATACAAATTGAAAATAAAATTTAATACGTGCTTAGCCACAAATAAAATAAGAAGAGTAATTGAATACGTTTTCATAGTTTCTCGAGAAAGTATTCTTCAGTTATATTAAATGCATTTACACTATCATAACTTTCTGAACGAAATGACATAAATCAATATTTTATCACAAAATTGTGATTATAAATTATTTAAAACACAGTATAAACTATTACTTCAAGTAAAAAGGTGAATACAACTGTTAAGTGCGTGGTTTGGCAACGGTGCATTCTAGGACACCCGCCAATTGATCTGTCCACAGCTATAGTAGTGGTAAACACACTATTTAAGAACCATGCAAGAAGAATATACACCTGGAAACGTCCACGGTATATAGGCAAATATCAGCTAGATTATTTTTTTTTTTTTTTTTTTTTTGTGTCGTCAGTCTTTCGACTGGTTTGATGCAATCCTCCATCCTTTCCTATCCTGTGCTAACCTCTTCATTTCTACATACCCCATACAGCCCACATCCTCAATTATCTGCTTCATATATTCTAATCTCTGTCTTCCTCTACAGTTCTTACCTTCGACTGTTCCCTCCACTAACAAATTAACCAATCCTGTATGTCTCAGAATATGACCTACCAGCCTATCTCTTCTTTCTGTAAGCTTCTGCCACAAACTTCTTTTCTCACCCACCATTTCCAAAACTCGTTCATTTCTTACTTTGTCTGTCCACTTAATTTTCAGCATTCTTCTGTAGCACCACATTTCAAATGCTTCAATTTTCTTTATTTCCGGTTTTCCTAAAGTCCATGTTTCGCTCCACACAAAGAGTTTTAAAAAGTTCTTTCTAATTCCTAGATCAATATTTGAAACTAAAAGGTTTCTCTTTTTCATAAAGGCTCTTTTTGCTAATGCTATTCTGCTTTTAACATCATTCCTGCTTCGGCCATCGGTTGTAATTTTACTTCCCAAGTAACAGAATTCTCTTACTTCTCCTATTGCATCCGATCCTATTTTTATATTTAATCCACTAGTATTGGTATCATTTCTGCTACATTTCATCACTTAGTCTTGCTTTGATTTTTATTCAGTCCAAAATCTTCCTTCAGTATTTTGTTCATGCCATTCAGTAACTTCTCAATATCCTCAGCCCTCTCTGCTAACAAGACAATGTCGTCAGCAAATCGTAGCATACTGATTTTTTCTCCTTGAAAACTTATGCCACATGGAAATTTTTCTTTGACTTTCTTCATTGCTTCTTCTACATACAAGTTGAATATTACCGGGGACAGACTAAAACACTGTCTCACACACTTTTTAACTGATGCATGTCTCTCGTGATTCTCTACTTTTATTATAGTCACTTGATTCTTATATAGTTTATAGAGTATTCTTCTATCTCGATACTTTAGACCTGACTTCTTTAAAATTTTGAACATCTTGTCCCACCTAACATTATGAAAAGCTTTTTCTAATTCAACAAATGCCATAAAAGTATCTTTGTTTTCTTGATCCGCCCTTCAAGTATTAATCTTAAAGCTAGAATTGCTTCCCTTGTACCGCGATTTTTCCTAAACCCAAACTGACCTTCACCTACTATCTCATCTACTATCCTTTCCATCCTTCTGTATATTATTCTGGTCAGTAATTTCGAAGCATGTTTTGTTAGACTACTGGTGCGATAATTCTCACATTTGTCGGCTTGTGCTTTCTTTGGAAGTGTGAAGATGATATTTTTAGTAAAAGTCAGTTGGAATTTCTCCTGTTTCATAACTTTTTGATATCAGCTTGAATAGTCTTTCGATTCCTTCTTCTCGTAAGGATTTGAAAAGTTCTGTAGGGATCTCATCAGTTCCAACTGCCTTATTTGCTTTCAAATCATTCAGAGCTTTATTAAATTCTTTCCTCAAAACAGGATCTTCTAAATCATCAATGTCGACATCACCTTCATTTTCCATTACACTATTGTTCAAGTCGTCCCCAACATACAGTTTCTCAATGTATTCTTTCCATCGGTTAGCTCTATCTTCTGAGCTTAAAAGAGGTTTCCCATCAGCAGCTTTAATGTTCATACCTCTTTTCTTCATTTCTCCAAAATTCTGTTTGATCTTTCTGTAGGCAACATCTACTTTACCTACAACCATTTCCTTTTCTACTTCTTCACATTTTACTTGTAGCCATTTTTCTTTTGCAATTTTGCATTTCCTATTTATTTGATTTCTAAATTGCCTGTACTGCTCTCTTCCTGTTTCATCCCGAGCATTTTTGTACCTTCTTCTCTGATCCATCAGCTCCAAAATTTCTTCTGTGATCCAAGGTTTTCGGGCAGCTTGTTCCCTGAAGCCTAATGTTTCTTTACCAGCTTTCATTATTTCAGTCTTTAATGCATTCCATTCGTCCTCGGTTGATCTCCTTTCACAGTTACTTCTTAGACCTAAGTCAACCATTTCTGCAAATTTTTCTCTTGTGCTAGATTGTTTCAGTTTATTCACTTCCAGTCTGTTCTGTTTATATTGCTTCCTTATTCGCTTAAATTTCAGCCTGCACTCCATTATTATCAAATTATGGCCAGAGTCTATATCTGATCCTGGGTAAGCTTTACAGTCTAGAACTTGATTCCTGAATCTCTGTTTGACCATGATATAATCTAGCTGATATCTGCCTGTATCCCCAGGACGTTTCCAGGTATATATTCTTCTAGCATGGTTCTTAAACAGTGTGTTTGCCACTACTAGCTTATATCTTTCACAAAATTCTAGCAATCTGCTTCCTCGCTCATTTCTTTCTCCTACACCAAAACTTCCTACAGTTTTTCCCTCTTTTCCTTCTCCCACTATCGCATTCCAATCACCCATGATTATTAGATATTCCTCTCCCTTCACATATTGGTTTAATTCTTCAATTTCAGCGTATATTTTTTATAATTTCTTCATCATCTTCGTGTGATGTTGGCATACACACTTGTACTAATGTGGTTGGGAACGGGCTTAGTTTCTAACCTCATCAAAATAATCCTGTCGCTAAACTGTTCATAATAACTCACCCGTTTCCCTACTTTCTTGTTCATTACAAATCCTACACCAGTGACTCCATTGACAGCTTGTGTGCTAATTATCCTGTGTTCCCCAGATCAGAAATCCTATGCGTCCTTCCATTTAATCTCACTAATCCCAACAACATCTAACATAAGTTGTTCCATTTCCCTTTATAATTTTTCTAACCTACTTGCCCTATTCAGACTTCTAACATTCCACGCTCCGACTCGTAGAATGTTTCTATCCATTCTGATGACTCCTCCCTGAGCAGTCCCCACCCGGAGATCCGATTGGGGGACTATTTTACCTCCGGAATATTTTACCCAGGAAGAAGCCATCATGATATATGTTATTTGAGAGGATTACATGTCCTCGGGATACCCTTTGGGTCTTTAATGCAGTGGTTTCCCGTTGCCTTCTGCATCCCCATGCCGTTGATCATTTCTGATACATCCGCCTTTAGGGGCCGTTTCCAACCCCAACGGGAAGAGAGTGCTCTGAACCGCTCCCCGCTCTTCCGCCCTCATTTTGGAGGCCGTTGGCAAGCAGTGGAATCTTTCAGTCGTCAGAGCCTCGTCCGTGCAAACAGGGTGCACCACGTGAAGGAGAGGTTGACATTTGGTCGGAAAAGGCTGGTATAGCCTCTCCCAAACCCTTACACCCCCAGCTAGATTATATCATGGTCAAACAGAGATTCAGGAATCAAGTTCTAGATTGTAAAGCGTACCCAGGAGCAGACATAGACTCTGACCATAATTTGATAGTAATGAAGTGTAGGATGAAATTTAAGCGAATAAGGAAGCAGTGTAAGCAGAACAGACTGGAAGTGAATAAACTGAAACAATCTAGCACGAGAGAAAAATTTGCAGAAATGGTAGACTTAAGACTAAGAAGTAACTCTGAAAGGAGCTCAACCGAAGATGAATGGAATACATTAAAGACCGAATTAATAAAAGCTGGTAAAGAAACATTAGGCTTTAGGGAGCAAGCTGCCCGAAAACCTTAGATCACAGAAATTTTTTTGGAGCTGATAGATCAGAGGAGAAGGTATAATAATGCTCAGGACGAAGCAGGAAGAGAGCAGTACAGGCAATTTAGAAATCAAATAAATAGGAAATGCAAAATAGCAAAAGAAAAGAGTGAAGAAGTAGAAAAGGAAATGGTCGTAGGTAAAGTAGATGTTGCATATAGGAAGATCAAACAGAATTTTGGAGAAATGAAGAAAAGAGGTATGAACATTAAAGCCGCCGATGGGAAATCTCTTTTAAGCTCAGACGATAGAGCTAACCAATGGAAGGAATACATGGGGACGACTTGAACAATACTGTAATGGAAAATGAAGGTGATGTCGACATTGATGATTTAGAAGATCCTGTTTTGAGGAAAGAATTTAATAAAGCTCTGAATGATTTGAAAGCAAATAAGGCAGTTGGAACTGATGAGATCCCTACAGAACTTTTCAAATCCTTACGAGAAGAAGGAATCGAAAGACTATTCAAGCTGACATCAAAAAGTTATGAAACAGGAGAAATTCCAACTGATTTTACTAAAAATATCATCTTCACACTTCCAAAGAAAGCACAAGCCGACAAATGTGAGAATTATCGCACCAGTAGTCTAACAAAACATGCTTCGAAATTACTGACCAGAATAATATACAGAAGGATCGAAAGGATAGTAGATGAGATAGTAGGTGAAGGTCAGTTTGGGTTTAGGAAAAATCGCGGTACAAGGGAAGCAATTCTAGCTTTAAGATTAATACTTGAAGGGCGGATCAAGAAAACAAAGATACTTTTATGGCATTTGTTGAATTAGAAAAAGCTTTTCATAATGTTAGGTGGGACAAGATGTTCAAAATTTTAAAGAAGTCAGGTCTAAAGTATCGAGATAGAAGAATACTCTATAAACTATATAAGAATCAAGTGACTATAATAAAAGTAGAGAATCACGAGAGACATGCATCAGTTAAAAAGTGAGACAGTGTTGTAGTCTGTCCCCTGTAATATTCAACTTGTATGTAGAAGAAGCAATGAAGAAAGTCAAAGAAAAATTTCAATGCGGCATAAGTTTTCAGGGAGAAAAAATCATTATGCTACGATTTGCTGATGACATTGTCTTGTTAGCAGAGAGGGCTGTGGATATTGAGAGTTATTGAATGGCATGAACAAAATACTGAAGGAAGATTTTGGACTGAATAAAAATCAAAGCAAGACTAAGTGATGAAATGTAGCAGAAATGATACCAATACTAGTAGATTAAATATAAAAATAGGATCGGATGCAATAGGAGAAGTAGGTGAGTTCTTTTACTTGGGAAGCAAAATTACAACCGATGGCCGAAGCAGGAATGATGTTAAAAGCAGAATAGCACTAGCAATTGACCCTTCATGAAAAAGAGAAACCTTTTAGTTTCAAATATTGATTTAGGAATTAGAAAGAACTTTTTAAAACTCTTTGTGTGGAGCACAGCACTTTATGGTAGCGAAACGTGGACTTTAGGAATATCGGAAAGAAAGAAAATTGAAGCATTTGAAATGTGGTGCTACAGAAGAATGCCGAAAATTAAGTGGACTGACAAAGTAAGAAATGAACGAGTTTTGGAAATGATGAGTGAGAAAAGAAGTTTATGGAAGAAGCTTACAGAAAGAAGAGACAGGCTGGTAGATCATATTTTGAGACATGCTTGATTGGTTAATTTGTTAGTGGAGGGAACAATGGAAGGTAAGAACTGTAGTCGAGGAATACAGAGATTAGAATATATGAAGCAGATAATTGAGGACGTGGGTTGTAAGGGTTATGTAGAAATGAAGAGGTTAGCGCAGGATAGGAAGGGATGGAGGAATGTATCAAACCAGTCGAAAGACTGACGACAGCAAAAAAAAATCTGAAGTTTTCTATAATGCCACATTGTATTGCATACGGCTGCACAGACAGACAAGATAGGAAACAACCTGGAATAACGTTTCATAATTAAGTCACATTGTAATTATTGTTCTTGAAGTGTCTGATATGTAACTGCAACATTAGGCCTATCGTTATAAATTTATTCATTGCTCTCAACAGGATAATGTTGTTATTAAATATTTGTTGCTGTAGTGCAGACAATCGGCATATGTTACTTATTTGCACATAAAAGGTTAGCCTTATTGTAAACAAGTGTTGGAAGTCTAATTTAAGCGGGTCAAGTCTACATCGCGATTCAATGAATATGGTATTCTGCATGCTTTAGTCCAGTTCAGTTTACACTGAAAGTCCACGATGAAATTAATTGTGATAATTTGTGCTGTGCGAACTATGAAACGTGATGAATCAAACGTTGTGGTTACCCGAAATTTAGTTAACGATGCATTTCATGTGTTTAGGTGTGTCTACATAGTTTGATTTTATAGCGAAAATATTAATGGAAATGTGGGTAGGTTGAAATCAGCCTGTACCAGAAGGGACAAACAATTTATTATTAGTTGTTAGTCATTTCATAAGCACCATGTTAGTGACACAACGTGTATGACGTATCGCAATGTATACTACTCCCATTTAAGCATTTATTTATTTATTTTTATTGGCATTTAGTGTGTACCATACAAGCTTCTGACTTTTGGGAACAGCATATCGCGAGAACTAAACGAGATATCGAAATTTTTTATTGTTTAATTTCAATTTCTCTCGTCGTGTTAAATAAGAATCTATTATCAAATTTGACTTTGGGGATATTTTGCTTCTGAATTTGAACCTAAAACACCTCACTTTTGAGACAATATATCTCGAGAACAGCGAGATTTCGAAACATTTTATTCTTTACTAGCTGGTACCCACGACTTCGTTCGTGAATGTAAAGAATTCATATTGACAGCTATACACATCTAACCACCCTAGTGCACGATGGGAGACTCGATACTATTACCACACACAAGTACCAGTCTTCTGCGCTATGTAGTTCCGGCAGCGAGGTAAAATTTACGGATACACACAAGTCTTTGGATGAAACACGAAAATATTCGTGATCGACCAATTTCAAACACCATATCTCACACACTCCCACAGTTACCGAATTTCGGCCAACGTTGTGATCGATGGGAGACTCTGTGTTACTACCACACACAAATGCCAGTGATCTGCGATAGATAGTTTTCACTTAAAAGTGATACACCGTGACACATGCGTCTTTGGCAGAAATATGAAATTGCCGCAGGTCGACCATTTTCATCCCCCATATCTTCCACACCCCCATAGCTACAGACATCTAACAACCATAGTGCACGACAACAGACAAGATTCTACTACCACACATAAACACCAATGCTCTATGCTATGTAGTAGTGGTAGAAAAGTGAAATCTGCGGAGACACATGCCTTTCGTCGAAATACGAAAATATCCTTGGTCGGCCACTTACAACCACCATATCTATCACAGTACCACAGTTTCTGAAATTCGGCCGCTGTTGTGATCGAAAGGTGACTCTGTGCTACTACTACACACAAACGCCAGTTATCTGTGATCTGTAGTTTTCGCTGAAAAGTGATACACCATGACACTTTTGTCTTTGGCAGAAGTATGAAATTGCCACAGGTCGACCACTTTCAACCCCCATTTCTCCCACACCCCCATAGCTACCGACATCTAACAACCATAGTACACTACATGAGATACGATTCTACTACCAAACACAAACACCAATTCTCTATGCTATGTAGTTGTGACAGAAAAGTGACATATGCGGAGACAGTCGAAATACGAAAATATCCTTGGTCGGCCAATTACAACCACCATATCTACCACAGTACCACAGTTTCTGAAATTCGGCCGCTGTTGTGATCGAAAGGTGACCCTGTGCTACTACTACACACAAACGCCAGTTATCTGTGATCTATAGTTTTCGCTGAAAAGTGATACACCATGACACTTTTGTCTTTGGCAGAAGTATGAAACTGCCACAGGTCAACCACTTTCAACCCCCATTTCTCCCACACCCCCATAGTTACCGACATCTAACAACCATAGTGCACTACATGAGATACGATTCTACTACCAAACACAAACACCAATGCTCTATGCTATGTAGTTGTGGCAGAAAAGTGACATATGCGGAGACAGTCGAAATACGAAAATATCCTTGGTCGGCCACTAACAACCACCATATCTACCACAGTACCACAGTTTCTGAAATTCGGCTGCTGTTGTGATCGAAAGGTGACTCTTTGCTACTACTACACACAAACGCCAGTTATCTGTGATCTATAGTTTTCGCTGAAAAGTGATACACCATGACACTTTTGTCTTTGGCAGAAGTATGAAATTGCCACAGGTCGACCACTTTCAACCCCCATTTCTCCCACACCCCCATAGTTACCGACATCTAACAACCATAGTGTACTACATGAGATACGATTCTACTACCAAACACAAACACCAATGCTCTATGCTATGTAGTTGTGGCAGAAAAGTGACATATGCGGAGACAGTCGAAATACGAAAATATCCTTGGTCGGCCACTAACAACCACCATATCTACCACAGTACCACAGTTTCTGAAATTCGGCTGCTGTTGTGATCGAAAGGTGACTCTTTGCTACTACTACACACAAACGCCAGTTATCTGTGATCTATAGTTTTCGCTGAAAAGTGATACACCATGACACTTTTGTCTTTGGCAGAAGTATGAAATTGCCACAGGTCGACCACTTTCAACCCCCATTTCTCCCACACCCCCATAGTTACCGACATCTAACAACCATAGTGCACTACATGAGATACGATTCTACTACCAAACACAAACACCAATGCTCTATGCTATGTAGTTGTGGCAGAAAAGTGACATATGCGGAGACAGTCGAAATACGAAAATATCCTTGGTCGGCCACTAACAACCACCATATCTACCACAGTACCACAGTTTCTGAAATTCGGCTGCTGTTGTGATCGAAAGGTGACTCTTTGCTACTACTACACACAAACGCCAGTTATCTGTGATCTAAAGTTTTCGCTGAAAAGTGATACACCATGACACTTTTGTCTTTGGCAGAAGTATGAAATTGCCACAGGTCGACCACTTTCAACCCCCATATCTCCCACATCCCCATAGCTACCGACATCTAACAACCATAGTGCACGACAGGAAAGACGATTCTACTACCACACACAAACACCAAAAGTCTATGTTATGTAGTTGTGGCAGGAAAGAGAAGTATACGGAGATAGGAATTTTTGGTCGAAATATGAAAACGTCCTGCACTGACCAACTTTAATCGTTATATCTCCCACATCCCTACAGCTATCGGCATTCGGCCAACGTTGTGCACAACAGGAAACTCCATGCTACTTCCACCCACAAACATCAGTGATCTGTGCTAGGTAGTGGTGGCTGAAAAGTGAAATATAGGAAGAAACACGTCTATTTTTAAATATATATAAGATTTTCGATTTATCTCGTCGTGTTACATAAGAATCGAACACCAAATTTGACCTCGGGCAAATGTTTCTTCCAAATTTCAACTCAAAACATCTCACTTTTGAGCACTATATCTCGAAAACTAAGCAGGATATAAAAAAAATATTCTTCATTTTTTATCTGCCCCATCGAGTTACAAAATAATTCATCATCAAATTGTGCCACGGTTGTCGTATGCTTTCCTTGAGGTTTTTGTACCTATTCCCTGTGTTTCTATGGCCGACCAATATGGCGACCTCCTCACCAACTTTCTCTACCCGGCTTCACTTCAGTGCGTGGTGAAGGCATGGAGGAAGGAAATATCATGGAGGAAGGAAATATATGGAGACGACGCAAGAGACCTTCACAACGCATTGAAGTGAAGCAGGGCGGATGAGGAGTGGGAGGGCATCGCCGGAGTGGAAGGGGCATGGCCGCTTCCATACAGACACGGGGAATATGTACAAAAACCTCAAGGGGACTCTAGGATAAACGTGACGACGCAATCTGGTAATGTATTATTATGTAACTCGATGAGACAAATAAAAATGAATAATAAATTTTTTGATATCCTGCTTAGTTTTCGAGATATTGTGTCTCAAATGTGAAATGGTTTTGGTTGAAATTTAGAAGAAAAAAATTGGTCAAAGTCAAATTTGATGATGGATTCTTATTTAAAAAGGCGATACAAATGAAAAATAAAAAATAAACATTTTCGATATCTCACCTGTTCTCGAGATATACTGTATCAAAAGTTAGGTGTCTTGAGTTGAAATGGAGAAGAAAAATTTCGCAAAAGTCAAATTTAATGATCGATTGTTACGTAACACGATTAGACAAATCGAAAATAAAGAATAAATTTTTTCGATATCTTGCTTAGTTTTCGGGATATACTGGGATTGGGTTGATATGCGGCCTGGACCCGAAATTAATTCTGCCAAAGTTACAATGAATTACATGCAGAATGGATATTTCAGTTTTTTTACTGCCTCTTGTGGTTAGGTTGAAATGCGGCCAGACCAGAATAAAAATAGTTATCTTGTTAATATACATCGTAAGCATAATTGGAAATGGCTGGAAGTGGTTTCCATCGCGATATACGTTTTGTCACTAACTTGGTTCTCATGAAATTACTAACAGTAATAGATAAATTCTTTGTCCCTCATGGAACAACAAAACTAACCACAATCTCCATTAAATTGCCGTACAGAATCAAACTATGTAGACATACCCACACACGCGTATTTGAATCACAAACTGTATTTGGGGTAACAACATCGTTTGCTTCATCAAGATTCCTAAATTGCATAGCATAATTTAACACATTTAATTTCATCATACAGTATAAACTGCAACGTGACGAAAGAAAGCGCAATACTAAATTCACTGAATCGCGATGTAAAACACACCCCGTTAAATCTCATTTTCAACACTCGTTAAAAAGTAATGCTAGTCTATTATGTGCAAAATAGCAAGGTATGCTGATTTTCTACACTACACCAACAAAAATTTGAGAACAAAGTCATCCCATTGAGAGCTATGACTAAATATTTATAGACAGGCATCGAAGTTTCTAATTCCTACCGCCCACTTCAACAACGATAATTAGAATTCAACTTACTTATGAAATGATATTCCATGTTCTTTCATCTCTGGCCTATTTGTGTAAATGTACGCAACACAAGATAGCATTATAAAACACTTATACACATTACAGAATGAAATAATCTCTGCATCTAACACAATGCGAACTTCGAATTTGTTTGGAAGCGCAATATCGCCGCTGCCGCCACTACGCATGCGCGAGTGATTAAAGCCTGCTTCACCGATTTAACGTCACTTCTCCTCCATATATTTCCTTTCTCCATGGGAAATATATGGAGACGACGCAAGCGACCTTCACCACGCAATGAAGTGAAGCCGGGTGGAGGCGGAGTGGGGTGGAGGGGGGGGGGGTAGGAGTGTCTGTATGGGTTACCATACAGACACGGCGTATTTGTACAAAAACCTCAAGGCGACTTCAGGATTAACGTAACGTCGCAATCTGGAGATGGATTATTATGTAACTCGATGAAAAAAACATTAAGAATAATTGTTTTTGATATCATGCTTAGTTTTCGAGATATTCTGTCACAAATGTGAAATGGTTTTGGTTGAAATTCAGAAGAAAAAATTGGTCAAAGTCAAATTTGATAACGGATTCCTATTTAAAAAGACGAGAGAAATTAAAAATAATGAATAAATTTTTTTCGATATCGCGCCTATTTCTCGAAATATACTGTATCAAAAGTGAGGTGTCTTGAGTTGAAATACAGAAGAAACATTTCGCCAAGTCAAATTTAATGATCGATTCTTATATAACACGACAAGACAAATCGAAAATAAAGAATAAAATTTTTCGATATCTTTAGTTTTCGGGATATACTGGGATTGGGTTTTTAATTTAATTGCAATGGAGCACAGGCTCTGGTGGCAATTTCACTACACACCCATCTTCCCCCTATCCTGCCCCTACCTACAATTGCCCTCTAAAAATTTTATCTTTAAATTCTTTCAAAGTTTTCGGTAGATTATTCATCATTTCTCTTGGTAACTCATTCCAATCCCTGACACCCTTACCTAAAAAAGAGAATCTTCCCACATCCTTGTGCCTGAAATCGAGTGCCAGCTTGTGGTCATGGTCATCTTTTCCCTTCCATGCACTATTTTTCATACCTATTGCAACATCTTTCCATGCCTCAACGCCAGTACATGCCCTGTACACACCCGTGACCCTCCTCATCCTCCTCCTGTCTTGCAATGAATCCCATTCCAGCTCCTTTATCATATCCATCACTGACTGCATTCTGTGATAATTTCCAGAAACAAATCTAGCAGCCCTTTTTTGCACCCTCTCCAACTCCTGTATTTGATACGTAAAATGAGGGTCCCATACTACACTACCATATTCGAGCAATGGTCTAACCAAAGTTTTGTAACCCAATTCCTTGACTCCTCTTGTACATCCCCTCATCACTCTCTCCAACAAGTGCAGAACTTTGAAACCTTTTCCTACCACCTGTCCTATGTGTCCAGCCCAGTTAAGTTTGTTATCAAAAGTAATTCCAAGATATTTACATTTCAAGTCTTCAGCAAGCAATTCTTTCCCCACCTTATATTCATAATTAACCTTTTGTTTTTTATTTGTGTATCTAATAAGCTGACTCTTCTTTGCATTTATCTTCATTCCATGTTTACCAACCCAATTATATATCCTGTCCAGATCCCCCTGCAACTGTTTACAATCCTCTATCATTTTGATTCTTTTATACAGCATTATGTCATCTGCAAACAATCTAATTTCATATAGTAAACAATCAACACAATTATTCATTAGAATAATGAATAGCAATGGTCCCAATACACTATCCTGTGGCACACCCATTTTTACTTCCACTTCATTTGATACTACTTTTCCTACCCTAACTTTCTGTTTTCTACCTTTTAAAAATTCTTCTACCCAGCAAATGACTTTCTTATCCAATTCAATGGTTTTTACCTTATTTACTACCATTTTATGGCTTACTCTGTCAAATGCCTTAGACAGATCTAGTGCTACACTATCAATTTGGCCTCCCTTGACCATTTCATCTGAAATATCTTGCATATATCGCACCAACTGAGATTCACATGAATATCCTTGCCTGAAACCGTGTTGCCTACTTGAAAACCACTTACGTTCCTCACATATATTTCTGATGTGGTTGCATATCAATCTTTCCATTAATTTACCTACCACTGATGTCAAACTGATTGGCCTGTAATTCTCAACTCTATTTCTCAACCGAGCGTGGTGGTGTAACGGATAGCGTTCTGGCCTCGCATTCGGGAGGACGGCGGTTCGAATCCCCGTCCGGGCATCCAGATTTGGGTTTTCCATGGTTTCCCCAAATCACTCCAGGTGAATGCCGGGATGCTTCCTTCAAAAGGCCATGGCCGAATTCCTTCCCATTCCTTGCCCCCATCCTTTCCCGTCTCTAAAGACCACGTTGTTAAAAAGGGACGTTAAACTGTTACAAAAAAAAAAAAAAAAAAAATCTATTTCTCACCCCTCCCTTATGTACCGTTACTACTATCGCACTTTTCCAGTCCTGTGGTAAGCAGCAAGTGTCTATACTCAATTTAAATAATATTTCAAGATAAGGTACAATGTCTCATCCGGCTATCTTTAAGATATTTGTAGTAATATTATCTTCACCAGCCCCTTTATTTTTTTACAGCTTTCTTATTTCCTTCCTGATTTCCTCAGGATGGATATAAAATTTTTACTATCGTCATTTCTAATTGTGTTGTTAAGCTCGTTCTCCGAATTAGACCCTCCTGTTTCTGATTCATTGTCCCTAATGCTTTCACTGAACCAGTTACTTAAAATCTCTGCCTTTTTCAAATAGTCAGTAACTTCTTCTCCATCCTTATCTATAAGTGTCTCTATACCCTCCCTTCCCCTCAGTTTCCTGATATAGCCATAGAAATTTCTAGATGCATCAGTCAATGGTCCTCCTACACTGACAATACTCTTCATAAACCCATCTTTAGCCATTTTCTTTGCTGTTATTAAGTCCTTGTTTAGTTATTTGAAATATTCCCTATTACCCTGCTGTCTCTTAACTCTGTTATGTTCTTTTCTTACCAATTTCTTTAACCTCTTCACTTCCCTATTATAGTACTTAGGTTCTTAACTTCTCTTTATTTTTTGCTTTGGAATAAATTTTTCTTCCCCCTTTCTTATTATCTCCTTGAACTTTTCCCACCTTGACTCTACTGCACTTGAGCCTTCCTTCCATTTGCTGAATTGTTCTCTGAAATATCTCTTCAAATTTGAAACCTGTGCCTTTTTATAATTGTACCTATTTCCCCCTTCAATTTTGGCTGCTGGTTTACTGAATCCTCTAATATCCATCAGAACTGCTTCATGATCACTTATTCCTTCAGTTAGTTGATACCTCAAAAGGTTTTCATCGGGCTTAATTAGAAATATATCCAAAATATTTTGTCCCCTAGTGTTTGGCTCAACCACTTGTGTAAATCCTCCTTCCCTTATTAAGATATTTGCACATCTTTATTCCCTTGTGTTATTTTTCTTATCCCCTTCCCAGTTTACACCCGGTAAATTTAAATCCCCACTGATGATGATCATTCTATTCTCACCTCTGAAATTTGAGTATGAATTTAATTTCTCCCCAAGAGCCTCATCCTCTCCTGTCATTCTTCCGCTGCGGTAAACAGCCAACAATCTGATTTTTTCTTTTTTATTACCCCAGAAATCTACCCCAAGTAACTCATTGTCTTGGTCTATGAACACAAGTGAACTGTGGTAGTTTTTGCTAACTAGTATGAAGACTCCTCCACCAATTGCTCCTCTATCTCTGCGATACACTCTGTAACCATCAGGAAAAACCTCACTGTCTAGTACTTCTTCTTTTAACCAACTCTCTACCCCAATTATTACTTGTGGTTCGTGCATCTGTATTAAGTTTGCAAATTCGATTACTTTGTTCATTATACTTCTACAGTTTACCATTAACACCCTTACTACTGGTTTTACATTTTCAGAATTTATCTCCTCTTTCCCACTTTTACAGCAGTCAGTTATTGTTTCAGCCATTTCATCTATTTATTTAATATCTGTGACTTTCCCCATCGCAAATCTGCAATCAGTATCACTTTGATAATCTATTTCTGTCCCTTCACCAGCAGCCCCTAACCTAAAAAAGGCACAGTCCTGACCCCATCATCACTGGAAACGGGCTCCCTCACTGCTTTAGCTAACAACTCAGAAAGTACTCCCTTCCCCCTTCTAGTTTGGTGTAGGCCATGCCTAGTGAAACCCCACCTACCAATGGTGTTCACAGGCACAACCCCCAACACAGAACTAATGCCTTTCGAAAGTAGCACTTACGTTTCCACATTAACCCGCCTCACAGCTTAGTTCAATTATGGTGGGTCATGGCGACTTAGGACCTGCATGAGCTCCACCCTGGTATGCTGTGCCTCCTTCACCACCTGACTCAGGTCACTCTCTATACTATAACTCGCGTTTCTATCAATACTATTTCCCGCACCTCCCACAATCACTATATGCGACCTGGACTAAAAATTAATTTTGCCAAAGCCACAATGAATTACATGGTGGATATGCAGAATGGATATTTCAGTTGTTTTTACTACCATTTGTGGTTAGGTGGAAATGAGGCCTAGACCAGAATAAAAATAGTTATTTTGTTACCATACATCGTAAACTAAATTGGGAATAACTGGAAGTGGAAGTAGTTTCCATCGCTATACAAGTTTTGTCACTAACTTGGTTCTCATGAAATTACTAACAGTAATAGATAAATTCTTTGTCCCTTATGGAACAACAAAACCATTCTGGTACAGACTGCATTTAGACCTAACCACAATCTCCATTAAATTGCCGTTACAGAATCAAACTATGTAAGCATACTTACACACGTGTATTTGAATCGCAAACTGTATTTGCGGTAACATCGTTTGCTTCATCAAGATTCCTAGATTGCATAGCATAATTTAACACATTTAATTTCATCATACAGTATAAACTACAATGTAACAAAGGAAAGTGCAATACTAAATTAACTGAACTGCGATGTAAAACACACCCCCTTTAAATCTCATTTTCAACACACGTGAAAAAGTAATGCTAGTCTATTATGTGCAAAATAGCAAGGTATGCTGATTTTTTTAATTAATTAATTTAATTTAATTGCAATGGAGCACAGGCTCTGGTGGCAATTTCCCTACACACCCATCTTCCCCCTATCCTGCACCTACCTACATTTGCCCTCTACAAATTTTATCTTTAAATTCTTTCAAAGTTTTCGGTAGATTATTCATCATTTCTCTTGGTAACTCATTCCAATCCCTGACACCCTTACCTAAAAAAGAGAATCTTCCCACACCCTTGTGCCTGAAATCGAGTGCCAGCTTGTGGTCATAGTCATCTTTCCCCTTCCATGCACTACTTTTCATACCTATTGCAATATCTTTCCATGCCTCATCACCAGTATATGCCCTGTACACTCCGTGACCCTCCTCATCCTCCTCCTGTCTTGCAATTAATCCCATTCCAGCTCCTTTATCATATCCATCACTGACTGCAATCTGTGATAATTTCCAGAAACAAATCTAGCAGCCCTTTTTTGCACCCTCTCCAACTCCTGTATTTGATACGTAAAATGAGGGTCCCATACTACACTACCATATTCGAGCAATGGTGTAACCAAAGTTTTGTAACCCAATTCCTTGACTCCTCTTGTACATCCCCTCATCACTCTCTCCAACAAGTGCAGAACTTTGAAACCTTTTCCTACCACCTGTCCTATGTGTCCAGCCCAGTTAAGTTTGTTATCAAAAGTAATTCCAAGATATTTACATTTCAAGTCTTCAGCAAGCAATTCTTTCCCCACCTTATATTCATAATTAACCTTTTGTTTTTTATTTGTGTATCTAATAAGCTGACTCTTCTTTGCATTTATCTTCATTCCATGTTTACCAACCCAATTATATATCCTGTCCAGATCCCCCTGCAACTGTTTACAATCCTCTATCATTTTGATTCTTTTATACAGCATTATGTCATCTGCAAACAATCTAATTTCATATAGTAAACAATCAACACAATTATTCATTAGAATAATGAATAGCAATGGTCCCAATACACTATCCTGTGGCACACCCATTTTTACTTCCACTTCATTTGATACTACTTTTCCTACCCTAACTTTCTGTTTTCTACCTTTTAAAAATTCTTCTACCCAGCAAATGACTTTCTTATCCAATTCAATGGTTTTTACCTTATTTACTACCATTTTATGGCTTACTCTGTCAAATGCCTTAGACAGATCTAGTGCTACACTATCAATTTGGCCTCCCTTGACCATTTCATCTGAAATATCTTGCATATATCGCACCAACTGAGATTCACATGAATATCCTTGCCTGAAACCGTGTTGCCTACTTGAAAACCACTTACGTTCCTCACATATATTTCTGATGTGGTTGCATATCAATCTTTCCATTAATTTACCTACCACTGATGTCAAACTGATTGGCCTGTAATTCTCAACTCTATTTCTCAACCGAGCGTGGTGGTGTAACGGATAGCGTTCTGGCCTCGCATTCGGGAGGACGGCGGTTCGAATCCCCGTCCGGGCATCCAGATTTGGGTTTTCCATGGTTTCCCCAAATCACTCCAGGTGAATGCCGGGATGCTTCCTTCAAAAGGCCATGGCCGAATTCCTTCCCATTCCTTGCCCCCATCCTTTCCCGTCTCTAAAGACCACGTTGTTAAAAAGGGACGTTAAACTGTTACAAAAAAAAAAAAAAAAAAAATCTATTTCTCACCCCTCCCTTATGTACCGTTACTACTATCGCACTTTTCCAGTCCTGTGGTAAGCAGCAAGTGTCTATACTCAATTTAAATAATATTTCAAGATAAGGTACAATGTCTCATCCGGCTATCTTTAAGATATTTGTAGTAATATTATCTTCACCAGCCCCTTTATTTTTTTACAGCTTTCTTATTTCCTTCCTGATTTCCTCAGGATGGATATAAAATTTTTTACTATCGTCATTTCTAATTGTGTTGTTAAGCTCGTTCTCCGAATTAGACCCTCCTGTTTCTGATTCATTGTCCCTAATGCTTTCACTGAACCAGTTACTTAAAATCTCTGCCTTTTTCAAATAGTCAGTAACTTCTTCTCCATCCTTATCTATAAGTGTCTCTATACCCTCCCTTCCCCTCAGTTTCCTGATATAGCCATAGAAATTTCTAGATGCATCAGTCAATGGTCCTCCTACACTGACAATACTCTTCATAAACCCATCTTTAGCCATTTTCTTTGCTGTTATTAAGTCCTTGTTTAGTTATTTGAAATATTCCCTATTACCCTGCTGTCTCTTAACTCTGTTATGTTCTTTTCTTACCAATTTCTTTAACCTCTTCACTTCCCTATTATAGTACTTAGGTTCTTAACTTCTCTTTATTTTTTGCTTTGGAATAAATTTTTCTTCCCCCTTTCTTATTATCTCCTTGAACTTTTCCCACCTTGACTCTACTGCACTTGAGCCTTCCTTCCATTTGCTGAATTGTTCTCTGAAATATCTCTTCAAATTTGAAACCTGTGCCTTTTTATAATTGTACCTATTTCCCCCTTCAATTTTGGCTGCTGGTTTACTGAATCCTCTAATATCCATCAGAACTGCTTCATGATCACTTATTCCTTCAGTTAGTTGATACCTCAAAAGGTTTTCATCGGGCTTAATTAGAAATATATCCAAAATATTTTGTCCCCTAGTGTTTGGCTCAACCACTTGTGTAAATCCTCCTTCCCTTATTAAGATATTTGCACATCTTTATTCCCTTGTGTTATTTTTCTTATCCCCTTCCCAGTTTACACCCGGTAAATTTAAATCCCCACTGATGATGATCATTCTATTCTCACCTCTGAAATTTGAGTATGAATTTAATTTCTCCCCAAGAGCCTCATCCTCTCCTGTCATTCTTCCGCTGCGGTAAACAGCCAACAATCTGATTTTTTCTTTTTTATTACCCCAGAAATCTACCCCAAGTAACTCATTGTCTTGGTCTATGAACACAAGTGAACTGTGGTAGTTTTTGCTAACTAGTATGAAGACTCCTCCACCAATTGCTCCTCTATCTCTGCGATACACTCTGTAACCATCAGGAAAAACCTCACTGTCTAGTACTTCTTCTTTTAACCAACTCTCTACCCCAATTATTACTTGTGGTTCGTGCATCTGTATTAAGTTTGCAAATTCGATTACTTTGTTCATTATACTTCTACAGTTTACCATTAACACCCTTACTACTGGTTTTACATTTTCAGAATTTATCTCCTCTTTCCCACTTTTACAGCAGTCAGTTATTGTTTCAGCCATTTCATCTATTTATTTAATATCTGTGACTTTCCCCATCGCAAATCTGCAATCAGTATCACTTTGATAATCTATTTCTGTCCCTTCACCAGCAGCCCCTAACCTAAAAAAGGCACAGTCCTGACCCCATCATCACTGGAAACGGGCTCCCTCACTGCTTTAGCTAACAACTCAGAAAGTACTCCCTTCCCCCTTCTAGTTTGGTGTAGGCCATGCCTAGTGAAACCCCACCTACCAATGGTGTTCACAGGCACAACCCCCAACACAGAACTAATGCCTTTCGAAAGTAGCACTTACGTTTCCACATTAACCCGCCTCACAGCTTAGTTCAATTATGGCGGGTCATGGCGACTTAGGACCTGCATGAGCTCCACCCTGGTATGCTGTGCCTCCTTCACCACCTGACTCAGGTCACTCTCTATACTATAACTCGCGTTTCTATCAATACTATTTCCCGCACCTCCCACAATCACTATATGCGACCTGGACTAAAAATTAATTTTGCCAAAGCCACAATGAATTACATGGTGGATATGCAGAATGGATATTTCAGTTGTTTTTACTACCATTTGTGGTTAGGTGGAAATGAGGCCTAGACCAGAATAAAAATAGTTATTTTGTTACCATACATCGTAAACTAAATTGGGAATAACTGGAAGTGGAAGTAGTTTCCATCGCTATACAAGTTTTGTCACTAACTTGGTTCTCATGAAATTACTAACAGTAATAGATAAATGCTTTGTCCCTTATGGAACAACAAAACCATTCTGGTACAGACTGCATTTAGACCTAACCACAATCTCCATTAAATTGCCGTTACAGAATCAAACTATGTAAGCATACTTACACACGTGTATTTGAATTGCAAACTGTATTTGCGGTAACATCGTTTGCTTCATCAAGATTCCTAGATTGCATAGCATAATTTAACACATTTAATTTCATCATACAGTATAAACTACAATGTAACAAAGGAAAGTGCAATACTAAATTAACTGAACTGCGATGTAAAACACACCCCCTTTAAATCTCATTTTCAACACACGTGAAAAAGTAATGCTAGTCTATTATGTGCAAAATAGCAAGGTATGCTGATTTTTTTAATTAATTAATTTAATTTAATTGCAATGGAGCACAGGCTCTGGTGGCAATTTCCCTACACACCCATCTTCCCCCTATCCTGCACCTACCTACATTTGCCCTCTACAAATTTTATCTTTAAATTCTTTCAAAGTTTTCGGTAGATTATTCATCATTTCTCTTGGTAACTCATTCCAATCCCTGACACCCTTACCTAAAAAAGAGAATCTTCCCACACCCTTGTGCCTGAAATCGAGTGCCAGCTTGTGGTCATAGGTCATCTTTCCCCTTCCATGCACTACTTTTCATACCTATTGCAATATCTTTCCATGCCTCATCACCAGTATATGCCCTGTACACTCCCGTGACCCTCCTCATCCTCCTCCTGTCTTGCAATGAATCCCATTCCAGCTCCTTTATCATATCCATCACTGACTTGCAATCTGTGATAATTTCCAGAAACAAATCTAGCAGCCCTTTTTTGCACCCTCTCCAACTCCTGTATTTGATACGTAAAATGAGGGTCCCATACTACACTACCATATTCGAGCAATGGTGTAACCAAAGTTTTGTAACCCAATTCCTTGACTCCTCTTGTACATCCCCTCATCACTCTCTCCAACAAGTGCAGAACTTTGAAACCTTTTCCTACCACCTGTCCTATGTGTCCAGCCCAGTTAAGTTTGTTATCAAAAGTAATTCCAAGATATTTACATTTCAAGTCTTCAGCAAGCAATTCTTTCCCCACCTTATATTCATAATTAACCTTTTGTTTTTTATTTGTGTATCTAATAAGCTGACTCTTCTTTGCATTTATCTTCATTCCATGTTTACCAACCCAATTAGATATCCTGTCCAGATCCCCCTGCAACTGTTTACAATCCTCTATCATTTTGATTCTTTTATACAGCATTATGTCATCTGCAAACAATCTAATTTCATATAGTAAACAATCAACACAATTATTCATTAGAATAATGAATAGCAATGGTCCCAATACACTATCCCTGTGGCACACCCATTTTTACTTCCACTTCATTTGATACTACATTTTCCTACCCTAACTTTCTGTTTTCTACCTTTTAAAAATTCTTCTACCCAGCAAATGACTTTCTTATCCACTCAATGGTTTTTACCTTATTTACTACCATTTTATGGCTTACTCTGTCAAATGCCTTAGACAGATCTAGTGCTACACTAATCAATTTGGCCTCCCTAGTCCATTTCATCTGAAATATCTTGCATATATCCCACCAACTGAGATTCGCATGAATATCCTTGCCTGAAACCATGTTGCCTGCTTGAAAACCACTTACGTTCCTCACATATATTTCTGATGTGGTTGCATATCAATCTTTCCATTAATTTACCTACCACTGATGTCAAACTGATTGGCCTGTAATTCTCAACTCTATTTCTCACCCCTCCCTTATGTACCGTTACTACTATCGCACTTTTCCAGTCCTGTGGTAAGCAGCAAGTGTCTATACTCAATTTAAATAATATTTCAAGATAAGGTACAATGTCTCATCCGGCTATCTTTAAGATATCTGTAGTAATATTATCTTCACCAGCCCCTTTATTTTTTTTCAGTTTTCTTATTTCCTTCATGATTTCCTCAGGATGGATATAAAATTTTTTACTATCGTCATTTCTAATTGTGTTGTTAAGCTCGTTTTCAGAATTAGACCCTCCTGTTTCTGATTCATTGTCCCTAATACTTTCACTGAACCAGTTACTTAAAATCTCTGCCTTTTTCAAATCGTCAGTAACTTCTTCTCCATCCTTATCTATAAGTGTCTCTACACCCTCCCTTCCCTCAGTTTCCTGATATAGCCATAGAAATTTCTAGATTGCATCAGTCAATGGTCCTCCTACACTGACAATACTCTTCATAAACCCATCTTTAGCCATTTTCTTTGCTGTTATTAAGTCCTTGTTCAGTTGTTTGAAATATTCCCTACTACCCTGCTGTCTCTTAACTCGGTTATGCTTCTTTTCTTACCAACCTCTTTAACCTCCTCACTTCCCTATTATAGTACATAGGTTCTCTACTTCTCTTTATTTTCTGCTTTGGAATAAATTTTTCTTCCCCCTTTCTTATTATCTCCTTGAACTCTTCCCACCTTGACTCTACTGTACCTGAGCCTTCCTTCCATTTGCTGAATTGTTCTCTGAAATATCTCTTCAAATTTGAAACCTATACCTTTTTATAATTGTACCTATTTCCCCCTTCAATTTTGGCTGCTGGTTTACTGAATCCTCTAATATCCATCAGAACTGCTTCATGATCACTTATTCCTTCAGTTAGTTGATACCTCAAAAGGTTTTCATCGGGCTTAATTAGAAATATATCCAAAATATTTTGTCCCCTAGTGTTTTGCTCAACCACTTGTGTAAATCCTCCTTCCGTTATTAAGATATTTGCAAATCTTTGTTCCCTTGTGTTATTTATCTTATTCCCTTCCCAGTTTACACCTGGTAAATTTAAATCCCCGCCTGATGATGATCATTCTAATTCTCACCTCTGAAATCTGAGTATGAATTTAATTTCTCCCCAAGAGCCTCATCTCTCCTGTCATTCTTCCGCTGCGGTAAACAGCCAACACTCTGATTTTTTCTTTTTTATTACCCCAGAAATCTACCCCAAGTAACTCATGATCTTGATCTATGAACGCAAGTGAACTGTGGTAGTTTTTGCTAACTAGTATGAAGACTCCTCCACCAATTGCTCCTCTATCTCTGCGGTACACTCTGTAACCATCAGGAAAAACCTCACTGTCTAGTACTTCTTCTTTTAACCAACTCTCTACCCCAATTATTACTTGTGGTTCGTGCATCTGTATTAAGTTTGCAAATTCGATTACTTTGTTCATTATACTTCTACAGTTTACCATTAACACCCTTACTACTGGCTTTACATTTTCAGAATTTATCTCCTCTTTCCCTCTTTTGCCGCAGTCAGTTATTGTTTGAGCCATTTCATCTATTTCTTTAATATCTGTGACTGTCCCCATCATGAATCTGCAATCAGTATCACGTTGATAATCTATTTCTGTCCCTTCACCAGCAGCCCCTAACCTAAAAAAGGCACAGTCCTAACCCCATCATCACTACCAACAAAAATTTGAGAACAAAGTCATCCCATTGAGAGCTATGACTAAATATTTATAGACAGGCATCGAAGGTTGCAATTCCCTCCGCCCACTTCAACAAGGATAATTAGAATTCAACTAACTCAGGAAATGATATTCCAGGTTCTTTCCTCTCTTGCCTATTTGTGCAACCGTATGCAACAGAAGATGGCATTAGAAAACTCTTATACACATTACAAAATGAAATAATCATACACAGTGTGAACTCGGCATTTGTTTGGGTTACAATACCGCCGCTGCCGCCATGTGGGAGAGTTTAGAGCCTGCTTCACAGTTTTAACGTCACTTCTCCTCCATATATTTGGGTGAAGGTCCCTTGCGTCATCTATATATTCCTTTCTTCATGGTAAAAACTTGAGATTTCGGCCTCTTCAAACATGAATTTATTCCTTATGGCAGTAAGTCTTAAAAGAAAAAACATAAAAAAGGAAGGTCACCTACAGACGATTTTGCACCCACCCTCCCCTCCCCCCTTGAAGAATGCCGCCAGGGATAGTTGTGCTAGAAAACTTCAAACGTGATTTTGCCAACCAGCATTGAAGTTCCACCCGGATCAAGACGTCACCCTTTGCCCCCCCCCCCTTTCCCCGCATACGGCACTGCTGGAAGGTTTAAAATTTGTAGTTAGGCATGAAAGGGAACGTTGTGTATTATTTTTTTTTTTTTTTAACTGCTTTACGTATCTTTTTAACATTGAGGTCTTTAGAGACGGGAAAGGATGGGGGGCAAGGATGGGGGCAAGGAATGGGAAGGAATTCGGCCATGGCCTTTTGAAGGAAGCATCCCGGCATTTTCCTGGAGTGATTTGGGAAACCATGGAAAACCCAAATCTGGATGCCCGGACGGGGATTCGAACCGCCGTCCTCCCGAATGCGAGGCGAGAACGCTAACCGTTACACCGCCCCGCTCGGTATATGTATTAATGAGCTAAGCAGTATTAAAGAGAATAATATATGATGGAAGCTAGTTGAATAAATTCTAGGACTTTTGGATAGCTTTATAAGGGGATGAAAGGCATTCAGTGAATTTTCATGGAACAAAACGTGTACTAAAGGCCATTCACACAACGCTAAGCGGGAGGTAATGTGAAATGGAGAAGCCAGAAGTCTCATATTTAGGAGTAATCAGTCTCATAGCTTCATTCTGTAGCTAGAATTTGTTGGGTTAGGTACACTTCGCTGTGTCCAGTGAATCTCGCGGTAGAAAGTTTAAAAATGCAGTAACAGTGAATCTTTTCTTCTTCTGGTCCCTATCCGTTTCGGATGTCGGCAACCATCTTGGCTGTCTTATCTTTGCTGGTTGATGCTCAGATTAACTCTATAGTTCTCTTGGAGGTCCATGTTCTCAGATTTTTTAACCAAGACATTCTTCTTCTGGTATTTTCCCCTGAAGAATAGACTGCAGGAGTTCATAACGGCTATTATTCCTCATGATGTGGCCAAGGTACCGAAGTTTTCGTGATTTTATGGTGGTCAATATTTCAATGTCTTTTTTCATTTTGTGGAGCACTTCAGCATTTATGGTGTGGTCTGTCCATGGTATTCTCAACATTCTTCGATATCGCCACATTTCAAAAGCTTCTAACCGTTTACTGATAGTTTCTGTTAATGTCCACATTTCAACGCCATACAGGAGGACAAAGAACACATAGCATCGCAGGAGTCTCATTTTCGTGGTAATGGATAAATTATTACTTTTAAAAAGGTTATTCATTTTATTGAAAGTAGCCCTGTCTTTACCAATATGTGACTTTACTTCATCAAATGGATCCCATTGGTTATTTACTGTGATGCCAAAATACTTTATACACATTCAATGATCTTCTGGTTAATCATAATATGGCATTGGGAGTTGTTTTTGCCAATTACCATTACTTTTGTATTATTTATAATAATGTCAAGTCTGTATTTGTTGCTGCTTTGTGATCCTCTATCTATAAGATATTGTAAACTTTCCTGACTGTCTGCAAAAAATGACTGTGTCTTCTGCCTAGGGAATGTTGTTTATCCAGTTTCCATTCAACAACACTCCCATCTCCATATCATTCAACGCCTCCCTAGAGATATACTCTGAATAGATATTAAATAATATGGGGGACAGGATATAACCTTGTCTTACGCCAAGAAGAGTTTTTACTTCATCTGTATTTTCTCCCTTCAGTCTCACATGACCACACTGATTCCAATGCAGTTTAACAATAATTCTCAGGTCTTTGTCATCCAAGCCAATAGTTTTTAAAATTTCTATCATTTTTTGATGCTTTACCCTGTCAAAGGCCTTCTGATAATCTATAAAACAAGCATAGACATCACAATTTCTATCTCTGCAGTGTTGAAATAGTACTTGGATGCTGAACAGAGCTTCTCATGTTCCAACCGCATTTCTGAATCTGAACTGTGTAGGTGATACATATTCTTCACAGAGCTCATATATCCTTCGGTTAATAACCTTCAGAAAGTGTTTTAATATGTGGCTCATAAGGCTTATCATTCTGTAGTCACCACATGACTTAGCTCCGGGTTTTTTTTTTTTTTTTTTTTTTTTTGGTAATGTAATAAACTCTGATTTGAGCCAATCATGAGGAATTCTGCCAGCGTTGTTGATGTTGTTGAACACTGAGGCCAACCACTTTGTACTATCTTCATCATGCAGTTTACATTTTTTTTGTCAGGGCCTGGAGTTTTATCGTGTTTCATTCCTTTTATTGCAGCTTGTACTTCAGTCAGTAAAATGCTTGGACCTGTTTCACATTCAAACTGTGGAGGTTCCGGACGGCTATCTGAGAACAGTTGTTTTATGTGTCTCTTCCACACATCTCTGATATCTTGAGTATCAACAATGACATTTCCCTCATTGTCCACTAGTTTATTCACTGTATTAGGTCTACATCTTCCTGTTACTTCTCTAACTTTCCTGTGAATGTTGAAATTGTTGTATAAAACTGTAGAGCCTCTATTTCAGCACATTTCACCTGTATTTCCTTTTCTTTAGCTTCTCTTATCTTGTTTCTGATCATCTTATTGATGTTTTTATAGTCATCAGAATTTCTTTTTACAACCCTTCTTCTCTCCATCTATTCCAAAATCTCATTTGTCATCCATGTCTTCTTTTTGGCAAAATCTGATTTCAGGTGTTTGTCTTTAACAGATAATACTATCGAATTAAGTTTTTCAATATTTTTCTTCTGTGTGGAAAGTTGAAGACATGTTTTTCAGTTCGTTATTGAGACGTTCTTCAACCTGCCTTCTTGTGGTGGGCTCTTTTAATTTCCGAATATCAGTATTCATAAGCATCTTTTTTTTGTAACTTTTTTCATTCAAACTTTGAAGACACCAACTAATGGATTGTGATCAGAGTGAATGTCAGGACCGAGGTATGTTTTCACTGAAGTACAGCAGTTCCTGTTTCTTTTGTTTACTAGAATGTAATCAATCTGATTTCTGATGGTGTTTTCTGGTGAATCTCTGGGAGACCTCCCAGGTGTACAGGCGTCTAGATGGTAGTTATTGGGTATTGGTTATTACAAATCCTTGTTCAATTGCAAACGTATGAAGTTGTTCACCTTCTTTCGTTCCTTTGACCAAGTCCATAAGGGCCTATAAAATCCCCCTCAAATCCTCTTCCAACTTTGGCGTTGAAGTCTCCCATTAATATAATGAGATCTTTCCTTGGTAACTTCTTCAATACTTCTGTTATTTGGGCATATAGCTTTGCTAATTCTTCATCACTCTCATCTGCGGTTCTGGCATACACCTATATTATATTCATCTGTGTTGGTCTGGCATTTATTTGTAGTAACAGGAGTCTCTCAGAAATTGGAATACTCTCAGCAATCTGTTTACATATTATGAGTCCTACGCCGAACTGAAACTGACCATTGGATGCAGGGCCGGTGTTAGGGTGGGGGAGAGGGGGTAAGCTGGTCAAATGTACCTTGGCCCGCATGCCTGATGGGGGCTGATCACCAGCTGTAGGGGGCCCCCACTCGACAAGTTGTAGAGCTAAAAAAAAGGTCGCCCATTTGGGAGGGCCCTAACTGGTGAATTCACCAAGGGCCCCTAACTGGTTTCCCCGGACCCCAAAATTCTAGCGCCAGCCCTGATTAGACATACCTGAATAGTATACTCAATGCTTACTGATGTCACAAAAACCTGAACCTGGCCACCACATTTCACTCACTCCTAAGATCTTGATCTCTATTCTCTCCATTTCCTGGATTGCATTGTTAATTTTTCTGGCATGTGCCATGATTCTTACATTCCATGTGCTTATCCTTACACTAGCATTTGTTGAAAATTTACTTCCCACAGTGGTGTCCAATACTGTCCGCCTCCTGGAGATCTGTATGGGTGACTTGTAACTCCGGAACATTTAGTTTTGAATACAGCCATGATGTTTTACAAGGGAATCCAATGGATCTTTAATGCAGTAGTTTCTCTTTGCTTTCTGCATCCACATGCCATTGGCCCACTTGTGGCTCATCCACCTTTTGGAGCGATTTCTCACTCCAAGGGTAAGAAAGTGCCCTACCTTTCACCACTGGGTGGAAGGGATCTCCTTATCCCGGGAGATATTCAGTACCTTCATTCATTGGCCGCTTGCCTATGTAAATACATAGACAAAAGTTGCCCCCTCTCTACCTTTGGAGGTGAATGTCAGGGTTTTCCCTTCCTTGAATCTAGGACCATGATGACACTACCTATACTCTCCAGTACTTAAGTAATTTTATAAAAGGGTTTCACAAAGAATTTCAGGATTTAATTAATGCAGTTTAGTGCAAATACTATTCCTGTATTGCTATGATATATTTTGTTGTACACAGAATGACTAGCTTGCTTAGAATTTACAAACTTTTGTGATGAAAATCTGATTTCAAATCCAAAGGAACAATCAAATACAGGACCAGTGGTAGTGTTTGGAGAGAAGTACATTTTATTATTTGAATTTATTTAAACACACAGCCTTTATTGCAGTTTCTTTATTCTAGAGGCTTTAGTTTCACTCAATTAATTCCTGGAATATGTAATACATTTTCTTAATATACAAAGGTGGCGCCTGTCATAACAAAGAACTTGTGTAATTCGTTGAAGAAGTACCTACTTTTAAAACCACAGAATTTTTTTTTTTTTTTTTAAACAAGAACCAATCACCATTTAGATATTCAGATTTAAAACAACTCCAACCCTACTTGGTTCTGCCACAATATTTCATATACCACATGTACACCATGTTTCATGGATGGCAACCTATTTGACTAGGTCCATTGTATTTAATTCATAATACAATAAGTAACTACCTACTTTAATATAACACTAAACATTTAATTGACAGACAAAGCAATTTAATAGAAATGTACATTACCACAAAAAGAAAAAAAAAATGAAATATGAAAACTCAGAAATGAAGAACTATTTCCTATGGAGCAAGAGGAAGTGAAGGGAGGGGGAACACTTCATACTCCATTTAAGATCCCTGGTAATAGGTTCCAAATCAATAAATGCAGTACATGTTAAAGAGTTAAGTAAATTGATTATGACAAACAAATAACAGTTTAAAATGTTTTCACTTCATCTTTTACAATCTCAAATCATTTGGATTACAGATTAGTTTTTCTTGTTATTACACTTTCAATTTTTTTTATGACCTCTTTATGTATCTATGGTCTTTAATTTTGTGGAGGTCTTATGCCTGATCTACACTACACAAAATTCAGTGTAATGCTCCATTATATGTTAATGGTTTGAAAGTATCAGTAGTACTTCCTTCTCTAATCATATATCTCACAAATTAATCTGTAACTTTCACTTGAGGATACGTATTGTTTCTCATCTCATTTTTGATGCACTGGTTTCAAAATCATAATTTATCAGTAGAAAAATCGTTTTAAGAATATGTTTTTTTCCCCCACTATACCACTGATCTTAATTACTCGCCAAACCTTTACTGGGTGCCTTTTGAACATAGTTCCAACTTTCTGAGACTTCTTCTTAAATTTTAATATTCCAATACTATATTACATTCTTGAGACTCTTTGATTGGAAGTTCTTTTCTTAATCACTTCAATTTCCAAAAGTGCTTAAGGAATTTAGAATTAAAATTTGTAAATCATAATAGTAAAAAGGGGAGGAATTTAACATTCAAATTATAAAAGAATTTTTTTAAAAATGTATATAAAAAAGAGGTAAATGGATGACTAGGGGAATTGCCATGGGAGTGTTAAAAATTAATAAATAATAATAAAAAATTTCACCTTCAATAAAAGCATATGATATTAATCCTATAATAATTAACTTCCATCCTACAACATGATAGAGCAAATGTATTTTTGTGAATATTGTGAAAGTTTCCGACTTTTTTTAGCAGAGATTATGCATACACTGCATTGAGCCCTGAACTAGAATTACAGCTGATATTCCATGGTGCAGCATAAGGTGTAAGATTTTACTGTTTACTTGTAATGTAATTCATGACCACCTAGTTCCTGATGTCATTACTTCACGCAGATGAAAGTAGTTCCACATGTATCACAAACTATGCAGCCTTGGCCATGGTTATAACTGTAATTCATAGCAAAAAAATAAGGTATTAGGATTTCGGTATATTTGTTTATTTGAGAGCACCACTTTTTCACAATCATTACTTCAGCTGCTTGTAACAAGATGTAAGTAAAGTAGCTCTAACTGTAACACGATATATAACTGTATCAATATTTCTACCTCATTACGTTATGTAGTTTGAATAAAAGCAATTATCTCTCTTAGAATATATTTATAAACTAATAGAAGAAAATGCTAAAAACTATTAATTCCTACTGCTCTCTTTAAAAAAAAAAATCATTTTAGCTAATCAGAATCATTCATATTTACACTTTCATCATGATTTTATGCCAAATCATTAGGAATTATGGCCAGTAATTAAAGGGAAATACATACCAGCCATTTATGTAATAGTTTTGAGGCTCTACATCGGCAGATACAGCTGTTGATCAAAGGCAAGTATTAATTTCATAAAAATTTAGTTACTTAATAAGAAAAAAGATAAACATTGTTTTCACCTTTGTCACAAGACATGGTAGAAAAATGAATGGAGTTTAGTAGTAATAAAATGATATATCAGCCACAGATAACTACTTCAAGTATTATATCAAATTTGTTTCAAGCAAAAGCAAAGAAATTTAATTTCATCATTCTTTTACTTCTGTTTTCAATAAGAGAAACACATCCAATGAACAAGTAAGTTTTAATTAAAGTTTATTATGATAAAATGAAATTATAAGAACAAACAAAAAAGTGAAATAACATCAGATGATATGGTAAGGAAATAACAAAGAAAAATTATATACAGGGAAAAAATGGAAAAGGTTTGTTCAAGATTTTCCTTAAATAGATGGAGAAAATATATATAAATCTGATTAAAATTGGATGGTGTGCTCATGAATAACATAGATACTATAACACTCGTTGTTTTTGTCTAAGTAATCTAAATAATGATCAGAGACTGAAATTGTATTTTTAATTTACATGTTTCTATTTAAGATTAAGCTTTCCAATTCTTTATGATCACTAATCATAGCTAGTATCATATGGATTCTTCATTTGTCTGCTCCTTGCTTCTACATTCTCCTATTTACTATCTTTGTCTGTTTTAAAGAAGTGTTATGAGAACACATTTCTAGTAACAAAAACAATTAAACCTTTATGCCACAAAACAAAGTAAATTTGATTGTAATGCTTATACAATAATGAACTCCAATTTGACATAACCACACTGGCAAGCCACCAAACGACACACAATGTTTGTTGTGGAACTTCTGTATAAACAAAATTGTTTTATATATGTTATGAGTAGTAAAAATCTAATAATAGCCAGTACCATGAGCTAAAGAAAGGTTTTTATGTTACTAGAAAAATACTCATCGTTACAGATTCTGTTTTCTACAGTTAAATTGATTAGTTTTAGAGATACTCTAGTTTACATTAATGATCTGTTTTGTAAAAAATGTTTGATATTTGAGCTGACGCATAGCCACCCCTGCCATGAAAAAAATACACAAAAGGATTAAGAAATAAAAAATTTATTTTTAAATTCCTTGTTTGAATAATAACTTATGCCATCTAGGATGTTTTTCATACAAGTGGACTGACTCGTCAGGAGCGGCCCAGGTGGAATGCTGAACAACAATGGTGAGTAACTTCCATTTTCCCGTCTCTAAAGACCTCGCTGTTGAGAGACGTAAAGCAGAAAAAAAAAAAAAAAAAAAAAAAAAAAAAAAAAAAAAAAAAAACTTCCATTTTATTTTGGCCTTGGGTCCGAACGATCCCTTGTCAAAAAGCATCACTATAAAAATATCTGGGAAACGGATACACCTGGCCGTAGTGTCGCTATGCCTGGACGGTACCCATGCTAACTGCCAGATCTTGAGCCAGGCAAAGATGACATGATCATAGACATGTTTTTACACATGCTTTCTAACCACATGCAAGTGAACAAAATATTACTACGGCGAGAAATCTTATTACAAGGAATCAACACTAGATTAAAGTCAACTAGTCACCTTTAGCAGAAACCGAATAGCTCTTGAATGTAGCAAATTTGTGGGAACTCAATCAATCTACTCACCTCCAAAAAATCACAGATGTCCCACAACAATATCACCCACCCTTCTCTAAATTGCTAGCGTTCTAGACACTCTTCATAGGTAATGGACGATCCGTCAGCATGCGTGTATCGTACATTCGACTCTCAGACCTGTGCATCATAATACAGTGTCGGCCCCATAATATAACACTAAGCAAAAAAAAAAAAAAAAAAAAAAAAAAAAAAAAAATAATAGCATGACCTTTACCATTTCCTAGTCCCCTGTTACCGGTCCAACGTATATATTATTTCTATAAGGTTTTTTTTTTTTTTTTTTGTTACAAGCCATTATCTCCCTTCATAACTAACCAAAATGTGTGAATGGGGTATCATTGTTCCCAAAAGTTAATTTTTTTTATCACGAGCTACGTATCACCCTTGATATCTGATCGAAATCGAGAATTGAGTTATTATTTTAGAGATTAATGTTTCCACTTTGGTCAAGTCATATTTTAAGAATTGAATTTTTTGGAATTCGACCCTTAAGGGTCAAAAGTATTAATATTTCTGCAACGCATTTTTGTTTCACAAGCCATTTTTCTCCTTTGATATAGAAAAATGAAGTATAATTTTATAAATTAAGGTCTCCACCATGGTCACATCATATTTTAAGAAAGGATTTTTCTGTATTCGACCCTTAAAGGGAAAAATTATTATTGTTTCAATAACGTATTTTTCCCCCTTGATATCAAACCAAAATAGAAAAAAACTGTTATATTAAGGTCTCTGCTTTGGTTACATCATTTCTTGGGACATTGACCATATCTTCTTTGGCTGCAAGAACTGATACAACAGCACCACAGACCTAATACAGCAACTGGTAAGATTAGGTCACTTCCCACCATCAAAGGTGTCACATCTCCTTGCGACCGACGACGCCAGGATCTTCATACTGCTATGCAGAATCCTAAAGGATGGTGAGATGGACATATAAACCTACAGATGCCTACAAACATTTGTGTTTCCAACCCTTGGTGGACATATCTAATAACTGAAATCATGTGCTTAGTAATAGATATGAAGTAATAGGCTTACCTATGGACATACATCTAAATAATATCCATAAGCTGTGTTATTGATCTATAAATGAGGCAATTGTAATTAGTGCTATGGCTGTATGGCTTACTGGCCCATTGCCAATAATAAATTTTTTTTTTTTTAAATGAAATTTTATGGAATTTGACCCTTAAAGGGTGAAAGTAATAACTTTGAAAGTCACATGTATGAGACAGTTCAGAGCCTAGCTGTTAGATAGCAGTAGCACATATCACAGAGATATTAATAAGCTGCTTCACTGACGTCGACTTTTGTTATGTACCTATTACTCTAAACAAATAAACAATTAAAACAAATGAGGTGGTTCTTCTTTCATCCTATTACAAACCACCAACCTTACTAATCATTGTATTCGCGAAATTTTCGCACGGGTCATCTAGTCACAGTTCCTATTTCCTTCTAACTGAAGACCATATAGCAGATGGTTCGCTTGTTTTGTTGTTATAGCAACCGAGGACTATGCTGAAATTGGGGGAGGGGGGATAAAAAGCATTTGTTACATCCAACAGCAGGCGGTTTTCCAAAGAACAGTCATAAGAGCTTTAGGCCCATTAGCGCCCACCGTCGCAATAGCACACATCGACTACTTTCTCATCCACCACCAAAAAGGGATTTGAGACTTTACAACACACGCTGAAAATCGAGACCGCCGTGAGTTTCTTTTTTAATAAAACCAAATAAACAATCCTTAAAAGTAACAGTCATAACAGTCAGAAACGTTCAACCTAACCTAACCAAGATAGCCGCGCCCACATATCAACTTCCCCCTTCCCTCTATGGATCATCATGCAACCGCGACAGTTTATAGGGCTCGTCTTTGAATTTCGATAGTTCATACCACAATATTCCCTAAATAGGGCCCCACTCTTCAAACTCACAGGAGGCAACACCAAGACGTTGGACTACCAAAAGGACGAGGAAAAACGGGCAAGTGCCTACCTTGCAAGTGAGCCAGCGCTAGTTATATTTAACCCCTCGCATTCAGTCGAACTGTATACCGATGGTTGCACTGAGAAGTTTACCGACGCAAAAAGTGAATGATGAACAAAATCTTTGTATATCCCAGCAAATGCTCAGCCAACCCAGAGTCTCAATACCACTATTTTGATCTAGAAACCCTCTCTATGGTATGAACAACTAAAATGTTTCCGTCATTTCCTACTCGGGCGAAAATTCATTAGACTGCATGACGGTAAAAGCGACCACATGCAAAGCCGAATGGGTACCTTGAATACACAGGGCGAGTCTACCTGCAGGCCTTCGATTGTGACATACAGTACTGGGAACTAAAACAAATGGCACATGTTGACTTCCGGAACCCGAAAACAGCCGCACCGCAACTAACAAAAACACCTGACCCAACATGCCAAAGAAAATAAACTTTGTTAGACAATTGGCACGTGCAATGCAGGAAAAAGACCCAGAAATAGAAAAACCGAAGGCCCATATACAAAATGAAATCATGCCAGAACACATAAGAAAGATGTACAAAATACGAGGTGATATAGTCTACAGGAAAATTCAACGAAACGAACGCACACGCTACCTCGTGTTGAGTATTCAGCATCTCGATTCATTTCGCAGCAAAAGGAGTTTGTGTCGAACTAAAACGTTTTATTATCAGTGTCTAGAGCGAAAGTTTAGTAGGACACTAACATGAGCAAAGGTTACCCACATGGCCCCAAGAAGAATGATTACTCGCTCAACAACTCATATAAGGAAAACAAACTTCTTAATCCATTTTGGATGTTACCATCAAAGCTCTACAATTTCCAAGGACTTAAAAAATAATAATTCTTTGATACCAACTCCAAACTTTTATGATTTGCCAGGACCTCGACATAAAGAGCAAAATTTTATAATTTGCCGGTACCTCACTATAAAGAGCAAAATTTTATAATTTATATGGACTTCTCCACAAAGAACAAAATTTATAATTTATATGGACTTCTCCATGAAGAAACAAAATTTATAATTTATATGGACTTTTCCACGAAGAGCAAAGTTCTATAACTTTTACGGACTTCCCCACGAAGAGCATAATTTTATGATTTATATGGACTTCCCCAAGAAGAGCAAAATTTTATAATTTACCTGGACCACACCATAAAGACTAATATTTTATAATCCCCTAGCATGAAACTTTACACACTACAATAAATTCTAAAGACAATCTTATCAAGGAATTAATTTTACTCTTTTGCAAGTCTTGGAAAGGAACAATATGTTCATGTAAGCGCCCAGAAAATAATTTTTTAATTTCCTGGGGATATCATCATGAAGAAAATGAGTTTTTTAAAACTTGCCTTTATTTTATGAAGTTAGTAAAATCCCTCTTTCATGTTACATCGCAAAGGAATACATTAAATTTGGATTATTTTAGTTTATTTCCTCAATACCTTGACCATCTGTCATTGTTCAACAAAACTGTCATTTAAGTCAGGATAGCCAAACATACTACGGCTAACCATCTTTTGTTCACAGAATCTTCACACACTGCGATAAGGAGACTGCCGTGAAGCAACACCATACCAGTCCCACCAAGCCGGTTAACCAGACAACCGTGACAGATCCTACAGCCCCTTCCAGGATCACAAGAAAAACAACGGAGAGCACTGCCTGAGATGGGCATTCTTCAAGACTCCATTGCAACCACTAACTACCATCCTGATTTTGGTTTTCCATGGTTTCCTGAAATCACTCGAGGTGAATGCTGGGATAATTCCTTCATAAGGTTATGGCTGACCTTCTTTCCTAGCTTCATGTCATGCACCTGGTACACTCTACCAACGCATACAATGGACAGCAGGGACTGCTGTTACAGCAGGATGGACATGCCGGGTCTGAAGTACCACACCACGCTACCAGATGGTGCCACAGGCACATTGAGCAACACGTTAGCACCACAGTGACTACAGAGAGAACTACAGGATGGCTCCCTAAAGAAGGGAAGATCAAGCAGCTGGCAGACTCATGCCATCTACCAGGAAGGGAACCTTGCTCCACTATCTGTCATTGTGTATTGTGAGATTGAGACTAATAAACAGGATCCTTGAACCAGCTGTGCTCTCGTAATTACTTCCCACCATCCAAGGGATATCCACAGCCTAATTCTTTGCTGGTGAGCCATCTACCTAGATTGGGGACTCCATTCAACCCAACTATTGATCTTTCCTTGGTGGATCTGGCATACATTTTTTTTTTCACAATTAACAAATCATAAAACATGACAAGGCTTAGTTTGTATCCACAATCCATTCTATTGTAACTTTGATGTTGTTTGATACCATGAAATTTTTGAGTAACCTCAACACAGTAATTAAGTCCTCTTCTTTTCTGTTTTTAGATGGAAAAACAGACCATTCTTAGTAATTGTTTGATGCTTAGAAGATGTTTTATTGTTCCAAAACTGTGAAATTTAACAAAAAAATAAATGCTGATATGTGTTATACTTTTCTGTGAACTCATCTTTTTTTGATAACTATGTATGTTGATTTAACCACTTGTCACGGAAAGAACAATAGCACTTTTTTCACCTCCTGAGATATCATGAGACAAAGTAATGTACTTGATTATTGCTGGCTAGCATGGTTATGTGTGTCCAATGAGGCACGATTTATCTATTTTGTTAATGACAATTTTATTTTTTAAAAAAATATGGAGAAATTATTGTATCCCAGTAGCTTGTACTATGTTGAGTTGTGTAAAAGGTTCTCAGGCATGATTGTGGCGGCATGACAAGAATTAACAGAATTTGAATATGGAATTGTCGTTGGTGCTTAGTGCTTGAAGGATTCCATTTCATAAAATGTTTATAAATTCAAGACTATGACCACATGGATATGACCATGTGGATACTTGCATCTTCTTCAGGTACTTCAGTGTATTGCTGCCATACCTGTTTTGAGTAAATGTCGTCAAATTTCATTTTTACCAACTGTAAGGTTTTTACCATTAATTACTGAGTTCTCACATTCCCACACTCACTACTATCTCCCAATTTTAAGCCACCTGGATTTAATAGCATTCTATAATTATTCTAAAAACATTTATCATAATAGTGTATTAAGTTAGTAGTAATCACAACAGTGGCAGCTCTAGACGCAGTGACATTGAGAAATGTCACCACCTACGAAGCAAGAATAAATAAATTAAAAAATAAATGTAGTTAAAGGAAAATAAATATTTATAAAAGCGATATTCTCTAATATACTATTACTTATGAAAGCTAGGAAAACTATTGAACACCATCTGTTGGCCAGACCATTGAACTATTTCAATGTCGTGGAGATAGCTTTGAGTTGTCACCAATCGCGCGGTAATATCCAAGGGTGAGGGGTCACTTTGGTGAGGAGTTTGTTCTGTATCAAGCTGACCCGGACAATGGGCAGACACGCGGTCGCCAGAACATTATAGAGCTTGAAAAAGTTAGTAACACTGTCGGTAGAGCGCAGCAGCAGCTATCGCCATTTTTTGTCCAATTGACATCCCTTAAGACAGTGTTTCTCAACCTGTGGTCCACAAAGATGATTCAGGTGGTCCACATGCAGAATATTATAAATTTTGATACCGTATTCCTACTTTATAAGGTAAAGCCTTTATTTCTTTAAATATATATTTATAGCCTTCAATATTTCAATGGCCAGACAAAAATCTGGCATTTCCAGAATGAGAATAGAACAGCATTGTTTCTAAAATAATCTACTCATTTCCAGATGACATCGAAGAGAGTGGCATTCGTTTAGGGCAGGGGTGGCCAACATTTTTCTGACCTGCGAGATTCATCACGCTTTTACAAAATATTTTTTATATTTCATTTTTAGTGTTATATATTTCTTTACAATGTGCATTTAGTATCATTATTACTACATTATCTATGTTTACATGTAAGTATAATAGTAAACACAATAATAACTCATGTTTCAATGTTTCACCCCAAAAAAAGTCTCTAGTGGGGACATATAATTTTATATGCGGCCCGCGGAGTTATGAAGCACTTTCTAAGTGGCCCACAATATCATTTGGTTTGGCCACCCCTGGTCTAGGGATTAAGTAAATGATCATTTTCTGAGTGTCTTGTAATAGGTTTGAGAGACTGCGGTACGTTGTAGAGTTCGCAACATAGGAGTGGTGAAATAAACAAAAGTAAGAGGTGTATGGTCTATCGTCTCTTACTTTATTTTATTTATTTATTTTTGTTCATGTTAACGGGTAGTATAATGTAGTGTCCAGTCTGTAGTAACATTATTATTTATATGATTTGCTAAGTATTAAGATTTTGGCTAACAAGTAATTAACTTTTAATAGTTCACTTCGTGTTTTCGCAGGAATTCAGAACATGGTTTTAGATTTATTATGTTAAACTGGTACTATAATAATGTCTACATACATAATATCCACATAGATAAAAAATTTAGACGGTATAAGTTAGTGGCTCGCAGCATTATTTTTTAAAATTTACTGGTACTCTGATTGAAAAAGATTGAGAAATGCTAGCCTAGAAGCTTTATTAAGGCGAGGAAGCAATATTGTTTCTTAATTCCTTTGCAGGAGAATTACTCAAGTTTATTAATGCATGTAACAGAAAATGACTCTCAAGCTAAATGTGTTCCATTGTCAGAAATGGTGTGCCACTGTCGAAGGCTGTGCCAAATTAAGAAAGTATGGAAGTAGATGACTAAATGAATTGATTATATTTTTCATCCAATTAAACAAACGAATTTTACAATTTATGATATTTTTAAAATTATTTTTATTAATATCGTATACTACAATCAAACCAAAAATAATAATTTTCATATTACTTTGATTGTTTATTTTGGATGTTTATTTTTTAATATTTTTATTTAATTTAAAAAATCGGATCCTCAAGGTTACTGCTTACTCATGCCTATTGGGTAACCAGTATTGCCTGTAGGTCAACTCGTCGGTTTTTCACTAATCAGTCATTGTTTGTTTACTTTCTGGTCAATCTTATATCATTGAGTAATTTCAAAATCATTTATTGAATCCGGCAGTACACGCAAGTAATGACACTTTTACACGTTGTAGATTTTTAAGATGATTCTTAGACAACTCTGAGCTCTTCTTCCAGGCATCTTTCACTTCAACAATGAAAACCAGTAAACCATCAAAAAGTTCAGTGTTGTCACTAACTACCTGAGCAAATTACTTCGGCCGCCACTGAATCCCAATGGTATCATACAGTTTAAGATTTAGCTACTTTACTAATTAAATATTTGAAATGAATGAATGAAACAACTGCAAATGGTAAATATTTTATTTTCAACTGTATACAAATGTATTTCTTTCAATAAAAGTACTTTGTATAATATAATTTTATTGTGCCATTAATTACTTTTGGACTCTTTTTAAGTTTATGCACATTTCGAATATCAATATGACTCTATACAAACACATATCAGCAAATTTTCTTCTTTAGAATAGTAGTTTCACAGAATTAATATATTTAACAACATAAGCAAAATTGAATTTCAAAGATCTTTTATCACTATTATTATTAACATTAAACTGTACTTATAATCTTAAACACATTCTTCTCCATTGTTACTTTATCAGAGAAATATACACCAACTGACGTGATATCTGGAACCTCAAAGAAGCAGTAAAAATAAAACAACCATAAACTGTAGTACAATAACAAATGCAACAGTTATAAATCTTCCATAATTAGTCAAACATTTTGCATATTATCTGCAGGTTTTGCTGGATAGTCAAAAGATATAACAACTCAATTTCTTCTAAATAAAAAAAGCACAGTTGGTTCAGATTGGTAAAATATCAACAGCTGCTTGCTTAAAAATAATGTTTGTGCCTTACACTGGAATGATTGAGTTGATATTTTCTAAAAGAAACAAGTTTTGCCAAATGAATAGCATATTTATCAAGTTAGAAGCAAAGCTGTTAGCTTAGTTAGAATGAACTACAAGCCTAGTATTTTTGTAGATGTTTCTATAAGAAGGTCATAGATTTTTATTTGATATGTGGTTGCTCTACATCTACTAGTGACACTCCATGCTAAAATAAGCAACAGAAGTACGAGTTTAAAATGCATATAAAAAAATAATTTCTTGAAAATAAAAAAACTAATTTTAATAACAATTCAGAATATAATCTTAAATTCATATTCTGCACTAACTGTACACCCTTTTAATGAAGAAAATTAAAGCCCTAGAAAGAGTGATCATTTAAGACTTGCACAAAATTATTTTAGCACCCCAATACAATATTTTTCTCCCTGTCTCACAGGAGAATAATCGATATTCTGCAAGGAAATTAAGTCTTCATGAACAAATCAATACTCAGGAGGGTCTTAGAAGCTGCCACTATGATACTTACAAGATATGAAATTAATGTTGTTACGATGTGCATTTGATTTTAGTAATTTCTGGTTTTCATTTTGTGAGATTTCTGGCAAGGTAGTATGTAGAGTTTCTGAGAGCTAAGAATAAATGAGTAGTTTGGGTATAAAATCTTTGGCAGTGAGTCAATGACAAGTAATAAGACATTATGATTGGCTATGCTATGGAAAATATGTAAAGCCATAATTTTGGCACTTGGAATGTGAATTAAAGTAACATACTGAAAATTATAAGGATGTTACAGACACTACAGGATGTATGATATAAGGATTGCAATCCCGCAGTGTTTTCAATTCCGCGGGATTTTTGCAGAATTTGCATCAATTCTGCGGGGATTCAGGGGATTGGCACCAACAGTTTTTTAATGCATATATTTAAAACACAGTTACTTAAAGCATTAATAAATGAAATAATAAATGTCTGTTGATTAAATTAATAAATCAATTTTAATTTTAAATGATAAAAATTAACAGTTAACAATATATAATTGGAAAAATGACATTAAATTTTTTTAGCATGTCTTAAGTATTTTTCGAGGTTTTAGATTTTTGTTTTTAAATCTAAACCAATTTTTAAATAAACAATTAAAAACAAAAAATATTCAGTCTTAGGTCATATTATATGACTTAACAACACATCACATCAGTTTAAAAAGATGGTATGTATAATGGCCAAGTCACCAGAGCTTTTTTATTATTATTATTCTAAATAAACGTTCCATAACACTGAGAGAAAGTTTTCTATTTAACAAAGTGAAGTGAATATACTCTTAAAGTGTAGACTTGGCTCAAAACAAGATCTCATAACTTTTTGTCACTGCACAAGCACGAGATTTTGCCTATTTTTACAAGAATTGTTTTTGTGGGATTCATTATTATGTCTCCTGATTCCTTAATTGATCTTACAGTTGATTCATTGTTATTAAAAGAAACTACTCACCTAGATGTAAACTGTCAAGTATTTCAGTTTTACTGTAAGTGGCATAATGACTTTTTTAAAGTCGAAAATATTTTTTTTAGTAAGAAAGGAGACGTTCTCGACGTATGATTGCAGTGAAGTCCTCACGGATGTATCACCAGATTTCGTTGTAAAAACACGAAATTTGACACGTGAAGAAGACAGCGGAGGCGGCCGTCGATGTTTGGTGTTTTTACAACACAATTCGGAGATACACGTGTGAAGACTTGAATACAACAAACCGCGGGGTTGCGGGATCCTGCTTTTCTGGATTTTAATCCCTAATGATAATGTTGAAAGTATAAGGGATTAAGAGTGCAGCTGCTAGTTAATAAAAGGGATTATATCACTAATCATGGTATAATAAAAGTCAACTACAGACAACATTTTAATTTTATTGGTGTGTTAACCAAGTATGATAACTGAATCCGAATACTTTTCAAAAAGTAATTTCTTTTATTCTTCAACTTTTGTGACAGAAGGGTGCTATTATTGCTTGAACCACATGGCAGCAGACTGCCTGAGGTCAAAGCAGACAGCAATTATAATGGCTACCACTGTTGTTTGTAGGAGGTGGCTGTAAATAAGGAAATTATTATATATTTGAGAACCCTCATAACCTGACACATATTACTACTCTTGTAGCCCACTAAAAGATTTTGTTGCAAGACAAACTTGATCAGGAAATGTAGGGAAAAAATTGTATTAATTATAGCATAAAGTAATCATAAATTTGTCAAAAATGCTTAAGGCCAGTTCGCACTGGAGATCAAATCAGGTCAGATCAAATCAAGTCAGGGAAAATGTCAATATATATTGATTCATTTCACAAAATTACACTATTCTGTGAACAAATAAAAAATAATAAACAAATAAAAATAATAAAATTGCACAATATGAGCAAAAAGTTGAATTGTCAAAAGAAGTTGATTATTCTATATCATTCATGTCAAAAAATATTGAGAATTGTTTGTACTCTTTTGTGTGTTAAAACAGAATAAATAATTTTGACAAACTGAACATAAAAATCTGTATGGTTTAAATAATTTATAAAGGTGAAATTGTTTATTTATTACTTAAAAAAATATGAGTTGGTCTCACCTAACTGCATACATGAACACTTGTGGTGAAATCCTGGAATGTAGGGGTGTAAGGGTAATCAGATCAAATCTGACCATACCTCGATCTCAGTGTGAATCGGCCTTTAAAACCTGCATTTTGTCAGTTCTGCATCCAGAATTTCCCAGAATGCATATACTTCCAGTTAAATTTGGCTTTCACTTTCCGATAGGCTGAATCTATGATCTATCAGAATAATGACTTTTTCTTTCACGCAACAGAAAAATTATTTGGTAAGTTTCACAAAATGTTTTAGTAAAATTAAATAACTCAATTCCTCACACAAAAATCTTCAGTTTTTGTTTACACTGTAATACTACACACTTGAGGGAATCATATGTTCTCTTTATTCAAACTATCCATGGTAACTTTAAAAAAATAGAGTTAATATGTAATACCATTCTGCATAAAATACACACTAGATATTTAATAGTCAACAACATGAAGAAATATTACACAAACAATAAACATACTTTAAAGCCACTGTTTATAATATCTGATAACAAACTGAAAAATACTTAGTTCCAAAAACACACCTCTATAAACACATTCTGCAACATTTCAGTTATAAAGTTTTCTTACAAATATCAATTCCTGCATCAGTCAATGAAGAAAAAAATATGAGAAAAACATTTTGTTATTAAAAGTTCTGTGGAAAAGTGATGGCCAACGTATAGCACACAATGAAAAACCATTCACTTGTGTGAACACAATTAACATGAAAGTGTTAATAAGACAAAATTTTAGTCTCTATAATTTACCTTTGGTCCAGGAGATGGAACAGATGATGAGAAGGCTTACAGTTATGACATTTTGTAATCAATGGAAGAACATTAATTTAGCTTTCAAGTACAATAAGCTTAAATTGGAATTTAGAAATATTCATTTGCCTCAATTCTGGATTTCATCTTTAGTGAGAAGTGGATATTTTGCTTTATCTGAAGAAGCATCCAAATTCTTCATCCAATTTTCAACAGTCTACCTTTGAGAGAGAGTATTTTCATCATTCGTTCAAGTAAAAACAGAACACATAAATTGACGAAATTTATGTGCCAACTTTAGACTGAATTTTACTGATATTGATCCAGATACATAGGAACATGACAAGGGGTGAGCTAGCCTTTACATTAACAGTGAGTAATAACATAATAGTATTAGATTGTAAGCTCTCTCGGTGAGTCAGTTGTGTAAAATCTTCTAGGGCTTTCCACCGAGGTAGCGCATCAATGTAGGGCAATGTTTCGAAGCCTGCCTCAGGCTTCATCTTCTGGTGAAGTGTCAGATTCATTGACGCGCTACCTCGGTGGAAAGCCATAGAAGATTTTACACAACATAATAGTAAAAGTTTTTGTTTTCTTTAGTTAATTTTTTTAGCTCTGTAACATCATCATTCATTTAGTAAATAAATATTAAGGGTCTGTTCAATATATTCCCTTTTAAAAGATCACTTCTAATTTCATAACTGTGTATGCTCTGAAATTTATTACGTTTTAATGGTACAATGCCATATGCCCATAATGTTAATATACACATACGCAAAAATCTAGCCCCATGTAAGTTAGTGGTCCATATGATAATTTTTGACATTTTACTGGTCCTCGGCTTGAGAAAAGTTGATAAATACTGATTTTCATTAATTTACAGGAATTTTTAACATTTAGATGTATTTTGTACAGAACTATAACCATTTCTTGATGCAGATGAGTGTCAACACCTTAAAGGAGGAAAACAAATCATTAATATGAAAAACAATTACTGGTTGCAACTTTCCCTCAAGACAGGTGATGTTGTCTTGCTTGTGAATGATGATTATTAGAGAAGTTGTGGAGCCTACATTTACATGAATTCAAGAAACATTAGTCTTTAAGTGTGTAAGCAAGCTATAGTGTATAAAGTAAAAAACTACTACTTACTGAAGTTTACAACAGGATCATGAATAAATTAGTATTACTGAAAAGAGTATCTGTGAAATATGTTATTGGTTTACACTGAAAAGAATCTATTTTAAAGATACTATAGGGAGTGAAATTCTTGGGTAAAGAATGGTAGAACCAAATAAAATCCCTTTTACGCAAAAAATAATTTCCAGTAACAGTCCCATGCCATGATTAAAGGCATAATGAAAGGAGAGAAAACAATCCCTCTGGTTACCAAATCTGGCAGTAACTCATAAGAATTAACCAACAACCCAACAAACAAATTATCTGAAACCACAAATGATGATATGGGTACTTACAACATCTGAAAAATAAAAACTCGATGTTTCTCTTCACAAATGGATGGGACAAGTAATCTAGGTATTCTAGATAGGTATCCAGTGCAGTAGAAATGCTTAATACAGTAACAGATTGAGATGCACCTGAGTAGCATACAATGGAAGGATCATGTGATTAAGTGACATTGTATAGAATTAACTCATTAATTAAATGGGAAGATCTGAAAAGATGAAGAGCAGAAAAGCCCAAGGCAGTGAATTAAGGTAAAGAAGCAAAATGTAGTGCTGAATTAAGAGCCTGTTCTGTCTGTTTTAGGATTTAAATTTTCTCAGTCTAAATTTCAGCATTGATTTTAACTTTACTCTTGGCAAAAATTGCTATATGCAGGTGAAATACAGCACAAACACCATGTTTTGATGAGATATGTCAGTGACCTCCAAGGTGAGGCCAAAGGCTGGCATATTATAACCTGTCAATTCAAGACTGATAGAGGACATGACAAAAACTAAAGTGTGCACAACAGAATAAGATAAAAATGAAGAAACAAACTGTAACAAAAGATTTATAGTGACAGGAGACCTAAAAGGAAGAATAGGAAACAAACCAGTTCCTAATGTTGTAGACACCTTCAGAAAAAGTATAATAAATAGTAATGGGAAAACCTTCAGAGAATTTGTAGGTTTCAATAATATAAAATTTCAGACACTTCGGAAGAAGGAAATACATGGGCTGTCTGGGAACACAATCTATTAATGACTATGTAATAGTTAATTTGGGTTCAAACAATCAGTGCAAGATACAAGAAGATTCAGAGGTTGTGATGTTGGTTCCGATAAATTTTTGGTGACATCTTAAATACTTCAATTAAAGGCTTCCATGGCCAAAATAAATAGTTTCTCTGCTCCCAGATTGGTGCCGCATCCTTCTATTAAACGCTAATAGTTTGGCCGAACTGCTTCAGATTTCTTCTACAGTGAAACTACACCGAGATCTGTTTCGCACCCTATTTCACACCACTGAGCTTAATAGTGTGTGTGAAACACATATCAAGGTAGTCCAGCCACAGAAGAGAACTAACGAAAATCTAAAAAATTTCAGCTTTTAATAATAAGTATTAGAGGTTTAAGTCACAAAGGACCAGCCTCCTAAGCAACTATACTGATACCACAATTGTTAATGAAGATTGGCATGATTAAGGATTGCAATCCCGCAGTGATTTCAATCCCGCGGGATCCGCGCGGGATTTGCGCCAATCCCGCGGGATCCGTGCGGGATTGGTACAAACAGTTTTTTTACGCATATATTTAAAACATAGTTACTTAAAACGTTAATAAATTAAATAATAATTAAATTAATAAATAATTTTTAATGTTAAATTATAAAAATTAACAGTTAACAATATTTTGATTGACAAAATGACATTAAAACTTTTTAGCGTGTCTTAAGTGTATTTCGAGGTCTTACATTTTTGTTTTTTAATCAAAACCAATTTTTAAATAAATAATAAAAATGGAAAATATTGAGTCTTAGGTCATATTATGTGCCTTAAAATACATCACATAAGTTTAAAAATATGGTTTGCTTAATGGCCAAGTTACCAGAGTTTTTTTTTTTTTTTTTTTTTTTTTTTTTTTTTTAAATAAACGTTGCATAACACCGAGAAAAGCATTCCCTTTCACAAAGTGAAGTGAATATACTCTGTAATGTGTAGACTTGGCTCAGAACAAGATCTCATAACTTTTTGTCACTGCACAAGCACGAGACTTGGCCTTTTTTGCGTGATTCATTATTATACCTCCTGATTCCTTGATTGATATTACAGGTGATTCAATGTTATTAAAAGAAACTACTCATCAACACGTAAACTGTCAAGTATTTCAGACTTACTTATGTGGCGTAACAACGGTTTTAGAGTGGAAATTGTTATTTTTTAGTAAGAAAGGAGACTTTCTCGGCGAATGATTGCAGTGAAGTCCTCATAGGTTGTATCTCCAGATTTCATTGCAAACTCACGAAATTTCACACGTGAGGAAGACGGCGGAGGCAGCCGTCGAAGTATGGTGCTCCTACAACACAATTCGGCGATACACCCGTGAAAATTTCATTATAACTTTTTTTACCTTTAGTCGAAATAATAACAAGAAGAAGAGAGATTAATCGAAAGCCTGAGCGGCACATGTAAGCAGGTGGCTTTCGTCAAAGAAACGCATTGAGGCAGCGGCCAAAACAACAATAAGTCAAAGGATATACAATTTCCTTTTGATAGCTGTTAAATAAATAGGTATGCGATCGTTAAAATTACGATAACATTAGTTTCATATCAACGAATAATCAAATTTTCAGCCGCAAATTAGGAAATTTCCACAATTATTTTATCTGCAAATAAAGAAAATGGGAATAATGAAACCATGAATAAAAAGCTGTAACCGTGTAGGTCAGATAACGTGTGCGACACTTAAAAAATAATTATATAGTTAGAAAATCGTACTAAATACGCACCATAACTCAAATTACAGAAATGTGTACTCGAAACAAAAGTAAGTTTTGATGAATACGTAAAAGTGTATTAATTTACTTACGAATGATGAACGTTGACTAAAGCAAACGCTTGTTCATATGAGTCAAACGCCAACTGGAAGGGTACAGGCAAACAGTGCAAAATATCCGATACAGACCGAGGGGGCAGCAAGTCACGCAGACTGACACGCGTTTCCGCCGGATTTTGCGGATTGCAGATCCGCTTAATTTTGTGCGGGATCCGCCAGACTGTCTAATGATGCGGGATCCCGCGGGATTGCGGGATCCCGCTTTGCCGGATTGCAATCCCTAGGCATGATGCAGTTATGTGTGTAGCCAATTAATTGCTAGGAACAAGAAACAAATATCACAAGAGAAAAGCACGATATAGAATGATGAAATAAAGGGTGCAATTGATAATAAATGATTGGCTTATCAATACAACCTACGAAGCAGAAGAAGATATGAAAACTATAAATTATGCAGCAAAGTCGGCGCTGTCTCAAGCCCATACAAAATATGAAAACCACTTTTCTCTCAAATAGAAACTGATATTTTTAACCAAAGGATTGTAGCCTCTAAAGTAATACAACACTTAAACAGATAAGGAAAAGACATTATACAAATTTTCTAATAGTAACATTGATATTGCTGTTAGACAATGAAATTAAGGAAGTATAGAGAAGGTACACATGTAACTCACCACAGATAAGCAAGAGGACTGCTGTTCATGTTTAGGTATTTGTCACAGCCCTTGTGTCTGCAACTATGATGAGATATGAGTTTACTTTTCCTATTCACACTGTAAGAATCAACATAATTGAAGATATGCAGTAAACAGACCACTATAAAAGGTTATGATGCTCCAATCAAGAAATAGAACACCAAATACATATTGCAGAAATACCCTCTGAAGGTACAGATGACATTTCCCATGAAGAATTAAAGTGATCCCACCTCTCCCAAAGATCGGAATAGCAATAGTCTCAGATGGTGTGAAAACAGAATTGTTTAAATATGGGAGAGCTGTCCTGGAATACTGATTTCTTCAAATGATTAATAGACGTTGAAAAGAAAATTAGTGCCATCTGAATGGAAATAGGTAAAGATGACATATTTAATTAAAAATGTTGAACAAAGAGTATACTCGTAGTATAGATCAATGGCTCAAAAATACTAACAAAAAATTTAAGTCTATTGCTGATTCACTTTCTTAGAAGAACAAAGTGGTTTTAGACAAGGAAGATCATGCATGGATAATGAATTTGTCATAAAAAAAATAATGCAAAAACAAAGAGTATTTAATTTGGAGATGCACTAGCCTTTTTTTTTGATTTGGAAAAAGCACATGATTGCTATAAAAAGCCAGGAATATAGTCCAGTAACGGGGTAGTCTTAAGTTGCATTATAGCATGAAGAAGATTTTGTTTTTCTTAACTTGGATATATTGGTGAGAGTATGCAGAAACCAAGCTCTCGACCTCCTACACCCTTGGCATAATTTTCCGTATAAAAAAAAAAAAAAAAAAAAAAAACGTTAAAATTTTGGTGCTTTTGTCAATTTTTTGTCTATACCTCTTTCCTGATGAGTCCTAGCAAGAAATACTTTATTTCCAATTTGAAAGAGGTCAAAATTTCCTACAACTTTTGTAGCACAAAGTTTTTTCTAAACTCAAAACTAGAGTCCGTCCGAAGCTTCGGCCAAAATCAGCCGAAGATTTGGCCGAAACCAAAGTTTTGTATCCAGCTGCCGAAAATGAAGGAAGTATTACAAATGATGCCAGTGCAGCATGCTTGTAGGTCGCATGTGCGGATATGAGACACCGGCGAGTGGCCCAAAACAATAAAAAAGAAAATACGCATATGGGTATTCATGATAATGCTTCAAATATGAATACTGCAATGCATTGTGGAAACAACATTTCTATTGGTTCTGCAGCTCACACTACAGCTCCTGATTCACGATGTAATTTTTTAAAGATATTGTTGTAAAGAAAAAAATGACTGAGACTGAATTGGACTATCCTCTCCTGTTTGCAGAACATTTGACTTTTATTTAAGAGAACATTTGCTGCTGTTCTTGATATTGGGCTCTCAGTCCGTATATTTATTTATGACCGACAGCAATCAAATATTAATCATCTACTAACACAAGCGTTACTACAAAACAATTGTTCAGATCTGCCAGTGACGACAGAAGAGCTATTAAAAATCTTTTATTTTTTGCTTGTAACATCAGACTGTTTGACTTTAAGAATTTAATACTATTTATTTAAGTATTGATCTACTTTTTGTTTTTATTACATTTAGTATATTTTTAATTAATCTAGTTATGCCAAAAACTCCTTTAAAAATATCATTATTGATTTGGCTTTAAATGATAAATGAATATAAGAGACTACTTTAGACTGCAATATATTTTTTTTAAGAATTAGAATAAGTCTTTATAGCAGATCAGGCTGAAGATATTGAGAAGTTACAGAATGGCATAAACAAAATACTGAAAGAATAGTTTGGACCAAATATAAATCAAAGCAAGACAAAAGTGGTGAAATGTAGCAGGAACGATAGCAATAATAGTAGATTAAATATAAAAATAGGATTGGATGCGACAGAAGAAGTTAGTGAATTCCACTACTTGGGAAGCAAAATGACAACTGACGGTCGAAGCAGGAATGATGTTAAAAGCAGAATAACTATAACAAAGCCTTCATAAAAAGAGGAATCTTTTAGTTTCAAATGTTGATCTAGGACTTAGAAACAAATTTTTAAAACTCTATGTGAAAAGCATAGCACTTTATGGTAGCGAAATATGAAGTTTAGGAATACCAGAAAGAAGGAAAATAGAAGAATTTCTCAATGTGGTGCTATAGAAGAATACTGAAAATTAAGTGTACAGATAAAGTACAAAATGAACGAGTTTTGGAAACAATGGGTGAGAAAAGAAGTTTGTGTAAGAAATAAAAGACAGGATGGTAGGTCATATTTTGAGACATACACGATTCGTTAATTTATAGTGTAGGGAACAGTCGAAGGTAAGAACTGTAGAGGAAAACAGAGATTAGAATACATGAAGCAGATAATTGAGGACGTACAGTGTAAGGGGTGTGTTGAGATGAAGAAGGGAAGAATTGATGTTTGCTACAAACCAGTCGAAAGACTGATGACAGAAAAAAAATATATATATATATTAGGTTAGGAGATTGAAACCTGCTTTTATTGTTATAAAAAAAGATAGTATTACTATATTTACGCTAACATAAGAAAAAATAATGTGTGTTTCATTGACCAAAGCTAAAAATATAAGTAATTAATTAACAATTTAATAACCAAGACAAATTATTGTAATTTAATTGGGGCTAATACCGTTCATTTTCTTGTTTCTCTTTGTTATAGCTAAATAAATATATTAGCATTTAATTTGATAAATTGCTTTGCTTAGCACTTGGTTTTGTAGTATGTTTTATTTAATTATAATGAATAAATATGAAAAAAAACTGTGATTTGAACAGTTGGTTTCGGCTACGGCCGAAGGTTACGGCCAGAGCCGAACAATTGGCATCAGCCAAAAAATGACCTTCGGTCAGACACTACTCAAAACTAAGCTAGCTGCAGTTCTTCGAAGGTCAGCAAAATTTCACACTTTTCTTAAAGTTGGTTTTCCACCTACTTTGTTGCTCTAAAAAAATGGAACCCCTGTATATATAATTGATATATATGTATTTCTGTATGAGATAGTATATTTGATTATTGATGGTCAATTCAATAATCATATGGCATTGTTGTCCGGGATATCCTGAAGCATTGTTTGGCCGCTAGGTGACTATTTCGATTTGCCGCGCAATTCGCACCTTTGTGGCTATCTAACCTCACCAGGTAGTAGTATTGGGTATAGAGAACATACAGCTTAATGTGGAATCTGGACTACAAAAGCATTCTCACTTACTACATATCACACAGCAAGATGAGCTGAAGGTCAGATTAATGGCCTTTGAAAATCCCAGCTCAAACTGGGATTTCGATCTCCAGTCAGACAAGTTAAGAAAAAAGAATCTTCTATGTGATATAATGTTTGTGAGGCCCTCTTTTTAAGACCCCGTTACTGGACTACTATGGCAGGTATTGAAATGAAGCGGTTTCTGTCGAAATTCAATAAGGGTGACACAAGGTCTTTATGACAATAAGAGCATTCATATACAATTGTGGGAAAACTTAGATAGATTTTATGTTAAGCAAGGAGTAAAACAAGGGTATGCTTTATTAACTGCACATTTTAAAATTTACATAGACAATCTTTTAAGAAAATGGAAAGCTAAGTTTGAGCCCAGAATTCAAATTATTGACGTGTCAATTCTTAATACATCATTATTTGAGAATGATCTAATAATTATACAGGGCTCTAAAGACAAACTTCAGTGATCTGCAAACCTGTTTAGCCAACTTAGTTGAGAGTACAATCTGAAAATTTCCAGAATATAAAGGGAAACATAAGTTACATTCGAAAATTATGATAGAAGATATAATTCTCAAACAAGCAAATGTAAATAGGAAACCTGAATGCGATAAGAAGTTATATGGATTTCAAACAATACGAGTGTCAATAAGAAGAACAAGAAAATTTAGAAGAAAACCCAGTTAAGATAATACAAAGTAACAGACCAAAACTGTTGTATGCAAGTTAAACTTGGGTGACATCCAAACGAGATGAGAGAAGAATGGAAGTAGCTGAAATGAGGTGTATGAGAGCTATTGAGGGTAGCTCATTCGCGTGCAAGATCCAAAGTAACAAGATTAGACAGGAATTGCAAACATCAGGAATCCACTCAGTAAGGTTCAAGTTCAAACAGAAGTGGAGAAACCATACAGAAAGAAACAAAACCAATAGATTTGTCAACTGTGTTTTTCAGTATCAAGCCAAAGGAAAGAGGGAACAAGGATATGTCCTTTGCCAATGTCAAATTACAATGACAGAACAAGTCGATTGACCTCATCCATGTATCGAGAATAAGAATACACTTGGATTCTAGGTCATTCTTTAGATTTTCTTACTGACTTCGATGAAATAGATGGTAACTTGGGATTTAGTCACTAGATCAATTAGCAAAATTATTAAATAAAGAAACATAAAGAAAGTAGCTAGATTTGTTTGAAGAAATTACTGCAGAACACAATCAGTAACAGATACAGGAGCTGGAATCAGAGTCACTGGAAGACAGGACGAGGGTTAACAGAGTGCTGAGAGAGCATGGTGATGAGAGTAGGAATGATATCAGTAGAAGAATTAGCAGTTGTTAGTGGAAGGGAAAGATGACCATAACAACAAGCTGGCACTTTATTTTAGGCATAAGAATGTGGAAAATTTTCTTTTGTGGGAAAGTTGAGTTGAGGATAGGAATAAAGTATCAAGTGCTTAACAAATTACCAAAAACACTAAAAGAATTTAAAATTCGTGTATGGTGAAAATAAGTGTACATGGAAATTGCACTCTAAGAAACAAGAATTGAGAAAATAGGTATCTAGGGATATAGCCAGTAGGGCATATGCACCATCATGTTTACAATAAATTAAAGATAATGAATTTAAATAAGTTAATTATTATTCAAATTACCATTATTTGCAATCAAATATAGTATCAAACTATAAAGTAAATTATCGTGAAATCCTAAAAATGTTATTCACAATTTGTGGACAGATATTACTGCACAATTTCAAATTATTCGTGAGTAAACAAAGCAGGCCAATATTAAGTTATTAAAATTCAAAGAGCTGATAATTGCAATCCATTTTTCCGAATTCTATAAGAACTGGCTCCTTATTTTAGAGATTGGAAGGAATTTATCACATACTGAAAATAATGATAATAATAATAAACATTCAGGGGGCCCAAAATATAATGATGAACTGATTTCAAAACTGAAGATGTTACAGAACCCACTGAGGCAAATTTAATTTTGCATATTCCTGCAGCCTGATGACTTCGTTTGTGTAGACTTGTGTCAAAATTGTTTCAAATGCCTTTATTGAGTGTAAATAAGCACAGTAAACTATTTTCTACTTTTAAAAATAACTTTGTCAAGGAGCTGTAGGGTGTCCTGAACTGCAAAAACCTATTTCTGTAGCAGGAATGAGACTATAAAGTTCTCTTTGTGGTTTAAAATTCCACATCTATCTTAAGGATAACATTGAAGAAGTCATAGAAAATTGAACAGTTATTTTCAGACCAACAATACCATTAGTTAAGGTACAAATCATGGAAAGAGGAACATAGTATGAAGGCAATACTCCAAAAAGAAGCACACTTTTATTATCTAAAAGATAGTAAAAAATGTTGAAAAATGAAAAAAGCTACAGTTGTACGAACACAGCACAGATAAAGTACGGTACATTTGGAATTAAGAAATAAAGAAAATTAAATTTGGAAACAAAATGTCAATTAGAAGAAAAAAAGAGATAATATATCAAACAGTTTGAAAATAAGAGCTCAGAAAACAATAATCAATTTGAGGTGCACATTCAGATCAATTAAGATCTATTATAACTCAATGAAAAGTATTGTATATTATACAAAAAGAAAGAGAAAAACAGTGGGGGCATACAATAATAAGCCTTGGTAAAATTCTAGGAGGACTAAAAGCAGATGAAGATCAAGGAAAAAATTTCATTAAGTTAATTAAATAAACAAGAGTACATAGAGGTGAATATATTGGTCAAAAACAACAATGACCATATGAAATCATTCACATTTTGGGTGGATAAACATAACACTACTCAAAGCCAAGATATATCTAAATGACTACTTGGCAAACAAATATTCACATTATTTGTGTTCACCAAAGTTTTACAACTCATTTTGGTAAGTAACAGTTACTTTCATTGTTCTTTCTTTAACAATTAATTACCACCCCTATTTAAAAAGACAAAGTTTTAAGGCTTCTTTAGCATCTAAAATGAGGGTGTCTCTTGAGCAAATAGACAGTTGACCATCACCGTTTTTAAACATTGTGTGTAAAAAGTGTTTCTTTGCACTTACTACTTACATTTATTAATATAAATATCCTAGAGTTATTAGAATACATAATGACTATAGAAATATAATATATCCCCATATAAGAATAGATATATAACATATCAATTAAATAACAACAACTTTTACCTGAGCCTCAATATTCAGGATTACAGACAATAAACTCTTCAATGTGATTGCACAATACCCATCTGCCTATCAACAATACCATTTATTTTTCACTGGGATCAAAAACAGAAAAAATGGCATTTCCTAAACATTACTCTAAATAACAACCACTGTTAACAGGTGTAAACTATGTGGATAATTATTTTCATAATTGCATTACTTTAGTGCCAAGAACTTGGAAAGTAAACAGATCCACATACATGAATTTCACCTGTCTGACTACAAAGCCCATTAAGGGGGCTAACTTTACCCTTCATTACTTTACATCCAGTAAAATAATATATATTAAAAAGGTAATTGTCATAGTAATCTTTTTGTGGAGTACCTTTAGCATAAAATTAAGTGCCTACTTAATGACAAACTGAGGAATCTCAATATCCCTTAATCAATTAATTTTATCCCATTTTCAGTGACATTTCTCTGAGTTGTGGGTCCAACACGGCTTCCTCTTCTCAATGAAGCTCCGAACTCCCTCTTGACCATCGGTCATAGACAAATTATTCACCATTATCTCTTCACCCATTCTAGAACAAACGAATAACTTAACATTAAACAATGTGATGTGTAAGACCTTAGCAAACTTTTAGAAAAGATGATTCAGAAAGGTTTAACATTCAGTTACACGCAATTATTACTATAGAGCAGCATACACAATAAAACGATGGTTAATCAAATATAAATGAAACTTTTTTTAATTCATTTTACTGGACCAACTTAAGGCAAAACAAAGACAAAATGAGTTTTCACATAGCCTTCATTATCGTATATTCACATACATACATATTACAATGCCATCTGTGCAGAAAATCTGGTACCTGTCTGTCATTGTAAAGTTTCTTTCAATCTAAATCCTTTTCATAGGGGGAGAAATGGGTGGGAGGAGAGGAAGTTATAAACAAATTATAGTTACATGGTTATCAAACTGTATATAGAGGTTGCCCAGTGGAATTCTTCCAATTTCATCAATATAATAGCTGCAGTGTGGGGAGCGCATTGCCAGACAGGAGCAGATCACGATAGATCAGAATCTTGTATCTTTTGGATTGACAGCCTGATCTAACTGTGTAACCCAGGAATACACAGTACTTTGCAGTGAAGACATTTGTTGTTCAATCAGAAAAAATAATGTACAAAATACAACCAGATCTCAAAAAATTAAACCTGAGAACTTTTCCTTCAACAAATGGTTTTTGGTCTTCACTAGAGCTGCATTCCATTGTATAGACTATTCCATTCTTGCCCATTTCATTTTAGGAGAATAATTATGTAACTATGATTCATTCCAGGCGAAAACATGACCCAAAACGGATAAAAGATTCTGAGAATTTTTGACACTTATAGCCTCTGGTTTGCACCAAGACTCTTAGCATTCACCTAGTGATTTTGTGTACATGTTGCTCCTTTTTACCGATTTTCTGCACACTTCCAAAATTAACCCTACCTTCTGCACTAATTCCACAAATGATTATTCGTATTTCTTTGTTAATAAGGCCTTGAATTTACAAAGTTTTTTCATGGTTGAACACCACTGTTCAAACTAATCCACTAGTATACAGGGTTATCCTAAATGGCTTATCGGATTTCAAGACACTGTGTATTGAAAAATATACGACCTACTAAGACGAGTGATACATGGAAAGATACATAAACTCGCCAAGTTTAAAAGCCGGCTTGGTGTCTGGTGTGCATGCAAGATGACATCAGTCGACAAGATGGCAGAAAAGCAGGGGAAGACTTTCTATGTGTTAGAATATGCGAACTGTTCAGTTACGAATGTGCACCATGCATCCATATAAAAACATGGAAAAGCTGCTCATAGTTACGAGAGCATTTTACGTTGGTTTTGCCAGTTTTATGACACTGGTTGTCTGTGAAAATGGACCTGCACAGGGCAATCATGTGTCTCACAGGAAACCATGGAGTGAATGAGATAGAACTAGGGGCGCAATCCACAAAATCAAATGCTCGTTCCAGCCGTAAACTGGGCATTCCGCAGAAAACAGTGTGGAATATTTTGCGTCAACGTTTGCATTTCAAACCATACCATATGTAATTGCTACGAAACCTGACAACAGATGATTATTGCAGTCATTTTGAATTTTGTACTCGAATGCTAGTAGCTATGTAAAATGATAAGGACTTGGCAGGGAACTATGTATACAGTGACGAGGCGACTTTTCATCTGCAATGTAGTCTTCATGGGTGTACCGCCGAATTGTGTTGTGGAAACACGATATTTCAACGGTTAGCTCCGCCGTCTTCTTCAGGTGTAGAGACATCTGCACTGGTCGGCTAACCCTCAGATACTGAGATGGTTCGGATATCGCTCTTCCTTAAATACATATCCGCGTCCGGTTGCTGCGTGGCCTTGGCGATGGCTTACTATGAGCCAGGCCTGTAACCAACTGGCGGCTGGCTGCCAGTGGGCGTGGCTATGGTTCTTTTGCATAGGGCTAGAGCGATTGCTGATAAAAAAAGCCTGCCACAAGAACTGGAACACCTGAAAACTGTCTTCAGGTGGAACAGTTACTCCGAGAGGCAGATAGAAAGGGCAATTCAATGTAAGCCGGGGAAAATTCCAGTCCAACAGGAAGAAACACCCAAGGCCACCACCTTTCTGCCTTTCGCCGGAAACACATCGGGGAAAGTTGGCAGAATCCTCTGGCGACATGGAATAAAATGTTTCTACCCACCACCAGTTAAAATACGGGTCTACCTCCGTTCAGTCAAGGATGATCTTGGCCTAAGAGTTCCGGGGATTTATAGCATACCGTGCGAGTGTGGAAAGACCTACATCGGTCAAACTATCTGCACCATAGAAAACCGGTGTGAATAACATAAATGCCACCTCCGCCTGGGACAGTACAGCAAATCAGCGATTGCCGAGCACGTGTACGACCATGGCCACAAAGTAGAGTTCAATAACGTTAGGATACTGGCTAGAACTTCACATTTTTGGGAATCTGTTATCAAACAAGCGATCAAAATTTGACTGGCCCACACATTTAACAGAGATAGTGGTATATGCCTTAGTGAGGCATGGAAACCAGCCTTGGCAAATATCTGCAGAGAATGTTGTATGTCCGTCCAGCTGCCGCCGTAGAGGGTTCCACATTAGCTCAGGCCGGAACAAGAACCATAGCCACACCCACTGGCAGCCAGCCGCCAGTTGGTTGTGGGCCTGGCTCATAGTAAGCCATTGCCGAGGCCATGCAGCCGCCAGACGCAGACATGTATATAAGGAAGAGCGGCACCCGAACCATCTCAGTATCTGTGGGTCAGCCGACCAGTGCAGATGTCTCTACACCTGAAGAAGACGGCAGTCCAGAACACAATTTGGCAGTACACCCGTGAAGACTACATTGCAGTCATACGCCGGAAAAGTGTTCATTCTTATGACTTTTCATCTGTCTGGAAAGGTGACTCGACACAATGTGAGAGTGGGGAGTACTGAATTGCTGTATACATTTGTGAAGCTGGAAAGGGATTCGCCAAAAGTGAATGTTTCTCATAACAAAGAGAAAGCTGTATGGGCTTTTTTTCTTCACTGAGCAGACGGTGATAGGATCTGTCTACTTGGATATGTTGCAGGTGTGGTTGTTACCGCAACAGGCTAATGACTCCTCCACTTTCATCCTATAACAGAGCGGGGCTCCACCTCACCGAAGTACAAATATCCGCATATTTCTCAACCGAGAACTGCTACTGGATAGGACGTGCAGGTATGAATGATGTTCCTCTACTGCCATGGCTCCCAAGGTCACCAGGTTCTTGTGGGGTTACGTGAAGGCCTAAGTTTATGCACTCCCAACACCAACAATACTACAAGAATTACAAAACTAATAACTACTGCTGTAATGGACATTGATAAAAACATGCTATCAAACGTATGGATGGAATTGGATTACTGTTTGGATGACTAAGGATGCACACATCGAACATTTCTAGTATATGCCAGAAACTTCGTAAATTTACATATCTTTTTGAGTATTAGTCGGCTTTGCAAGTTGTAGAATTTTGAATACACTTTATTTAGAAACCTGATGAATCATTTAGGCTAATCCAATACTACAGGTTTCTAAATAGCATATTTGCCCAGCTGTGCAAACACTCTACATAAAATTTCTGATGGTTAGCAATTTATGCACTATAAACTCAATATTGTTTCACAGTGGTCAAATCAACATATAATTGTGATAATAAGCAAGTAAACTACTGAAGAAACAAGTATGCAGTATTTAGTGTACCAACATGCTCACTGATGACACAATAACAATCATTAAAGAATCCTGTGTAAATGTCACAAATATCATTTATATTTGACCAGTTCTTGTGTTTGTCCAAAATTACACAAAATAAATGCCTGAACAAGACTGATTTTGTAAGTATTATGCAAAAAATTGGTATTATTATCAATTGCAATGGTGATTGCAATTGGGTGATAATATTCCAACACATTTATATTTGCATTACTCAAAATTTATATTTTAAATTCTTTCACTGTTTGAGGTAAACTGCTTAATATTTTATTCTAGTCACAGATTCCCACACCTAAAAATGAAAACTTAACATCTCACTTAAATCTGAAATCAAGAATTAGTTTATGATAATCGTCATCTCTTCCTTTCCACATATTACTCTTAATCTTTCTTCCTCTTCGGACACCTCATACATCCCAGTGAGTCCCAACTTTATCATATCAGCAACATGCTGTTATTTTCATCACAATTAGCAAAAAAAAAAATCTAGCTGCTTTACTCTGTGCCTCTTCCAAGGTATCCACTTGGTGCCCATAATGTTGATCCTATTCTATCTGACCATACTAAAGCAAGGATCTAACCAAAGTTTAACACCACAGACCACTCACTTTTTATTCTCAAACATAGGTCCAGCTAAAGTCTTGTGTCACAGTTCATTCACTTCCCTGTTACCTCACTCTCACCAGCCTCCCTAAAAGTTGCAGTACTACCACTTTTGCAATGTGCCTTGCTCAACTAACTTTATAATCATATCGTATGCCCAGATATTTACTTTTAGTTGCTTCAACAAGCAATTCCCCCTTCACAGTTTAAGTAAACAAAGCCTTTTTTTTTTAATCTACCTGTGTACCTAATGAGCTGGTTACTTTTGACATTTATTTTCTTTCTGCATTGACCTTCCTGATCAGATACCTCAGGGGGGGACCCAGGATTTTGTTATGGGAGGGGCTTGAGCGGACTTTGGTTTGGAGGGGGCTTGGCTTGAGTGGATTTTCACTCAGGGGAGGGGGCTTGCCTTTAGTGGATTTTGGTTTGGGGAGGGCAAAGGGTAGTTTTTATATTCTCCCTGAATCCGTACAGCTAAAAAAGGTCTCCAAAATTACAATGTCGGAGGTGGACCTAGATACTGTTGGGGAGGGGGGGCTTGAGCCCCCTAGCCCCCCCCCCCCCCCCCCCCCTGGAGCCGCTCCTGAGTACCTCATCCATATACCTCTGTAGTTGTTCACAGTCCTCTCAATTTAATCTTATTACACAACATTGCAACACTGTAAACAACCTAAATTTTTACTTTAAAGCAGTCATTAATTACAATAAACAAGCAATTATATCACTACTATCTTCCACCACCTCCTCCTTATTCATCTTTGCACCAATGGAAACAACTAGTTTACTGGTTCAAATTTTCTTCTCCTTCCAGCAGTTTTTTTTTGTCACTAAGATTCTTTTTTTCCCGGACCATGTGGTCTTCATACATTGTTTCTCAAGCTCCTCGAATTTATCAATTTTCGTTTGAAACAAACTTCAATTATGTGTCTCATTTGGATGGATCCCAACTTTTTCCTTTTTTTTTCTCCTTAAACAATTTTCTTGTTATATTTAGTTTAGTAATGCAGTTGAAAATTCTCTTTATAAACCTGCTCTCAATCATTCTCATTAGGTGTCCATAAAATTTCAGTCTTATCTTGTGCGTTGCGTCTGTAATTTTTTCAGTATGCCTTTACACATCATCATTTTTATTCTTCAATAATGTACCAACTTATACCTTTAATGATGTTAGGATTTTCCTCTTTTTTTTTTATCAAACTCCTTAATCTCCCTCTTTTATTCTAAGCTGAACATTGCCTCTGTCTTGACAACTTTAGTATACCATATAATCTCTGCTTTGTAGGAGATTACTTTCTTGTTGTATCTGTTTTGTGTTAACCTATATGCTATTTCAACCTTTCTAGTTCTTGCTTTGTTTGCTTCCTTATGAAGCCTATTGGGTTGGATCCATTCACCAAGATATCTGAATTTTTTAATGCTCTTAAGATTTCCAAATATGGTTTTCAGATGTTTTTCATTATATAGTATGGTTTTACATATGAAATTGTATAATTGTATCCGACATCTCACACAATTTTCCAATTATTTTTTCAACTGCTTCTTTATTTTCCACTAGTAATGTCAGAACATCAGCTAAAGCAAGACATTCCACCTTTAGACCCTGTAAGCTTGGAAATAAATATATACCTTCTATTCCTTTTTTTATTAATGTTTCCATGCTCCCTTTATTTTCTTCCCTACACGATGTCAAATAATATGGGAGATATGATGAGATATACACCATCTCCTTGCCTGACACTTGTTCATGTCTCGAAAGAATGTGGAACTTCAGCAGCAAACTTAGCTTCAGAAACAGATCCTATCAACATTTTCTAAAAAATTGTTCTAGTCTTCCTATTTATTCTAAATTCATCCAAAACTTTGAAAAGTGTCTTCCTGACAAGTATATCATATGCTTTTTTAAAAATCAATGAAAACAATCATTATATTTCTATCTCTTATAGTTCTTATTTTAATAATGCTTTTAAGATTAAAGATTTGTCCCACACAAGAAACCACCTTGATATTCCCCAGTTTGATGGTCTGCCTGGTTTTCCACTATTTTGAGCAAGGTCTTGGAAGGAATTTTATAAGAGATACGTAATATGTAATAATGATATCCCTCTGTAATTATCTGGGCCAGTTTGGTCTCCTTTCTTATGACGTGCAAGTATAAGTATACATTTCCAGTCTCTAGGGATCTTTTCTTTTTTCAGATCCCAGTATCAGTTGATGTTTTGTTGATTTATCCACATTTCTGCTTTTATTTCATTTTCTCCTGGTGCTTTGTTGTTCTTGAGCTCATTAATGATTTGTTTTATTTCTTCAGGGCTTGGAGGCTTTGACCCTCAGTTTGCTTTAAGTGGGTGTTCGAATCTTAATCTCTCCAGTGTTTCCTCACTGTTTAGAAGATTTTTCAATAACTGGCCAACAGTTGGCAATTATCTTTATTATTCAGGGCTAAAGTTTCATACTTTCTTTTAAAACAAATTCATGGAGGTTGCTATTGATGTAATAATTAATTAAATGCTCTACATTCCCTTACATTATTTTTCTGAAAGTCGTTTTTGATATCTCCTAACCGGTTCTTCTTTTTTACTATGAAGAACTTAGCAAAAATTTTCCTTTGCTGATGAAACTCGTCCCATCTTTACAAGGTCTAATTGGAATACAATTTCTTCCAGGTTCTATGTCTCTTATTCATAGTTTCATCACACTTCTTATTTCACCATCTATGGTTTCTTTTCCTCTTCTGTTGCTGTTTTCTGCTGCTGTTAACAGTGTGTCATTGATTTCTTCAAATGAATGTTTTCAATTTTTCCAATTGTTCTCTAGAATTTATGTATCAACCTTTGATTTCTTCCTAACTCTACATTGGACTCTATGAGGTCGAAATTTAACATTAATTTCAGTGAAATAATGATTTGATGTTCACACACTTCTATCTCCAATGATACACCTATTCCTACAAATCGTAGCTGTAGCAAACCGTTTGTTTTCGTTACTAAGTAACGAGTACATTGCCTGACTCGAAGTATCGAAATGTTACTCAAAAATTCATTTCGTTACTTGCATTTGTCGAAAAGCTGTCAGTTTGATTCGATAAATGAATGACTATGATGCATCATGTGGGAATAGGAATGGTTTGGCCAGTGACTAATTGAATCTGAAAGAGAGAATGAACATTTGAATATCATGCATCACATATTTCTAAATTATTTTTGTTGTGAAGAAAATTTTTTACAACATACATTGCTGTGTGTACATTTTTTTATATAATTAATATTATTTAATGTTATGAGTTTATATTTTTAACAAGGTAAGTAATTTTGATAACATAATGAGTTATTTTATAGTTTTGCTTTTTTAAAAAAAATATTGAAATTTACACAGCATAATTTGTAAATAGAAAATTTAGATAGATAATTTGAGAAGGTTATTGTTTCTTTATTCATTGTACATTGGTCAGATTTTGTTGATTTCAAACATTTATGAAATGCATTTATTCTTAAATTTGATACTTTAATGTCTATTTTATTTTACAGAGCAATTTTACCTAAACTTACTTTATTTACTTAAATTTTACAAAGTACGAACGAAGTAATTCCGTAACCCGTACTCGATGCAATGTTGTTGTAGTTTTACAGGCTTTAGGGCACATCAACATAAAACAACAAACTAACTGGCTGGCTGTAAAAGGGCCAGCCAGATATAAAATGTCACAACTAAGAATGGTACTTGGATTGGTGGTTGTAAAAGACCACCAATCCAATCTAAATTCTAGGCCGATCTGCCCAAAATTTTTGGAACAAGACTGGCCAAGCTACAAAACTTTAAAACCTTAGCCACGTTGTCACTGTCATGGTTTAAAATAACAGACAGATCGTTGGCTAGGCCAACTTCTGCCCTTAAATTTAAAAATATCACACAGTCGGTAAAAATGTGGTGCACCGTTAAAAGCTACGCCAAAAACATCACATTCCGGCAGGTCCTCACGGCGGAGGAGAAACCATGAGTCAGCGGACAGTGCCCTATGTGGAGATGAGTAAGGAGAATTTAAGGGAAAAAACTGCTATACCAGGGTGAAGTATAGGTTTAGGCACCTTAGGTAAATGTTTACTTGAAAAAATGATCTCTGAATTTGCATCTATAATTTTAAATTGACCATGTTGCCGCATGGATATCGACTGTAAAGCTTAACGGCCGCCACAAAGCTCATTTGGACCAAAAGCTGAGGAAAGGTTTCAGTCTACCATGAAAACACATAAAAATTCACTTGAAGAAAATTCTGAAGTTTATTCTCAAAGTCACATTTTGCAAATTTCGCATTTACAGTTGAATCGGCAAATCGAACTAAACTTTTCCAAAAGATTGTAGATTATGAAGAGAAGAATTCACAAACAGACCCCTTTAGAAAATTTATAAGTTCATTATAGTTGTTAACACAAGACTCTGGTAAAGAAAATCGTCATGGCCGACACACGTTCCTAACCTGGCTTATCGGTTTCCGGCTACTAACCGACACACGAAACCTGCCGGCGCAGGTTCAATATGCTCAATGTTCCCAGCTACAGACCCCGGCCTTGCTACCATGTCACCCTTTATACCCCCAGGCGGATGATTTATGTGTATGGGCGCTTAGCAAAAATAGTGAAAAAAGGTGTGATTATAGGATATGTTTAAAATCAACCCGTGGGTAGCCTGGCCTTCAAGGTTTATAAAAAGAGTTTAGTGAAAATTCCCAAATGATTAGCTTCCTTGCAAATGAATTTAGTTTAAGCGCACAATGTTAAAAAGTTTCCGAAAATTAATTAGTGATTCACAGATTTATTTCTTAATTCTGGCAACTTTTAGGCGACCCTGCTGAATTACAGATTATCATGATAAAATTGGTGTCATCATGTTCTACGTTAATTCCTGATTCCAGAAGTGCAAATTTTATTAAGATCGGTGGTGTAATGGCAAAGTTATGAGTCTAACAAAGATCGGATTTAAATCTGTTTAGCAGATACTTGGTTTATGTTTGATAATTATTCAGGTGTCATTTATTTCGAAAAAGTGTTATTAGCTGAACATTTCTCTTATTTAGTTACGTTTTTTAACAGCTGTTTTATTTACGGAAGTGGCTTGGTTTAATCACAAATAAATTTTGAATCCTGCCACAATGTGATTAATGATGAAATAACTTTAAAATTGATTTAAAATCTGTTCTACTGCATGAAATGTTCTGAAATTTTAATATGTTATACCAAATTTTATGATCTTTCAGGAAATTTACTGTTTAGTTCGGGAAATTATTGAAAACATATGGTTAAAAATATTTAAAGTGCCAGTGTGTTTAACAAAGTGTTTAAAATTTTATTTACTTTATTTATACTGCCTAAAACTACAGAATTTTTGTGAATTTAACCTTCTTTTTTAAATTATTATTATTATTTATTGAAATTGCTTTACTGCATCTAAAAGTGTCGAAAATTAGTTAAATTATCACATAATCAAAATCTATTGTTTACAAGTTGGATAATAATGGATTACCCTATTCCAGGTTAGTTTAAAAGTTCTTTACTATTATAAAATGTTTATTTAGAGCTAATATTGTGTGTTAGTGTCTTTATTGTTCTTAGATAGGTCCATTTACTGAGTTAGCTTGCAGTATCCGCTTCTGCCTGAAACGGTTTTCTCATATCCTATAGTTGCAAACTGAAAATTTACTGTTTACTATAAAGATTACTCCCTCCCTTATGCTCTGTAGCTATGAAAACTAGAATTTACCCAAATTCTAAGGTACTTACAAGAACCTCATTCCTTCTCGCCCGCTGGAAGGAGCTGCCCCACGGCATGGTCAATTTGACCAACCAGAACTTATTATGCTCTACTTCCAGCCACTGCCTCTGCCAAACATCAAAAACAAATCTCTACACCGCCGAAGCAAGGTCTGTCTTCAGGACCGGATCAAAGTCGTTTCTGACATTTTCACAGGCTAATTTGGCAGATACATCAGCTGTCCCACAGCGCCCGGTACCCAGAAGAACAAAACCTCCTTTCCGTGAGATTGGAGGAAAAGGAGGGCATCCTGGAAGTCCAGGACCAAACGATCTGCTGGGTACATGTTTACTAACGCCTGAATACATCTCAGGGAATCACAGCATACGATGTACTTCATATCATGACTTAACTTCATATGCTGGAGCTACTTTAGCAGGGCATAGCACTCGGCAGTGTAAACGGTGCACCTGCCATCCAGCTTGTATGTGTGTGTCGCTCAAGGGAATACTAAGGAGCAGCCAACTCCATTAACCTGCTTATACCCATCCGTGTATACCGGGGTAAAACTGTGATACTGATTTAAAACATTGTTAAAAATATTCATAAATACCTTGTCAGTGGAAAACAGCTTACTGTACCACAACAGGTCTAAAATCATTCTGGGCCTCTTTAAAAGCCCTGGTGATAAAAAGCTGGCAGTTCACAACCATATTCTTATAAAATAGCCTTTGTACAGTGGCTGAACGGTCTGGTTGCTCTACAGTGATTAGCATAAAGCCGTCTATAGTTTAGCTTCATCACTACGTCGTGCATGGGACTACCAGGAGTTGCGGCAATATCTTATATGTAATGTAGTCTTCACGGGTGTACCGCCGGATAGTGTTGTGGAAACACAATATTTCGACGACTGGCTCTGCCATCTTCTTCAGGTGTAGAGACATCTGCACTGGTCGGCTGACCCACAGAAAGTCTTCATTCTTACAATATCTTATATCTTTAAACGAGCAATTCTTGTATCTTATTTCTTTAAACGAGCAATTCTTGTATATATATATTTCGGATCTCGGAAACGGCTATGACGATTTGGATGAAATTTGATATTTAGACAACGTTTTCACTTTTAAGAATACCTAAATAGTTATCTTCATTCCAAAAAAGCAAGTTTACAAAACATGAACAATTTTTTCACTCGGTATCTCGAAAACGGCACTAGCGCCATCTCGTAGATAATTCGGGTACCAGAGAGCCTACAAATAGATTCTCCTTGATATCAATGAATATTTACACGAACAGTTCTTGTATACTGGCTGACCCATGGAACTATTATCACTGCAAGTTTATTTGTAAAACATTTAAAAAGGAAGATAATTAAAAATTTATAATTGGTTTTGTCAGAGGTAATACTTTACAGAAAGTTCTTTGAAAATAATATTATCGGTACCAGTTAAAAAATAATCATTGTTTAATTTTCAACCGTCAAAAGTGGTTGTTAGTTTGTCAATAAATGGTACCACGTGAGGTATGAGCATAGTTTTATCGGACTGAATCAATTTAACACTGATTATGTTCTATGATTACCGTGACGTCACAATCTGATGATGAAATCTTATAGAACTCGATGAAACACATCGAAAATAAAGAATAAATGTTCTTGATATCTCGTTTGGTTTTCGAGATATAGCATGTCAAAAATCAGTTATAGGTATAGTTCCTTGTGCTTTTGGCGACATATCTTCTGATCCAGGCCATATTTCAACCTAACAACAACCATCAGGAACAAAATAAAACATTGAAAGTACATTACCAGCGTATAGACATAGTAGTTTTGGTGGATTTTTTTACTGGTCCAGGCCAGATCTAATCCTAACCTCACTACTTGAGATATCATAAAAATAAATTCCTTATTTTTGATTTGTCTTGACGAGTTTCATACAAATTCATCATCAAACTTGGCTATGGCGAAATTTTATCTTCTGGTCCAGGTCGCATTTCAACCTACCACGTCAATATTGAGTAACGATATCTCAAGAACTACGCACGATATAAAAAAAGAAAAAAAATTTTTTTTACTTTCAATTTTTCTCATCAAGTTACATAAGAATCCATCATCAAGGGTTATTGTAGAATCCCCTGAATTACCACAAATCTCGCACCATCCCTGACTGGCATTAAGATTTCTATTTAACATAATAATATCATTTTTCTTTGAAATCAATTTATTAGGTGGTTTCGCAAATGGATCTAGCGATTTGGATGAAATTGAATATATAGATAACGTTTTGCTTTTCAAGTTTTTAACGATTTTTTAAATATTTTTTTTATTATTTTTTTTTTAATTTGGTTTCTCGAAAATGGCTCTAACCTCATTACGTAGAAGGTTTAGGTACCAGTAAGCCTACTGATGTTATTTAAGCTTCTCTTTGGTTAAATGTGCACCTCAAAATGCATCATTACTAAGGTGCCTCAGCATCTGGTACTGGATCATGTCAGGGCCTGGAACAGAATCTTTAACGCTACTTAGCACAGATTTGAGCTCCAATGTTGAAAATGGGGTGTTATAGGCCTCCGAGTCCAACGAATCGAAGCACATTATGCGCCTTTCAGCAAAAGCTCTTCACTGCTGGTCGCGGAGAGGCAAATTGTAAGTGATGGCAGCCAAATTCTCTGCCATCAGCTGCGCTATGCTTCATTCGTTGGTAACTATACGTCCCAGATCCAGTAATCCAGATACTGATGGGCAAGAGTACCTTCCCGATATGTGACGGATGGATTCCCATACTCTTGATGACGTAGTGGAATGGTTAACTGTGTTCACAAAGTTCTACCATGACTTTTTCTTACTGTCCTTTATCACCTGATGCGCCTTAGCTCTTGCAAAATGGAACGCTGCCAGGTTGTCGGATGTTGGGTACAACCTAAAATGACGCAACGCCCATCTGCAATACTGAATAGCGGAACGAAATTCATCGTTCCACCAGGGGACGGGCGTCATTTACATTGTTGCGGAGCTTTTTGACATGGGAACGTCAGCTGCATAATGGTTCACTTCAGTGAAGTGATTCACCTTCTGCTGTATACTGTATCGGTACTGCAGTACAACTGAGTGGCGGAACAGCTGCCAACACGCATTACCGACGTTCCATTTGCGCCAGTGGTTCCCCCTCTTCACTCAACAGTTTCATGCATCCAAATAGGGAAGTGGTCGCTTCCATGAAGGTCGCAATCCACCTCCCAATGCACGGAGACTGCTATTGAAGGAGAGCACAATGAAAGGTCAATGGCAGTGGTGAAGTGAGTCGTTTCACCAGTATTGAGAATGCATTTTTCCTCTTGCTCTATTAATCTACCAACCACTCGGCCTCTGGGACAATCAGCATTTGAGCCCCACAACACACCATATGATTTGAAATCTCCTAAGAGGAGGAATGGCTGAATAAGCTGCCACAAGATGTTGAACAGGTCGAAATAACTGGCGGGCATGTTAGGTGGTATATAGATAGAGCATACTGTCAATTTGATGGGACCATGAATCCTCACTGCCACTGCTTGTAGATCAGAGGTGAGAGATATAGGTTCTGAGTGGACAGTGTTTCGGATAAACACAGCCACTCCACCTTTCGCTCAATCACCCTCGGTATCATCCTTTCTATATATGTCATATCCTCTTAGCACTGGATCATGTCTAAGTGAAAATGTGTCTCTTGTAAGCAGAGAGACAAGGGTATAGACCATGCTAAGAGTTGGACTTCCTCTTTGTGAGCCTGAAAGCCATTGACGTTCCACTGAAGTATGGGAGCCATCCTACCTATTTAATTTCACTCACCCCGGTTCGGGTGGTTCCCCCGACAGTAACTGCTGAGGAACGGGACCAGGTTCATTTACCAGTATTTGTACATGTCCGAAGATGAATCTGATTGTGAGAAGGCCTCGGAGATGAGCGGATCTTTCTTCCACCGAGGCCTTCGCCCGATCCCTGCCAGTTGTGGTTCTGGGAGGGAAGCGGAGGGGGACTTGACAAACATCGTTGGGACCATATGTTTGAATTTCGGACTCCGAACTTTTTGCACTGCCTGCCATCCGCTACCGGCAGATGGCAATGCCAATACTACTTCTGCTGCACATGCTACTTCTGCAACGGGGGCCACTTCTGCTGCTGCAGAGAGACCCACAGCTGTAACTGTTGTAGCCGATGGCTGTGCTTTAGCTGGTGGACTTGCTGAATCTGCTGCCTTAGTGGTCGAGTTTACATAAGTGTTGCTGCCAATGTCTGCGGTCCTAGGTGTTAAGACCTTAATGGGGTTGGCGATACACTTGCACAGACACGAGCACGTAGTGCTTGTGCCCGTGCTGCAACAGATGTCTGCATAGCAACACTTTCTTTCCTGACGGAAGCTGATAATGTTTTGAAGAAACTTGTTGCAAACACCAGTGGCGCAAGAGCCTTAAATCATTTCTTCGCCTCGCCATAGGATAGTCGTTCCTTCGTTTTCAACTCCTGTATCTTCTTTTCATCAAGGTACACTCGACACTCCATGCTCCAGGCTGGATGTGGCCCGGAGCAGTTAACACACCAATGTGGGAGGGTGCAACTTGCATCCGGCTCATGTGCTCACTTTCCACATTTCCCACAGGTGGAATTACCTTTGCAGTTCGCCATCGTATGCCTGAAACTATGGCACTTGTAGCAGCGAATGGGGTCCAGTACATACGGGGAAAACATTCAAATTTAAATATCCAGCCATGATGGCTTTCGGCAACATCGGAGTGTTGAATGTCAGGACAAAGGTGACAGTCTTCTCCAGATTGCCATTACCCCTTCGTGTGATGTGACGAACCTCGACCACATGTTCTTTTGACCACTCCTTAAGGAGTTCCTCGGTTTCTAAATCGATTAGGTCCCGGCATGTGACAACGCCTTTACTCGCATTTAGAGTTTTATGAAGATCGCACTTTACTGTGAACTTCCCGAGCTTCTCAGACTTAAGGAGGGGGCAGCCTACTTGCGGGTGGATGATTACAAAAGCTGAGTCCCATTCTTCAGCTTCTTCACTGATTTAAGAGTCCCAGCAAGACCCGCTAACCCTTTCTGTATATAGAAGGGGGACACCTTCTCAAAGGATCCTTTCTCGACATTATGATAAAGGCATTATCTGTGAGATAATCCTTTCTGTTACTTTTAATGTTCTCTAGTGGAGGGCTTTCGACCATCGCCCACTTACCACCACCTCTTTTTTGGGAATTAGAGTGACAGTTCCTCTGTGGCATCCCCAAGTCAACAGAGGGTGATGAAAAAGAAGAATTTGGGTGATCTTAAATTTTGATCCGATGAATTCGGAGTAACTAAATGTCGAGTGACGTCGAGCCCCCGTATCACGCCACCAAGCCTAATACAACAGGGATGGAGCAGGTGCCCCTGAGGTTGTATGCTAATGGGTGATTTGCCTCACCACCCATCCACCTCGTCAGCACATTACTCACCTTGAGGTTGAGAGTTTTTTTTTATGGAGGTTTGTACCGTCCTCACGATCCGGGTGATTAAGCCAAGATCCCGTTATCCTAAGCACACAACGTTCCACCGTCACACCCTACGGTGGTCGTTGAAGCATGGTAGGAGTTTACGTTGTGGGAAACTTGCGGCATTCACAAGTTTCCAGCTCAGGCACCGCGGGTTCGCCAAACCTGTACCTGGCACTTGCGTATTAGGCCCCTGCGGGCTCGATGCAATGCTTCATACTATTGCTTGATTGTGTCAAAAGTAACGAGTAACAAAATGATATGATAGTAATGAAGTGATTCCGTATGCAATGAGACTCAATGCAATGCTTCAAGCTAGTGCTCAATTGTATCAAAAGTAACAAGTAACATAATGATACAATGGTAATGAGTGCTGGTTGGTTTAGAAATTGATATATACAGGTACACAATATCTCATTACTTTTACAGCTCTACTATATATTGGGACCTGCCTCTTAAGAATTCCATATCTGGAGAAACATGTTCTGATTTACATCAACCATTGTAACCTTGTTAACCACATTTTATTTGAAATAGCTTGCACAGTCCATTAGCTGAGATACACATGAATAACCTCTGTTAAACCCCATATTGCAGGTTTATTATGACACAAAGCCCTGACAGCAACTGTGAATTATACTGCTTAAGCTATTTTCAGTTTTATGGTATTATACATAAAAATTAACTTTTTTCAAATGAGCTGTGGTACGTTTGATAAATTTGAAGTGTCTTGTGAAATTTACGGTTAGAATTCAGGTTGTTTGGAGATGATGTAATAGTATACAAAAGGATCAAATCAGGAGAAGATTGTAAACAGCTGCAGGGTGATTTGGATAGAATATCTAAATGGGTAGGTCAGCATGGAATGAAAATAAATGCCAAGAAGAGTCAGCTTATAACGTGCACAGATAAAAAACTAAATATTGTTTATGATTATAGAGAGGGGTCAGAATTGCTGCTGAAGGCTTAAAGTGTAAATATTTTGGCAAAAGGATTGACAATAAACTCAAATGGGAAGAGCACATCGGGCAGGGGGTAAGAAAAAGTTACAAAATCTTTCATTTACTGGAGAGGGTGATGAGAGAATGTACCAAAGAAGTCTGGGAATTGGGTTATAGAACTTTGGTCAGACCACTGGTTGAATATGGGACCCACATTTTGGTTATCAAATACAGGAATTAGAGACCATGAAAAAAGAGCAGCTAGAGTTATCTATGGAAATCAGTAACCCATCAGTAACTGATATGATAAAAAAGATGGATTCGAAGCCATTGGAAGATAAGAGGAGGGAGAAGAGAGTGATTGGAATGTACAAGGCATATGTTCATGATGGGGCTTGGAAGGATATTGGTTGAAGAATAAGGAATAGTGAATGGAAGGGGAAAGTTGACCATGACCACAAGCTGGCACTCGATTTCATGCATAAGAGAGTGGTAAAATTTTCTTTTGTGGGTAAGGGTGTCAGGGATTTGAACAAATTACCAAGTAAACTGATGAATAATTTACCAAAAATGTTACAGGAATTTAAAATTACAGTTTTTAAATCACAAAAGAATATGGGGAGGAACTTAACATTAAAATAATATAACATAGCTAAAAAATTAAATAAAAAGGGATAATCAGATGACTAAGGAAATTGACACCAGAGTGTGTGTGCTCCATATCAATTAAATTAAGTTGTTCCAATAGGCACACCCTCAAATGTGATATAGTGATAGAGAGCAATTTGGAATAATGTTTTTCATGATGATTAGTTAATGATCCTAACAACTCAGAGCTAATTTGGGTTGAATACTAACTTAAATGCAGATTAATAGTTTAAAGAACATCTAAAAATACAGAAAAAGTTGAAACTTTGCAGCTTACTACCTCTACATTTTCCCCCTGAACTTGTTATCTGAAAGTGCTTGGTTGAGAGTGGCTCACAACACTGTTCGTTAAACTTTGATCGGGCCTGGTACCTCTTACTAAAGATTGCATGAGCTCTTTCATACTGCCACCAAACTATTGTTATGTCCCCAATAGCTAAAGGTAGATACAAATTAACAAAGTTCACTTTAAAATAACAGTTTATATTCTCGAAAAGTTTGTTATACAATTTGGTACCAGTTTGCTGGATGAGACATTGGAGCTATCGGACCCATGAAGTGAAAACTGCAGGCAGACGGTACTTGTTCAGTCATTCACCCATGACAAACATCCATAACATAAGCCCCAAGAGTGAAAGCAGTTCTATGGCATCTCGGACACTAAGTTCTCACTCATAACTGAGGATAGAAAGCCTAAACAATTTTCTAAGTCCCGCATCTCACATTTACTTAAAATCTCAGATTCCCCAACCTACATCACGGAACTCCTAAAACATGTCTTCTCGACTCGACAGTCTGCTTATGACAGCCCGAAAATAAGGGGCCCCGGTCTCTCTTTTATAGGGACCAGCCAAACTGAGGTCAAACCGATCTTTGGACTTTTCCCTGTTATCTGAGAATTTGCTCCAATCTTTATATGTTTTATATGCTGTAGCCACAATTTTTCCCATAATTTTGTCCCATGATAACTTATGCCAAAATTTTCTTTGTTTGGAAGATATTAATCTTTAAGTTACAAAACACAAAATCTTGAATTTCATTCAGAATCTTTACTCCCTGTGATGGTTCTGCTTTCCTGAATACTTTATACTTCAGGTGGAATTCATGCTAAACCAAAATTGTGCATTACTTTCCCTATCATGACGTAATTACCAAAATCTTAAATAATTTATTTCTCCAAAACTATTGCTCGGAGCTGCGATCAACACTACGTTCTTTAGAAAAAAATCCCCGTACCTCCTTGTGTATTTTTTTTTTTAAATCCCTAAAGTGGTTCATTTAATCCTTTCTTTTGTTGACTTACATTCGGTAATTCTTCACCCCATGATCAGGCCCGCTGTAAGCGGGCGTGCAAGGCGTGCACCGCACGCGGGCGGCACATCGAGGGGGGCGGCAAAACGAGGTGATCGACAGTCGCCGCCCCGCGATAGTTACCACTCCATTGTCACCGCAACAAAATTTGCAGCGTATTATGTAGCAGGCGACGATTTTTTTTTTTTAACTCAACAGCTGCTTCGGGCGGTCGGTGACACTCGAGATGGCAACAATGGGGGCGGCAAATAATGTTCAAAGGGGCGGCAATCTCAGTTTTTTTGACCCGGTTCAGAAATTTCCTAGAGCCATCACTGGCTGTAGTTAGACAGGGGGCGGCATAATCGGGATTGCACGCGGGCGCTCTAACGGCGCTCTAACAGCTAGCGGCGGGCCTGCCCATGATGTCACGTATCACAAAGGATCCATATTGGAAACAAATACAATTTAATTTTTAGCCCTGAAAACATGAAGTAATTGAAAAACTAAAATGATATTCATAACCTGGGATCCAATTTTAACCCTCTTTAACTATTATTTTAAAAATAACTACATTTATTTTTGCGTAAAAACCCTATTTCTAGTTTGTCTGTGAGGAATATTTTTACATATGAATAACTCATACTGAATATGTTGATGTATCAGATTTTCTGATTTCTTGAAAACTAAGGGCTGTTGTAACAGCCCTCATACCTGAACTTTAAATAGAATTTTATTTAATGAAGTATCTGTAGTGAGCTAAAGTTTGCTCGAAAATGATCTGGTATGTTTGTTTTGCAATTTCTTGTAAATCAGTGTATTTTATGAAAGGAAATTATTTAAAGGCCATTTAATATGTTTAAGAACAGAACTGTACAAGAGAATTGCTTGAATGTGTGTAATTCCAAGTATTAATGCAAGTTACGATGTCTACAGGACAATTTTCTACAGTTTCAAATGATTTCTGTAAATAATTTTGTGTTTAAGTATCTTTAATTTCCATTTCTGACCATTTTGTAATGATGTTAAGTGAATATGTATTATTTCTGATTGTTTTTAATATGTTTAATTGTTTGAGTAATTGTTAATGTTCGAGAAATATCTCGCGGAAGCTTTTGAAGAATTCCAGAAATTTCAATAGAGCCTATATAAAGAAATCAGCAGAAGCACAGAGTTAGTTTACAGTCAGTTTATACAGATTCTCCTTGCAACTACGTCAGTAGTATCTCTGGATTGTATCTATGCATGTGAAAAATATCGCTGACTTGTTGTTTTGAAAAATAAACAAAAATCTTAATCTGAAACTTATGGTGGGCTATTTAATTAATTACAATATTAATTAAACCACCAAAGACCCTTGCACTGTTCTTTTATGAGACAAATTTTTGGCCAGACCTCGCCATGTTGTGCAACTATATGCCTTTTTGCGATAACTTTTCAAACAGAATTTTCTAACTATACTTTTTATTTGATTGTGATTTTCTACTGTACCTATGAAAATGAATGTAGGCGGGGTGCTGAAAAATGGTTTTGTCTTTTTGAAATTTTGTTTACTTATGATAATGTGTAAGTTTGACCTTCTAAAGTGCTTTATAGTCAAGAAACTAATTCAAAAAATGACTTGTTATGTATCTGGCATATGATATGCTTCTTTCTAAACAGTTTAGTGAAGATATTCTAGGTACATGACTTTTGTAACGTAAAAAGCCTCTAATATCGATATATCGACCAGCGATAGCGCTGGCTGAAGAAGAATATCTGTGAAAAAAAGGACAAGTGAAAGAAAAAGAAAGTACAGCAGCGCAACGTGGTCTTGAATGTAGTGTGCTTGTAAGGTGTGCTGAGAAACTTGTGAATAGTTCCCACGTGGATGGTTTTTACCTGCAACAGCACGGATAAGTTGTCTGATGTTATACACGGTTAAACGTTTGGCATGGTATCGGGGTGACTTTCATGGTTGATTTGAACGTAATTAAACATTGTAACTTGGAAACCATCAACTTGTGTTTCAATGTGGTAATATAACCTTAGTTTGCCCATCCATGACCCAAAATATTCTCTATTTCGGTAGAGTGGCGGCCAAAACATTTTCTTAATTGGAACCGGTGTGTGTGTAAAACGATCACGACGTATTTTTCCGCCATATGGTGACTAAGTGAGGCTACGAAGACATTTCCACGTTGGGAACACAAATGTTATTCACGCCGAGGTTGGTATTCTCTACCGATACCGCCATTTTGTAGGCTGGGTACCACGTTGCTACGAGTTGCAGCATCGTTGTAGCTTACAACAATAAACCCGGTATATTGTCTCTGCTGGCAGCAGCCTAAGAACTAAGACGCAGCGCACAGAATAAAGGCTCGGATACACTAGGGGACAAATCTGACGCGCAACACTGAGTCTGGATGGCTTTGCAACGTTCCCCGCTGTCCCACAATGTTGTGTGCAACAATTTGCGCGACATCTACGTGCCGCGGGGCATGTTGTGTGTTGCCGCTTCCACAGCGAAAACATCGCTTCAGTCCCGCGACATTTGTATCCGAGTGCAGTCGTGTGCGCAGCGTGCCATGTCAGTGCTGTCGGAAAACGAAATGCTGCTTCAACTAATCGAGCTGTAATAGAATTATGGGTTGTTGTGGGACACTTCAAACCGTGATTATCTGATTCTACTGGTACAGTGCTAAAATAGTTTTTATATGCTAGGGTGGATCTTTTTTTTTCCTATCTCATAATTATGTTTAAAAATTATTCTGCCAGGAAACACTTCCTTGTTCATTTACAAAATATTCAGAAAAATTGTTTCTTATTTCCATAACAGATTCAGAATAACATCTTCCTCTAGCATCAACATATTATTACATCCAATTTCTCTGCGCCATGATCCTTCCACAATTTCGTGATCCATATTTTCAGAATCAAAGTTTCCATGTGGGGTGTACAGTGATCTGGACTGACTATTGCGCCTTAAAAATTATGTACGTTTACACACGCCATTACAAGTACTTCAGTATTTGCAGGCTGGAGGGTTATTGGTGTACGGAATATACGAAATACGACACATAAGATTACGAACACATTTTCTACAACTCTTCTTGCTCTTGATAATCTGTAGTTGAAAATGCGCTTTGTAGTACCTCGTCGTGATTGCATTATTATATGTTCGGTCAATGCAAAAGCACTGTCTCCTACCAATACGAAAGGCATATTTGGTCCATCTTATCGTACTGGCTCTGGATCTGGCCACTTAAGTTGATTAGCAGCCAGAGCTATATTAAAAAGCAGTTTCTTGGAACACTCCACTGTCAGAAGATTTACCTTTTACACCACAATTTGCATAAATAAAACGGCATACACAATAGCCAATAGGACAATACTAAATTGTTCGTTGTAGTTATAATAGTCGCTGCCGGAATTGGAAGGAGCCTGAATCAAAACGTGTTTCCTATCAATAGATCCAAGACAATGTGTGGAATTTCCAAAATATTTCATAATCACAAACCATTTCCTTCCATTCATTTGCAGTAGCTGTATCCTGAAACAGCATCAATAATTATTAATATAATAGTTTGTAAGGAAACATATAAATTTTAAGTTTCCTAAAAATGTATACTGATTTTTTGGACGCCTGTGAGTTGTCTAGCATCGCAGCTGTGAGGCGGCAGGAAGTAACGCATAGGTGTGACAGGGTAAGAGGCGGGGACACCCTCGCGAGGGGCGTACAGTAGGCAACTGGCAATTTAAAACTAGTTAAAAGCACGGCTTTGTGGTGGTTCGCGTAGTTTTGTCATAAAAAAAATATTGAATACAATTAAAGAAATTAAATAAAATTATGAGAATTTTAATATTTAAACCTCAAGAACTATCATCAAAATCCCTGTTTTTAGTTTGTTGAAAAAAATAGACACATTTATAATAAGAAGCAATATTTAAAATATAAATTTATTTAATTTGTTTTTAATCAGATACAAAATTTCTAATTTGAGTCTCTTTCTGTTTTCTAAGTCTTAACATACTTGATTTTTTAATATTAATAATTCTGTTATATGCATATCGAACATGCGTCCTACGAAACTGAACTACTTGATATAAGTATGTACGCAGCACTAACCAACGCAACTTCCTCGGGCAACATTTCTGCAACAATTGACTAGTGTGTCTACTAAATGTTCCGCGGCAGTGTTCCCGGGTGTTGTCCAGCGACATGCCGCGCGGCATGTCGCTCCATTTGTCCCCTAGTGTATCCAAGGTTTAAAGCTACGTGGACGAGACTAGGTACATATTGCAGTTCAAACACGAACGTGTGAAACACGACCAAGTATTCATGTGAAGTATTTATTGTGTATGTTCACCCGCAAACATTTTTCTTGTTCACATTCATAGTGAACAAATAGCTTCCTAATTTTTCAGCCACTTATAAACTTGTAGACACTGTTGTGGGTTTTCACTAATTTTTATGTTTGGTCACTTGTAATGACTGTTAGCTGACTTGAATAAGCCTGGCGGAGTATACTTTTCCTTCTGTTCATATTATTTTTTCCATTGTACAAGTTTACTCACAATCGCAAACAAACGTTTGCTGATTTACATGCTACTTAAACAACAGTGTTTGACGTCCATATAAACTTATCTATTTTGGGTTTTAGAAATCATAGCTTTTAAGTATGATTTATTCCCAACCTCTAGTGTGATACTATTTGATTTGATCAAGTGTTTACATTGTCTTGGAGGTTATAGTTGAAGTTACTTACATTTTGATTAAGCATTAACATCTTGGAGGTTATGGTTGCCAACTTTCAAGACTCTGCAGTAGTTTTACATGTGTGATTTGAAAGCCTTACTCAAGAAGTTCATTCCAGACTTTTCCATACATTGCAGCATTGTGTATAGCTTTATTACCCCATATGTATGAATGGTATTTACAGTCCTGACTATTGGAATGTTATTTGTTTTCCTTTGGTGATTGTATACCTGTTATACAGTCGAGTTGCTCAATATTTTGATTTGGTCTTTGCAGTTTGTGAACCATTCTAAAAATTCTGTTTACAAAGCACAATGGCTGACAATAACAAAACACACAACACATCATCTCCTACTGAAGTATCGCAGGCAGCTGTAACGAATGACATATACCTCCCATTACTATCCATTAATGCTATCCAGGCTACACAACAGATGCAAACACAACTCATGGTAGCAGTGGAACACATGGATAACCACCAACAACCATCATAGCTAAATTGTGAAACTGATGACACAGCAAACCCACTTCCACAGGCTCAGGCACTTATTGGGTCACCCAGTGGACATTCAGTAGGACAGAATACATCACAAAGAACAGATAGCTATTCTGAGACATCATCTGATAGCGACGTAATTGGATTTGACACGCCATCCTTAGGCACACAGTGCCACACAAAAACCGTTATATTATCCGGTTCTACCCCTCTGCCAATGGGGCAGTCAGATCAGGATAGTAGTTCACTGAAGCTTATATTAGACATGCTCAGACCACAATCTGATAAACTTGATTCCCAGTCAGCAGAAATTACTAAGGCCATTGCGTTACACATTACAAAATTAAAGAACGAATTAACGGAATACCTGGACTACAAGATGTCTATCCTTGATAGTAAACTTCTACAATATCAAGCAGAATGCACAAAAAGCAATCAGGAACTACAAACAAACGTAGGTAATTTCACAACACAAGTGAACCAACTCAATTGTGAGATTGAAGAGGTCACTACACAAGCAGTCATTTCCACCCACAGAGTAGATAAACTAGACAAAACCATCAAAAAGATGCAACACAGAATGGGACACATTGATAATAACTTAGGAATAATCAAGACACAGTACTCAGGGGTACAACAAGATGTACAGGTTCTCTCTTCTAGTGACGAACATCTCTCCTAAAATAGAAAGCCATTGCCGTAGAGGTACAGGGGGTTGAAAAAGAGGTTACTAAATTCCAACAAGAAGTGACTAACTATCAACATCAGGTCGAGCAATTGATTAGAGAAGGGATTACCATTAATAGGCACTCTAATTTACATAAACTACCTATGGCAGCACTAATAAAATTTGAGGTGCAAAATTTTAGCAATAATGGAAGAACGCACCCAGTAGCTTTCCTAAACAGCTTTGAAACATATAGCATTTTTCAGAGATACGTAGACAAGGAAAAAATTGATTGTAGTTTTCAACACTTCCATGGTACGGAATGTGACTGGGGGCAACACCACATCACTAAAGACATCTCAAACCCACAGCTCAAAGAAGGCTTCCTTGAGCAATATTGGTCCTCCAAGATTCAATATAACAAACACTAAGCGTCAACATTGCACTGGACCATTGTATAGTAGAGAGGGTAATCTAGATTTTGCAGAGTTTTTTTTTTTTTTTTTTCAAAGGAAGTGGCCAAGACATGCTATTTTACAAACCCTATACCGGAGGTAGTTCGTGACATAATTAGTAGAAGGCCACAGAATGTACAGGAAACCTTTGCGGTCCTAAACATTACAAAAATAGATGATGCTGAAAAGAGGTTAGCAGATTTAGATATGCAGAACACCACCAGAGCAGCATAAGACACCATACCTCAACCAATAGGGCACAAACATATCTCGGCAAAAACACAGTGCGCCAACCTCAGAAAAGATCAAACTATAACAATGCCCATCCAGGCAATTATGTTGATGGGAACTGCCAATATCAGCAGAACCACATTAATGGTCACACACAACATGATGTTTGCCAACAGTATGATGCACAACAGCAGCACAATAGTTTACAATAATCACAGTAATAACGGGCAGGGCAATAACCCCAATAATAATAACTGGCAGAGCAATAATCATCATGATAATCACTGGTAGGACAGTTACAGTAGGAACCCTTCTTGGGGTGAACCACAAATCAGGAGACTACAAAGCGGGAGGTATAATCAGGACCAACAGCAACATTTTCGAATCCCTAACCAAATCCAACATGTAGAAAGGGTAAACACACAGGATCAAGGACAAACCCACACAAAATCTAAAATCTGCCGACATTGGGGTCCGTACGAAGGCAACTACTCCAGAAGGACCAGCTCAGACCAGTAGAAATTTGCCATACCTTTATGGAAAAAAAAGTCGAGTGGGGCATGGAATATAATTCCGTGACAGGACTCTAGAAATGTAACAGTTTGATGCAATCTAGGGATGCATACTTTGATCACAAAATCTTGTATTTCTAATTAAGTAAGGCAACGTTCGTTGTGCACACACGTTCCGAGCCTAATGGCCCGTTTTTTTATTTGTGAACAAGGCAGATGCCGAAATATTGTGTAGTTGTTTGTCAGCATTAGTGTTCCCTCTCATCGCATCCGTCCACTTTGGTATGTGATGGGTTAATTTCCCTTTCTTTTCTTATTTATATCGCCTAGAAGTCGCTTCTATTTTCCTTAGTTGCATAATTAAGTATTTGTAATTAAAGGGAATGTATTAACCCATCTTGTGAGTTGTTTTTGATTTTATCTGTAATATGTATCTTAATGTCAATGTTAATCGTAACCTGTGAGTTTTGTCATTAATTAATTTGATAGCAAAACCCTATGTATCTTTAAAGAGTTCATTTTGTGAGTTTCAAATGCTATCTGTATCAATGCAAAATGTTGTTTACAATTTATAAGATTTGTATGATAAGCCATTTCTGTAACAGGCCACCTTCGATACCAAAAATGTTTTTGATCGTTTGTAATTTTAGTACTCTCATGTCAGGGGTGTATTTCCTTAGTGGATTAGAGTGTGTAATGTTATGTGAAGGAGGAAAGTTAAGGCATGCAAATCTTAAATTTATCCTTAAATTTCGGACAGTTAAAATTGCCAAAAATAAGGAAAAATTTGGAGGGGGATGTAACGTAGAAAGCCTCTCATATCGATATATCGACCAGCGATAGCGCTGGCTGAGGAAGAATATCTGTGAAAAAAAGGACAAGTGAAAGAAAAAGAAAGTACAGCAGCGCAACGTGGTCTTGAATGTAGTGTGCTTGTAAGGTGTGCTGAGAAACTTGTGAATAGTTCCCACGTGGATGGTTTTTACCTGCAACAGCACGGATAAGTTGTCTGATGTCATACACGGTTAAACGTTTGGCATGGTATACGGGGTGTCTTTCATGGTTGATTTGAACGTAATTAAACATTGTAACTTGGAAACCATCAACTTGTGTTTCAATGTGGTAATATAACCTGTAGTTTGCCCATCCGTGACCCAAAATATTCTCTATTTCGGTAGAGTGGTGGCCAAAACATTTTCTTAATTGCAACCGGTGTGTGTGTGTAAAACGATCACGATGGATTTTTCCGCCATTCTTTGTGAAATTATTTTTTGAGTGAGATAGAAAAGGCTGCCAAACACTTAAAGGATAGACACGAGCTAAACAAAATTTTAAAAAAATATGGAATTTTATGTTTATACTTGTACATTAGAACATTGGATAATAAATAAAACTGCAATGGAATATTATTTTCTTCTTCACAGCCGACAAAGTTTATTTTTTAAATGGTTAAACCATTACCTTGAAAAGAATCACAAAAAGAAATAATATTTTTGCAACTTCTATTTTCCTAGTTTGAAATGTTCTCAGACTGATCAGATATTATTCCTTCCCCTTATTATAAATAAATATACTTAACATTGTATGAAACTTATGTATTTTTTAAAGAGTGACAGTTTTGTGAAATTCCATGTTTATAGTTGGCTGATTGTATTGTCATGTATGGGTCCATTTTAATGCATTGTAACACACTCTAAAATTAATGAAACAGTATTTAACATGTCCTACTAGAGAAATATAAAAATGCACAAAAAGAATAAATATAGTTTGGAATAAGATTTCGAAACAAACCTGTATGCTGATTTAATATCAGTTTCCAATTGTTGATAAAAGAATCGTTTTCCCAGTTCAATGACTGATCTACTTTTGTTACATATTGCATCCACGGTTTTCTTCACTTCCTCCTCTGAAAAAGACAGCGACAACTATTTTTCACAGTGAATTTGTGATATTGGGGAGGTAAAGAGAAAATAAATAAAAACCAGAAATAGGTGAATTAAAAAAAAAAAAAAGCTGCTAATAACACCTGAGTGGGGAAACTTATCTGTTTGAATGTCTATATTATAAATTTGGAAAACAACAAAAGTAAAAATGCTGTTTGTCAGTGAAAATACGGAAGGGTAGAGAAAATAAACCCTAGTACAGATGAAAGACCATGATGAGCACCTAATTAAGAACACACTTTACAGTATTTTGGCATATTTAAATCTTAATCATGATGTATACACATCTGGGTTTGCATGAAAATATTGTGAAGTGTGTTCATCAACCAGTAGTTAAATTAAGGATACTTAAGAAAAAATCTGAAGGCAAATTAAGTTAAAGGAATAGTGTCAGAAGTATCATTTGATTACTGTTCTGTTCAAATATACTGGGAAAACAATATCCAATATATGTGGTGGCTATTGTAGACGATCAGCAAATGGTTTTAATTGCACTGGGTGTGAGGAATTGTTCCACCAGGAGGCGATAGTGGGTAGGGAAAAGGGAAGATAAATGATGATCTTCCATGGTACTGTCAACTTTTTTTAGGAATGGGAACATTTCAAAGCTGGAGGAATGATTCAGTACAGAGCAGGAAATGAAAAGAGCCCTTACGGAAAAAGTGGTAAATTAATTGGGGAAGGAGAGAAGGACATTTGTTACCTGGCAGCAGATCAGAAAACAAATATCGTTTACAGAATGTAGGTACCAGAAACATTGAGGATTCTTGGATATGACCTGTCACCAGAGTCAAAAAGAATATAGGAGTTGACATTCCTAAAGGAATGGAAAGTTAGAATAGAAAAAAAAATATGAAGAAAAATGTTCTAATGCTAGGTAGTAAGCAGATGCCCATTTCTGCAGGATTAGTCTTTAGGATAATGTTTTGTTAGATAATAGAGGCTACAGGATCACTTTAGCAGGGATGATAGAAAGCAGGATAAGATAGTGACAGTTGGAGTTGAAAAAGTCACATACTCCTGGAAGGAAATGATGCAGTTCTTGAATCACCATGATAGCCTAAATTTGAAACCTGCTGCTAGAGGTGTAAATCTGGAGATAAAGAGACTGTTAGGGATAGGCATTTGACCTGACATGAGGGTTGTGCCTATGGATACCATTGGTTGGTGACACCTAAGTAGAAGGAGATTGTAACATCATAAAGACGCTTTTTTATGCATTATTTAATTAGTTATTATACGCACACTTGTGCAGATTGCAAGTTCAGACCCAGTCACCACCAACAGAATGTTGGAAAAGGTTCTGAAATGTTTTAAGTTTTAAAACAAGAAGTTGGAAGCTGCTGCAAGAAAACAAACACTTTTAATTGCCTACAAAAGTTAACTGTGATCGCAACCTTACAATATGACCATGAATATTTTTATATCAGAACTTCGTATATCCAAGATGCAGGTTCCTGCATTTGTTAACACTTCCACCAGTTTAATCATGAGTTTGAGCACCAACATTTATTAATTACGTGAGATCACACACCCTGTTCCTTACAATGAAGTAGCTGTCTTTTTCTGTTTGCTTCACCTACTTTCACAGTGCTGAATTATTTAATCAACACGGCACCACGCCGAAACATTACCTCACTATATCCCACACTCTAATTAATTTATACTTTGCGTTTTTGTCGGAGCCGCAAATAACATGACTTGCCTACTGGCAATCACGACTGCTACTCCTAGACTCCCTCTCATTGGTCGAAGTTGGTCACGTGACTCTCCAGGCACAGATATACTGCCTATTTGCCCCTGTATACTTACAAGATACTTAGTAAGTTATCGAAAACCATAAACAAGTCTAATTCCAAATGTGATGGGATTGGGGAGGGGGGGGGGGAGGCAGTACATTTTTAGGTTAAATGTTGCTGTTAAAGGGGATGGTGGGAGGAATCATAAACTCCAAAAAAGTAAGTGATGATGATGAAATAATAAATGAGAAATTGCAAAAATGAAGGTGAAGGCTGGTGATGAGAATATGGCAAAAGTTATCTGACTGCTGCTACTAATGAAGAAAGCAGTAGAAATGTATAAATTTGTACAGATGCACAAACTAGCAAGCAGGGAAAATAAATAGGGTTGAAAATTATAGGCCAAGTAGTTTGACATAAGAGTTGGAATTGAATTGCAACTAAATCAGAAATGTCTTTCAAGGGGAAAAAATGCTTTCAAAATGGCATGGGTATAGCAAATGATAACCATGTGAATCTAGTTGGCAATATGTTAGAGGATGCATAGGATGATATAAAAAGGGATGCCAAGTTGATAGAGTAGCACTATATCTCTCCAAAGAAATCGACAGAGTAAGCACTAAAATTGTGGTACAAAAAGGTAAAAACCATTAGAGTGGATGAAAAAGCGACTTCTGAGTATATTAGTGCTTGAAAGGCAGAAAGCAAAGATTTATGGTATGAAAAGCAGTATTAAAAAAAAAAAAGTGAAAGTAAAAACAGGAGTGTCACAGGTACTATTATACTGGTACTATTATTATTCATTATACCAGCCTTTCCCAACATTTTCCAACAGCACACCCCTTAGCGAGTAGACTATGATCACCACAGAACCCTTAATAATAATAATCATAATAACAATTGGAAATTGTTTAGACTAGAACTGTCATTTGATAGCTTGACTCACATATCATACATTAGTGGCCAGAGTTCACATGTCCTTATGCCTCCATTTATGCTTTTGTAATTATTAATTTTCTTCTGTCCGCAGACCCCAAACCCATGGGGATCTGCAGACCTAAGGTTGGAAAACCTTTCATTATACTAATGATGACTATATAGGTGCAGGTAACATAATGGCATACAATATAATTAAAATGGGAATAACTGAACAGATACAAGGGAATCTGGAAAGAATATCTAGCTGGATAAGTCAACATGGAATGAAGATGAATGCCAATGAGCTCAAAAATGGTTATTTTTAGGATTAAGGAGTGGGGGGGGGGGAGGAAATTGCTTGTTAATGATCTTATGGGAAACTACCTTAAAATAACATCTGACAGCAAAACTTAATAGGGCAGGTGAAAGGAGAGATTTCAAATCCTTTATTTTTCAGAGAGGATGATGATCAGATAAACCAGTGAAGTGAGAATATCAGGTTACAAAACCTGTCAAACCATTTCTTGGAATAGTATGGGCTCCATATTATGATTATCTAATACAGGTGTGGAAGAGGATGCAAAAAAGGGCTGCTGTATTTGTGTGAGGGAATTAATGCAGAACACTGTCAGTAACTGATATGATAAAAGAGATGGGTTTGAATCACAGGAAGGCAAGCAAAGAAAGTGCTGGGAGTGTATTAGGTATATACTGACAACGAGTTTTGGACAGATACTGGTAAATAATTAGGAGTAAGAAAGAGATGACCATATGCACAAGCTGGTACTTGATTTCAGGTGTAAGGAAATGGAAAATTTTCCTTTGTAGGCAAGAGAGTCAAGGATTAAATTAAATCAACAAGGAAAATGCTCAACAGAAACAGTCAAAAGAGTTTAAAAATTCATAAAAGGATAAAGTTGGTGGGTGGCAATATTGCATTGAAGCATTTACAATTAAAGAAAATGATACCATGGGAAAGTAGATATGTAGGAGAAACTGTCACCAGAGCATATGTTTAATTACAATTAAGTTAAATTAGTTACAGGAGTAAATTCTTGGTCAAAGGAAGTAGGGATAGACAATAAGGTTTTCCACTAATGCTATAGTGTGAGATATAAAGAAGGAGTTGGTGGAGGGGTATTCATACTGGCTCTCAAAAACCTAGTTCGCTGATGTTCATAGAAGATTTAATTTCATTTATTTAATTGTGAAGGAGCACACATTCCATTGGCAATTTCCACACTCGCCCATTTTCCTGAACATTGAACAATCTTTATAAATAAGACTGAATTTAAGGATAATTAATGAGACAAAAGATTATGTACTTAAACCATGAGGATTTTAGTATGGGAAATCAATGAAATCAAAGAAAGGAGGAATTAGGATATGCTTGGATTTTAGAGACAAGATGGGAAAGGAATCCATAAAGGAGTTAACTAAAGATTTATACTAGAGATACTGAGGGAGTATCAGAGACAAGTAGCGCAGAAAAAATTTGGAGTGACTGTCAGAAATGGAACAGGATTTACTGGCTGAACCACAAAAGTGAAAATTCCAAATGGTGATGATGATGATTGATAATGATGAAAAGATACTGATGACAGGAAATGTAAATGAAATAAGTATATCGTTCAAAAATAGGAGAAAATCACTTATAATTCCCCAATTACAAATGATATATAAAATTGTGGAGATCATACCAAGTTTAAGCTACTCAAGTAGGAAGTATAATCAAAATATATATCTCTGTGTTTGCATATGCATGCCTATACCAGTTTCTTTGGCTCTTCAGTGTAGTTGCATATCAATCTCCCCATCATTTTGCCTATCACTGATGTCAAACTGATTGGCCTGTAATTTTCAACCCTATTTGTAAACCCTCCTTTATGAACCGGTACTACTATCGCTCTTTTCCAATCCTCTGGTAAGCAGCAAGACTCCAAACTCATTCTAAATAAAATATCAAGATGAGGTACAATATTGTATCCCACAATGTTTAAAAAATCTGTAGTAATATTATCCACAGCAGCCCCTTTCCATATTTTTACCTTTATGAGTTCCTACATAATTACCTGAGAATTTATTTCAAATTTTGTAGTTTCCTCATTTAAACTTTTAGGAAGACTCTCCTCTGATTCATTCCCTCCCATCACAAGATGATTGTCCCTAGTTGTCTCATTAAACCAGTTACTCAATGTATCTGCCATTTTAAAATCCTCAGTGACTTCAACTCTGTTCTTATGTACAATAGTCTGAATACCTTCCTTTCCCCTCATTTTTCTAATATAGCCATAGAAATATCTAGATGCATCATACAATGATCCTTCTGCACCAATAATATTCTTCTTAAACCCATTCTATGCTTATCTTTTCGCTTTTATTAATTGCTTGTTTAGTTGTTTTAAGTATTCCCTACTGTCATCCTGTCTCTTAACTATTTTGTGTTTCTATCTCAATAGCCTCTATAACCTTCTCACCCCCCCTATTGTAGTTTGTAGGTTCTGAACTTCTCTTTATTTCTGTTTTGGAATAAACATTTCCTCACACTTTTTTATTATCTATTAAACTCTCTCCATTTTGCCTCCACTGTACTTGTGCCATCCTTCCATTTGCTGAACCTTTCCCTGAAATATCTCTTCAAATCTAAAGTCTGTACCTTTTTATAATTATGCCTTTTCCTGTTTTCTATTTTGGCCACTGGTTTACTGAATCCCCTAATATCGATCAGTACCGCACAGTGATCACTTAGTACTTCAGTTACTTCACACCCTACAAGATTTTCACAAGGCTTTATCAGAAAGATATCCACCATGTTTGGTCCCCTCGTATTTTGCTCTACCATTTGTGTAAAACCTCCTTCCCTTATTAAGGTATTTGCAAATATCTGTGCTCTTGTGTTGTTTATCTTATTTCCCACCCAGTTGATTAATGGTAAATTTAAATCCCCTCCAATAATAAACATTCTACGCTCACCTCTGAACTGTGAATGTGAATTTCGTTTCTCTCCAAGAATCTCATCTTCATCATTCAATCTTCCACTATGATAAACAAACAATACCCCTGATTTTTTCATCACCCCAAAAATCTGCCCCTACTAACTCATGGTCATGATCTATAAACAATAGAGAACTCTAGTATTCTTTGCTAACCAGTATGAATATCCCTCCACCAATTGCTCCTCTGTCTCTATGGTACACTCTGTAACCTCAGGGAAAAGCTCATTGTCTACTTCTCCTTCTTTTAACCAAGACTCTACCCCTATAATCACTTGTGGTTCATGTATCTCTATTAAGTTTGCAAATTCTATCACTTTTTTCATTATGCTTCTACAGTTCACCAATAACACCCTTATTTTTGGGTTTGTGATATTTTCGGCATTAACCTTTGTTTTTCCAGTTGTACCCAATTCCATTATTATTTCAACAGCTTCATTTGCAGTTGAACTTTTTCCCACAGTGCATCTACAACCAGTATCCCTTTGATTGCTTATTTTTGTCCCTGCCCCTAATCTAAAAAAGGCACAGTCCTGACCTCATCATAACTGGAAGTTGGCTCCCTTACAGCTTTAGCTAACAACTCGGAAAGTACTCCCTTCCCCCTTCTATTTAGGTGTAGACCATGCCTAGTAAAACCCCACCTACCAATGTTGTTCACAGGCACAACCCCCAAAACAGAACTAATGCTTCTTCCAAGTAGCATCTCTGTTTCCACGTTTACCCACCTCAGAGTGTGGTTCAACTGTGGCCGACCATGGTGACTCAGAACCTGCGTGAGTTCCACTCTGGTATGCTGTGCCTCCTTTGCCATCTTCCTCAGGTCACTCTCTATACTATAACTTGTGTTTCTATCAATACTATTTCCCACATCTCCCACTATAACTACTCTATCATCCTTAGTGAAATTCGTAGAAAGTGAACCTATATCCTCTATTACCTGACCTAATGTTGCGCTGGGTTTGAAAAAGCATGTGACCAGGTAGCCTGTGCCTAATTGATCCTGCAGAAGAGGACCTACACCTCTCCCCTGGCTACTAACTGACAGCAGAATCTTTTTCTTCCTATTTTTTTCTTCTACACTTATATTCCTGTTGGAATGCTGCATCTTACCTACTCCTACATCTACACGAGGCTCTTCCCTATCTGACTCTGGTAACAGGTCAAACCTATTTCTCCCCACAATTTCTGGAGTCTCTAACTTCTTCAGCCTGTTAACTATATATCTCCTACAACTTGTTACCAGTTCCCATCCATCCCTCTCACCATCATCACTAAACCAGTCATTTCTATTTTCAGTGTCCAAAGGCAGACCCTCCACAGGCACAGCCTACAAGGCTGAGCCCCCAAAGGCTGAGCTCCCACAGGCCGAGCCTCAAGGATCTTGACCCTTTCACGCAATTCCCTGATCGTTTTGCCCATCCCCCTGATCGTTTCGTCCTGCTCTAAAATTTTCCCATCCTTCTCTGAAGGTTTCCTATCCTTAAAACAGAGTGGACAATACCACTGAAGAACCTCATTTAATTCCCTTTCCCACTGCCCTACATTCCCAGTGAAACCACTTTTTACACCCATTGCAATCTAAACCATTCACCACATGTCATGCTACAGGTACCACACTTCCCAGGCATGATTTTTCCCAAAACAATACCTACTGATACCCTTCAAATGAAACTTAAGGATTAGTTTAGGAAATTTTATGTATCTTAAATTTAATTACTAGTCTAATAAAAGAAAAAATAACTGATTTTTACTGAAATTTTTACTTTTCAATCACTTTATCGTAAATAATAACTAGGTGAAAACTACTTAAAATCCAACAAAATAAAACTTACGGTTGCAAACTTAAAAAATAACCTGAAGATTGAATTTCACAGGTCAACATTATTTAATGCTAATGTGAGAATAATAACTAATCAATTATTTATGAGAAAATATTTTCTAAACATTAGGTAATTGTTGTTTTAATGTATTTGAAAATAATTAAAGAACAATTTTACTTCTGACAGATCAGACCAAAGAATTTAACTTAAGCTTGTAGATTTCCAAACTCAACTAACTGTTGAATTTTATATATATATAAAACTAAGTATGGATAGGGAAATATGACCCAACATTTACCAAAGATGAAGGCAGCTGGGATGACAAACACACATACACATAAAAACACAAAAGAGCGCAATAATTTGGCAACAGCTCTATTTGTGCAAAAGTAAGGAGTAAGACACCAGGGCCACCTTCATCTTTGGTAAGTGTTGGGTCATATTTCCCTATCCATCATTAGTTTTATTGCCTGAAAGCATTTTCCTGCTCATTGTTAATATATATAATTATATTGAAGCTTTATAAATAATAACTAGGTAACAAAAGTACCTAAGAACCAATAAATAAAATTTATGCTAATGAATTTCAAAACAAACTTAAGATGGAAGGTTGATTCTATTGAGTGCTAACGTCGATAACAACTAATTAGTTCCTTAAAAAAAGGTATTTAAAAAAAAATCTAGGATGTTTTTATTTTAATGCATTAGAAAGCAATTAAAAACAATTATATTTCAGTCAGAACAGGTTAATTACTATAATGTACGTTTTTGTTCTCATAAACTTGATTTCGATATCGATAGTGGAACTTAGAATAACGATATTGTATTAACCTAATGTGAACAACTGGATGTTATATTTGAATACTTACATTTATTATTTATAATTGCCAGTTGTTATTTTACTGTTCCAGAACTAATTAAATAACAAACTCTGTTATTTTAAACCGAATAGAGAATTATTATGGGACAATACAAGAATCTTAACAATCAAAGTTCCAACTAGTGACTTGAATTTGCTACAATATATAAGAAATTTAAAACTGTAAAATAATGTATACCACAATGTTTACCTATGCTATAGTATTATAATTAATCTAACTACCAAGCTTACACTATATATAATTCAATGAAATGTGCAGTAACTAGCAAAGGGACTTTAAAAACAATGACGTAAACTTAAAACTGTTATTTATGGAGTAATCTTAAATAATTCTTCTCACTAGCAATAATCCTAAGAATTTAGATGATAATGTAAAAATTTTAAAGTAATTTAGTCTACAAAAACTTAGCTGATGATGCAAAATAGCAGTTTTGTGAGCAACTCTCAACACACACAGTCAACGATCGCACAACCAGATACATGAAGAGTGGAGCGGTCAATGAAAGAACGAAATATAGAAGCGAAGTAGGCCAACAACAGACAATTGTGGAGCCTGGGATGCGGGAAGCAACAGGAGCCATAGGACCCCCCGGGGGAAAAAAGTCATTCTTACTCTACAATTTTCAATAGTAACAAAATATTTATTAATTACCTTTCTCCAGTGTGTGTAATTTATAAATCCAACAGCAACTCGTTACAAGTCATAATTACTGATTTTCTAAAAGTTTATGGTATGTTTTCAAATTATGACTATATAAAAGAGCTTCTGCACAACACAAGCAAATCTTAGGTGCAAGGAGAAAGTCCAAAACATAATCTTGTATCAAAATATTCTTGTGGTAAAATTTACTTTTTATTGGCATTCTTCAGTTTTATCAATTTTAATATCTCGAAAAAAGTCTGAACTGAAAAATTATTTAAGCTTGTAAATACCTAGGTTCTCTGATGGAACCACTTTGCTCACAAGTCCTGATTGAAAAGCTTCTTCAGCTGATAGGGGTAGTCCGGTGAACAACATATGGGCTGCAACCTTTCTTGGAACAGCACGGCTCACTGCAATACCTGGCGTTGAGCAGAAAATTCCAAAGTTGGCACTGAAAAAAATATTTTAATTGTTTTTAATGGTTAAGCAATAATCCAATATATTAGATGTGATCACAAAATAGGTGGAATTTTTATATTTCTCATAAACAGCTTTGTTTATTCATTCATATTAATTTTTTACCCTTCAAAGTACAGTAATACCCCGCTTTACGCGACCCCGTTATACGCGGTTTCGCTTTAGCGCGAATTTCAAATTTCGCGTTAAAATGCCTCGTATTACGCGAATTGCTTACTTAAGAATATGTATGTACACACTGTATCATTACTCTTGGCCGCCGCTGAAACATTCTATCATCTTGCACAATCCTACATCCATGTCATCCTAGGAAACAGTAACGCAATACTGGCTCGTCAGTATTGCGTTACTGTTTTCCCGCTTTCTCCGACCATTCTGATCCAAGAATTGGGGATTCCCTGTCCTACGACTTTGTTCTATGGTGATTCCATCGTTTGTTTCATTTGTTCCATATGTTTATCTCGGCTGGCAGTCGTGTTTTAACGTTTGGTGGAGATACATAATTTAACGCTATGTTAAAAATGCCGCTTATGAAGAAAAAAAGAGCGTAAAAGCGTAACTTCGGAATTGAAGATGAAGTTGATAAGAAGAATGGAAAATGGAGGCAAAGCAACAATAGTTGACAGAGATTTTGGTCTGTCAGAATCGACTGTGAGAACAATTTTTAAAAATCTGGAAAAAAATTAAACTTTCCAGCGAAAGTTCAACACCTATAAGTGCAACAAAACTTTCTCGTTCGAGATCTTCTATCCTAGATAGAATGGAGAGTTGCTAGCAGTCTGGATCAAAGATTTAAATAAGAAGAACAAACCACTTCAAGATCTCATATGAACAAAAGCAAAATCTTTGTATGAGATGTTAAAGACAAAAGAAAGTGAAGGGAGTTCCACTCCGAGTTTTGCTGCCAGCAGAGGCTGGTTTCATCGGTTAAAGCAGCGTTCCAATCTTCACAATATCTAGATAACAGGTGAGGCCGCCAGTGCGGACACTCAAGCTGCAGCTGAGTTTTCAGACAAGTTTCAAGATTTCGTAGCAGGAGAAAAAATTCCTGCTTGTCTCATCTTCAATGTTCATGAGACCGGGCTTTACTGGAACATATTGCAGAGCATAGATAGTGATCATGACCGTGTGTCAAACAATTAAAAACAGCGTTGGGTGTTATGAACGTATTTTACAAGAACGTAAAAGAACATAAAAGACAATATACGTATTTTAGCTTAAAAAAAAAAAAAAAAAAAATGTAATATTGCATAAAGTGTTCTTAGAATTAAAGTGATTGATTCAAATGATTTGTATTTTTTTGCTTTAACTTTTGACTGTTTAATCGTAAACCCCGATATACGCGAATTTCAGTTAACGCGATTTTTTGCGGAACGTATCCCTTGCGTAAAGCGGGGTATTACTGTACTCCCTTCTAGAAATAATACACTTATGCAAGCACTTTTTTCCATTCCCTGAAGCACTTCTCAAACTAAATTTTTTGTTTGGCTTGATGCTTTTTCAGTCACTCTTTTTTTTTTATCTCCTCAATGTTAACAAAATGTCATACCTTCCTGGTTCTTTTCAGTTTTGGTAACAGGAAGAAATCACAGGGAAGTCGTATCTGCTATATGTGAAGGCTAGAGGCATCATGACAGTGTTGATTTTGGCAAAAAATTCACAAAAAGCTCCTTGTTGACCCAAGATGTCATGGCAAGAACTCATGATGCACTACACCATTGAAACTGAAAAACTCAGGGAGCAGAATTTTTAACTTGATTTGCTTTCTTAGGTCTTGGCTTTTCAGGAACCTCCCATTGAGACGACTGGCTATTATCTTTGACGCCATTACCATACACCCATGTTTCATTATAAGTTATGACTCATTTAAGCAGTTCTGGATCACTGTTGACTTCATTCTGCAACTCCAAGCAATGTTTATTCAGTGCCGCTTTTGGTCGAAATACAAGAATTTCAACAAATTTTTCTGATATAAGTGTCATGCCAAACACATCCATAAAAAACTGCTTGGCATAAGCAACATGATATGCCAATATCATCAGCAACCTTCCTGATAAAGAGTCAGCAATTGTCCATTATCATGGCAGAATCATGTTTGAAGGGGTGGCAATGCCCCACTCAGAAAATTCGCAGATATGTCACTGTCTGTAGTAGGCCATGTCTGTCTGTTCTGGCACCACTAAAAAACTGCTGAACAGATTTTGATGGTTTTTCCACAGTCAAAATTTAGAATCTGACATAAAATCTGTAGTATGTCTCTACATGACCTGATGCCAGAGCAGTAAATGAAATTTTGTTATTAACTTCAAAATATTTACCACTAACTTTGTAAATTAAAAACTGTCAAATGTATACCAGTAGAAAAGCCAAGACCTGTCATGTATGAGTAGTTGTGCCCATGAAGCATCACATACCCATGTTATAGGTCATGGATTAATTTTCTATTTGACACTATATTTACTTTTTCTACATTCATTCATTTTTGCTACTATTCAGTTTGTTAAACAGAAGTTCTTGATTGGAGGTATAACAATGTAATTGAATAAACTGTAATTGCTGTTGTGACATATTATTATCTGATACTGAATAGAAATGTGAGAATTTTTAGATGGTCATCAATCTTTTGCCATAACAGATATGGTCCTAGGTACATCACAGAATAAAAAAAAAGTCAATTGTTGAAAGTTATCCCATATATTCACCAAAACTGTTGAATTTAAACTGGAATCAGACAATACATTACAAGTCCTAATAGCAGCATTAGACTTTTTTTTAAATCCTTTCTGAAGACTGCAAGTGAACACCAAACACGACTTGACATTCACTCGATCATACTTTTGCAAAATTCCCTAACTTCAGCAAAACGCGTTGTTAAAAATTCAGTTAATTTTTAAAATAAATTAAAAGTTTATCACCGAAGGTACATTGACCAAATTTCTATGTTGGGATCAAACAATAGTTTTAGATTCAGAATACTGTCTTCATTCAGTAAAATTTCTCTAAGTTCCAGATACTGCTCCTACCAGAACATGAAGACAGCAATCACAGGTTGTGTCTGCGAAAAAAAAGCCAAGATTCAAAGGCTTCCAGTGTGGGAATAAAATTTTTGATCCAGTCTTCCTTAAACTCTATCATTTTGAAGCTCACTTTATTTTGAGAAATGCTATGACAGTTTTAGACTTAAATTGCTTCATTTATCAGTCATTAATATCCGAAAGTTAGAAGTTTAAAGGTATTTGGTTACTTGCAAAGATTTTTACATCGCCAGGCTTCTTTTAATTTTATCTTTAATTTGATATATGTTTCAGCTACAGGATTATTTTTATTTGTGTATAATATTTTGTTTTTCCTTATTATGCTTCATTTTTAATTCTACTTCAGCACACTTGATGTGCACCTAAAGTCTTCAGGGATTAATATCTCCCTTATTATATTATGATTTTAAATGAAACTTTTGGCATTATTTTCAAAATTATCTGCTCTACCTTCAGGTACCTATCTTCATTTTCACAAATATCTCCTTTTATATCATATCTTGGCGCATATCACATCACTCACTGTCAATGACATTTCCAATACATCAGTTATGAATTTTAATCCAAACTTTAGTTTTAAACTATTATTGTATTATTATACTATTCTTGCTATTTTTGAATCATGTTTTCGGCTTTTAAAAGTTGATTTTCATTATCTCTCTAAAAAATGTACTTCTTATTTATTTGAGGGATCTAATTTTTGTCAGTTTGTGTTCCTAGTTGCTGACAGCTAAATTTAGTTTATCTATTTAAATGACAGACTTTCTGTTGTTTAATGTGTTTTCAATAGTCTGCTTTCTGCTTGCTGCATGCTTGTGTCCTCCTGAGAACATGGCAAAATACTTTCAAATTGCTCTACTATCTTTAGTAAAATTTTCGGACTATAACAAATGTTATCTCAAAATGCTTCTCTTATCCCATTTTCCTAGTGGAAATGTTAGTTTCGGTTCCTATCTAATTTAGTTTTTCAACTTTCATTTTCTGTAAAATCAATTTTATTTTAATTTGAAGAATCCTTTATTTTCAAATTTATGTTTATTTAATTTATTTACTATGTTAAAGGTTTTGAACTATGCCCTCTTTTCGGTTCTGGAAAGCTTAATCATTTACAAAAAGTTTGCAACTTTAAAAATCGATTTTAAACAAATTCACCTAACAGCTAAATTTTCACACTACGAACAGTTGATAAAAACATATTTCATTAAAATTTCCCAGTTTCATTTCTTTCATTCATTAATTGTGAACCACACCAGACATATTTTAAATAGGGAAAAGTGGGTAAAGCTGCAGGCAAGAGATAGTAAAAAAAAATATATTACAGAAACAATTTTAAGGTAATGAACAACACCTATGTTAACAAAACTATTGTGTTACAAATTAATCATGCTATTAGTATCAAATTTATACCACATTTAATCATTAAGACAAACCACAACTAATTAAATTTTCAGAACAATGCAACAATTATCACTTTTAAACAAAAAAAAAAAAAAAAAAAAAAAAAAAAACACAGTTATAGTAAAAGTTGCTCCCTGTCATAACATTGAACCAAAGAGAATTTAACTGATATCATGATGAAATGTTAGCCATTAACTTAGAACAATAAACCTTAATTAATTGGTACCAAAAAGTAAAAGGATATTTGTCAAATGGACACATCTACATTTGAATGACAAACGTTATGCATGAGAACAATTGACATCTGCTGCAAAATAAGGAATGGGAAATCATAGATGTGCATTTGGCTGTGGAATTTTACTTCTGGGAACAATATAAAAAAGGTTGTTACTGCTACCCTTATAATTCCTTGGCCTGGCTGTTGCCACTAAGAATGTTAATTGTACCCACTGTGTCTTGTGAAATTATTCTTGGAATTCAGCCAGCAGAACCTTCCAACAAGCATACTGAGAAAAGGTGCTCATCATGATAAATCCTAAAGTGTGTGTGGCAATAAATGCAGTAAAAGTTAAAGTGGGGCTCATCAAAACATCAAGATGCCAACTAACACATCAATAACTATAATCAATCACAAACCAATTTTAGTTAAAAGTATTGAAAGTGCAGGATTAAGGAAATCTGCCACAAAAGGACAGATTCAACCTGTCCACTGGAAAATAAATAGCATTAAAGCATTCAAAGAGGTAATTACAACAATATTGGATATTTTTTAAGCACCATATCACTTTGTACCACTGTTCCACAAATGTTATGGTTCAGCGTCCCACATGAAGAGTGATTGTGCAAAACTAAGCTTCACTGCCACACAAAATCAATCATTTGTTATGTACATTGATACTGAAAACAGTGAGTATGGGTGGAAGGTAAAATTGGAATATGTTTACAATGCACAAAATCACACAGATGTCTTTTTAAAAATGGGGATAGTAATAATGGTGATTACAATGTTTTGAGTTTTTTACACATTGGCTGCAGATGATTTAGTAATCAAGCAACAAGGAACATATAACTTCACATGGATTCAAAACCATGTTATGTATCTTAACGCCTATGAATTATTGATACAAAGATTGATCAGCAGTGATGGGTATTACATTGTAATAAAGTATGTGTAATAAAGTATGTCAATAAAGTTCCAATAAGGTCAGGCATACACAACTAACATGAGGGAAACATTTTCCTCATGACTGATTTTTTGGATGAGCAAAATAGTCTCTAACACTGTTGTTCAGGACCACTAGAAGATGCACTACACATTATTAAAGTCCAAATCATTATTGTTGGGCAGTAATTAGAAGAGAGAGCTTGAGAGCTTACCCTGGAGTAGAAAAACTACTGTTATCAGAACACAGGACAATGTCACAAGTAGCAACAAGCTGGCAACCAGCTGCTGCTGCCAGACCTTGAACCACAGCTATTACAGGCACAGGGCATTGTAGTATGCCAAGCATGAGTCGTGTACAAGTTGAAAAAACTTCTCGATGGTATTCAGAGCCATCCTTACTAGTCTGAAACAACATTCATCAATTAAGGATAATATTAGCACCACCAAGTGATGAATTATCATTAGCAGTCTTATATATACCAATTCTTTCAGATTGTGCCCTGCAGAAAACACTTTCCCTTCTCCATAAAGTAAAATACATCGAAGTGAAGGATCATTCTGATTGCATGTGATGCCTGCTATTAGATCTTCCATCATTTTCATTGATAAAGCATTTCTTGAAAAAGAAAGACAAGTGTTAATGAAATATTTCTTACTTTTAACTCTTCTAAGAAACACAATGACAATAGTTGAAACAAACCTGGTTTTCTGGCTGGTCATTGTTATCTTGCGCACACCATCATACTGAACTGTCTTCGTTAATGGCTCATTAACAACAAGGCATGACGTACTAAGTGATACACTGTGCTTTGGTTTCCCACGAATCCTTGCCACCTGTTTCAAACAAGACTGCATAACATATAAAATTTAGCCATTACGTAGATTTGTATTTCAACATGAATGAAAGAAAAACAAATTATCAACAATATCCATCGAACAGATGTAACAAATAACACCTATGAGATATGTTTCTAAATTTTCTGAGGGGCTGTAACCAAAGATACACTGTCCACAATAATCATATCATAAACAGAACAAAAATGAGTAACAAAAATATAAAAACTTTTCTCCACATTACTTTTCATTCCTTTTTAAAATGTTTTCTCTGTGAATCAGATAAAATTGGTATCAACAGACCTGATGCCCCCCCTCCCCCCCAAAAAAGTCATACTAATTATGCTAACTAATATTATAAATCAGAAAGGGGAAAGTTTGCTTGTTCTTCAATCATACCGAAATGGAACAACAGTTTTGTACGAAATCTGGCAAGTATCAGTCCACATCACAGATTAATGTGTAGGTTAGCTCTCTCTATATATAACGATCAAATGTCTATAATGACTATAACTCAGAATTTTATGTATTCCAGTGGCAATTTCTCCACTCACCTACTTTTGTACATCACAAATTTTGGCTTCAACTCTTTCACTATTTCAGGCAAATTGTTTAGCATTTGCCTAGCTAATTTATTCCAGTCCCTTACTCCATTAAGGTCGCAGGAAAAGTCCTTCATTTACTGGAGAGAGTAATGAGGGGATGTACCAGCGCAGTGAGGGAATTTGGTTACAAAACCTTTGTCAGACGACTGCTTGAATATATAGTGGAGTTCAGAGGTTGAGGGTTACCAAAGAAGAGCATTTACATTTGTCAGTGGAAATTGCTGCAGAATACAATCAGTGACTGATATGATCAAAGAACTGGGATGGGAGATACTGAAAGTTGAAGACAGTGTTTGGATTGTCCAAGGCTTATAATAAATATGATGCATGGATGAAGACTGGTAGAACGAATAAGAGTAATACGTGGATGGAACTATCAGCTGGCACATGATTTCTAGTAAAATGGAGCAGTGAAATTCCAGGACTGACATAAATCACCAAGGGAAATAATGAACAGTTTACCAAAAACACCGAAGGAGTTTAATATTAGAATTAGTAAAGGGTAGCGACAGGTAGGTGGTGAAAATCATGACTTGGGAAGGTGGACACTGTTCCATCACAATTGAAATTAAATTAGAAAAGGAAAGTTTCCTATTCCCATACACCTGCAATTAAATGTTAGTATCCCTTCCATTCGCTACTCCTAATTCTTCTATCAATATCAATCCAAGTCTCGTCACCAATATAAGCCTTGCACACTCTCTTCACATGCCTCATGTCTTGAAAAAACTCCCAACTAACCTTCTTTATCATATCAGTTTTTGATTGTGATCTGTAATAATTTCCCCGAAGGAAATCTAGCTGCTCTCCTTTGCAGCTCTCCAAACTCTTGTGCTTGACACATTTGGCATGGCTCCCATACTACCCAACCATGTTCGAGAAATGGTCAGACTAAGCTTTTATATTTATTCTCACCCTTACCTCATTTGCCTCTCCACTAAGCACTAGATTTTTAAATCTAAACTAAACAGCAGAAAAATGTGGTACAATATTGTTATTGTAAGAAGGCTTCTAGCAACGTCAACTTCAAATTGCTAGGCGACATTTCGGAAGCTAGCACTGCTTCCATTGTCAAGCTGCTGCTCAACATCAGCTGAAGTCCATTATATAAAGCTACCAGCAGGGTGAGGAGGAAGATTGCCTAAAATGGAGTGATCACCTGGTGATGTGATGTTTGAGTAACTCTATGCCCTAATACAGACCGACGCAGAGTGACTTACATTAATTTTATAGCTGGTTTTCACATTTGATTTAATTTGAGGGTTGATCATGACTTACAAGATTACCATTAAATCTTATTTCTATTGTTTCTTTAATGACACTGTCCAAAAAATTATCTGCATGACCAGTGTTGTAAAAAAAAAAAAAAACAACGGTTCTTTTCTGGCTTGAAAAAAGAAACTTTGAAAATAAAAACATGTTTTTTTTTCAGAACTACTAAATCTCAAATTTGTAAGGCATTTATTGTTTAATATGACTGTTTTAGAGTTCATTCTAAGTACTTTTCTTAATTTTTAAATCTAATATATTTTTCTGGTTCAGTAGAAAAAAAAATACGAAAATATTGGCAACATTGACTGGAATTTTCTTTTATGAACGGGCACTTCCCGAAGAGGCTAGGTTGCACGAGAAAGAATCCCCGTACCCCATTGTTTCGATTGATACTCGTTATTTGAACTAGTGCTGCTAGCTCTATGAATTTATCTGTAGACCTATGAATCTTTTCAAAAAATTAGGAATTTAAAATTTATCTACGGTTTTTTGCCTCTTTTTATTACTTATAGTGCTTTTATTGATACTGAGTCATTAAATTGTCAGTAATTACGAATCGTTTCCTTGCAACTGTTGACGTAAACCAACGATTGAAAAGAAATAAAGCTCCGATTTTGTATGATAATAGATTTAAATTCAAACTTAAAAGACCGTAATACAGAACTATCGGCACAGTCTTTAAGCACAGTGTGTACTTTGCTCACAATTTAAAATTGCAATCTCAAAATCTTTTGCGTACAATACAGAAACAACCAGTAAAAGAAATTGTAACTATTTCTTAAGTTATGGATATAGAGGAGACAGAAGAAGAAACAGAAAATTCTGACACTGACTGAATTAGTGTTGGTAGTGCTGATTAATGTAGCAAATTGAAAAAAAAAATATTTTTTCTTTCAGCTTTGTGAAAAAAACCTGAAAAAAACTTAGCACCCTTGTTTTTTTTTACTAATTTTTTCTTTTTTCAGAAAACAAAATTTTGATAAATTATAGTTTCTGTAAGTCTTTTATTTAAAACTGCTCTAATTCCCTTATTAATATTTGTTTGTAATTTACTGATTTCTGTCTTGCCACTGTAGCGAAGGGTGCTTGTTGGGAGGGAGGAAAGGGAGAAAACCTTTTTACTTCTTTTTATAATTCAAAGAAAATCCTAGGCTGCTAATTTATTGGGTACTCATACTGGTGTACAGGTGAGGCTTATTTATTTTTAACATTAACATATTTAATTATTAAAAAATAAATAAGCAAAGCCTCGTCTTACAATCTTATATATATATAAAAATAGACGTGTTTTTTCCTATATTTCACTTTTCAGCCACCACTACCTAGCACAGATCACTGATGTTTGTGGGTGGAAGTAGCATGGAGTTTCCTGTCGTGCACAACGTTGGCCGAATGCCGATAGCTGTGGGGATGTGGGAGATATAATGATTAAATTTGGTCAGTGCAGGGCGTTTTCATATTTCGACCAAAAATTCGTATCTCCGTATACTTCTCTTTCCTGCCACAACTACATAACATAGACTTTTAGTGTTTGTGTGTGGTAGTAGAATCGTCTTTCCTGTCGTGCACTATGGTTGTTAGATGTCGGTAGCTATGGGGATGTGGGAGATATGGGGGTTGAAAGTGGTCGACCTGTGGCAGTTTCATACTTCTGCCAAAGACAAAAGTGTCATGGTGTATTACTTTTCAGCGAAAACTATAGATCACAGATAACTGGCGTTTGTGTGTAGTAGTAGCACAGAGTCACCTTTCGATCACAACAGCGGCCGAATTTCAGAAACTGGGCTACTGTGGTAGATATGGTGGTTGTAAGTGGCCGACCAAGGATATTTTCATATTTCGACTGTCTCCGCATATGTCACTTTTCTGCCACAACTACATAGCATAGAGCATTGGTGTTTGTGTTTGGTAGTAGAATCGTATCTCATGTAGTGCACTATGGTTGTTAGATGTCGGTAGCTATGGGGGTGTGGGAGAAATGGGGGTTGAAAGTGGTCGACCTGTGGCAATTTCATACTTCTGCCAAAGATAAAAGTGTCATGGTGTATCACTTTTCAGCGAAAACTACAGATCACAGATAACTGGCGTTTGTGTGTAGTAGTAGCACAGAGTCACCTTTCGATCACAACAGCTGCCGAATTTCAGAAACTGTGGTACTGTGGTAGATATGGTGGTTGTAAGTGGCCGACCAAGGATATTTTCGTATTTCGACTGTCTCCGCATATGTTACTTTTCTGCCACAACTACATAGCATAGAGCATTGGTGTTTGTGTTTGGTAGTAGAATCGTATCTCATGTAGTGCACTATGGTTGTTAGATGTCGGTAGCTATGGGGGTGTGGGAGAAATGGGGGTTGAAAGTGGTCGACCTGTGGCAATTTCATACTTCTGCCAAAGACAAAAGTGTCATGGTGTATCACTTTTCAGCGAAAACTACAGATCACAGATAACTGGCGTTTGTGTGTAGTAGTAGCACAGAGTCACCTTTCGATCACAACAGCTGCCGAATTTCAGAAACTGTGGTACTGTGGTAGATATGGTGGTTGTAAGTGGCCGACCAAGGATATTTTCGTATTTCGACGAATGGCATGTGTCTCCGCAGATTTCACTTTTCTACCACGACTACATAGCATAGAGTATTGGTGTTTATGTGTGGCAGTAGAATCGTGTCTGTTGTCGTGCACTATGGTTGTTAGATGTCTGTAGCTCTGGGGGTGATGAAGATATGGGGGATGAAAATGGTCGACCTGCGGCAATTTCATATTTCTGCCAAAGACGCATGTGTCACGGTGTATCACTTTTAAGTGAAAACTATCAATCACAGATCACTGGCGTTTGTGTGTGGTAGTAACACAGAGTCTCCCATCGATCACAACGTTGGCCGAAATTCGGTAACTGTGGGAGTGTGTGAGATATGGTGTTTGAAATAGGTCGATCATGAATATTTTCGTGTTTCATCCAAAGACTTGTGTGTATCCATAAATTTTACCTTGCTGCCGGAACTACATAGCGCTTTACAATCACGAACGAAGTTGTGGGTACCAGCTAGTTGCCAACATATTAATAAACAAACAAATCATTTAAACACCGCCACATTTTTAATTGATCGTGAAGCAAATTCCCAACATTAATAGGCAAACAAGAAAGCTTCACACTTGGTTTTAAATGGAAGTTCCCTTGATTACAATCGGGAACCTTAAGTCAAATACAATATTAACATGAACTGCATCTGATTTCAAATCCACCAAGTGATTACGGGAAAGCTCCTGAAAAAGTCCCAGCTAGCTCAATATTTGGGGGAGTGAGAACTCCTAATCATTCAAAGGTTGTTACAGGATGTACCCAATGACTGAATGAAAGTACCACACTGCACTGTAGAATGATTATCGTGACGGCGGTATGTTTCCCTCAACAGCGGAATTGTTATAGCCCCTTGGCTACAGTCAGCATACTGAATGAGTGCACAGCGACCTCACTGTACTTATTCCTAGATACTTACACTGTTGAACCCAATTTATTTAGGTACCATTTATTAAAACTGACGGCATTTCTCCTGCCTCTTTTCTTGCTCTATGTTTCCCCATTATCATACATTTTGTTTCTGAAACATTTAAACTTAGTGAATTATAGCGTAGCCATTTACTAATGCCTTTCAGCTCATAATTTAATATTTTCACTATATCAGACACACTCACCCCATGGAAGAAAATCAAAGTATCATCTACAAACATATGTATTTTACAATATTTAAGTATATCTCTAGAATATCATTCCAGAAAAAAGTGTCCTGTTTCCTTCCTAAAGATACAAAGTATTTCCTTGTCAAATTCCATCAATACCTATATTCACATTTAGTCGTCAAAACGTAACAAAAAGACCGAGACTTACTTTCGCATATATAACATTATTAGTTTAGATTACACACCAACTGCCTGTGGAACCAGTAGAGTGTAAAAAAGTAAACACTTAAGGCACTGTTCTGTCGCCTACAATTTGCCATGCATTCCACCCCTGAATTTATGGGACCTACATTTCAAAATCCCAGGCTTGTGTAGCGGCGCAGGGAATTTTTGGCTAAAGCCCGGAAGTAGTTGATTTCATAAAGTGCCAGCCAGAACCAGGACAATTGCAACTGCTTAAGAAAACAGTTACAGGAATTGGAATGTGGCGATACAGATGGCAATGACAGTAAAAGAGGTCAAATGTCAGCAGAATTAACCTGAAGCATGACAGCATTCAGGAGAAGATGTTAGCGAAGCAGGCACCATGATTAGCAGAGGATTCTCCCCACTGTTGGTCACATGGAGGGGAGCAGCTATCAAAACTCAGGTGCACGAGCAGAGAGAGGTCGATCGGTCAGACTGTCTCTCTCTTGCAGGAAGATCGTCTCGAACAGCTATGGAGTGATGTAGCTAGGCAGAGCTAGGGGCTAGCAGGAATGGCAAGCTACGCTCAAGAGATTGTTCCAGAAGGAAGGCGGAGTTGGACGTAGAGGCGAGCAGCAGTCTACAATGGGAGCAGCCAGGAGTCTACACCAGCAACAGTTACTGTAACAGGTGGGAGGAAACCATTGAAGCAACGTAATGGGGGATTCAAGCAGTAGAAACAAGTAATGGGACTCTTGCCTATGGAGGAGGGCAAGGGAGTTAGGGATGTTAATGATTTTTATAATCCCGATGTAAATAAAATGTAAATGTGTATATATCCTTACTGAGTGTATCATTTATGAATGCTACCACTCACATGACAAAAGAGTCTTACCCACATTTTATATGTTCCTTTCGGGAAGTGGCAGAGTGAAAGCAAAAAAGATTCACCCGTCCACTACAGTCAAACAATGAAAAACAATTCTTAAAAAAAATTTTCTCTGTAGGGTTTCAACCAGAAAAGCCGGCTGGGAAATTTTTATGAAGCAAGCGCCTCATCCACTGCGCCCCCAGCCTTTGTCGTTATGCATTACAGAGATGTATACATATTAAGCGTCTGTCTTTCACAGTTTAGATAGTTTTTCATAATTCAATGACAATGTGTATTATCTATAGAGAAAATATTATCCTATGACCTTCCTAGAGGCAAATAGCATCTACTTGTCAAATTTCATCATGATCGGATTAGCTGTTTAGCTCTGCATACGTAACAAACAGACAGAGACACAGTTATTTTCACATTTTTAATATTAGTATAGATGACTTTTCAAATACAACAGATACAAAATTAAAAATATGGTCGAATGGAAGCTAAATTAAAAGGAAGTAGTAATACAATAACATAAATATAGTTTTCTGAGTGACTAGCCGAGTGAGCAGTACATGGCAACAGAGATTCCAATCACTGAAATATCGTGTGAAAACACTCTGCTCACTCAGCTAGAAACTCGAGAAGACTATATAAATTCTGAGAGAAAGTTCGATCTCAATACAATAACAGTTTGAAACTGAAATTAAGTTTAAAGGGTGAAAAAATTGATTCTTAAATATTGTACCTAAAGTTACATAATTACCAAATGTAAAATATAGGAAATAGGAAACTGTTAAAAGTGAGACATGAATAATTTAATAGGTTATAAAATTCTAAGAAATATAGTGAAATCCCTATGGAAAACTGTAGCTAAATAAAAAAGATATAATTTCCTGAAACTGCAAGGTTTTTACCTGGAGGGGAAAGGAAGTGGAAAAGTCAAGCGCAACAGTAGGAAATTAAAGATTACATCCAAATAAAGACAGCTACAGATGTGAAAAATATGTTAAATTAATTTAAAAATTAAAATTGATTTTGTGATAAAAGTAACATTATTGGGAACCAATCTTGGGAGCTAAAGATGACTAAATATTCAACCATCAACTATCAGACATTAATAACTCACAAACGTGTAGAATTACAAGAAAAATTGTCATAGACAAATGTATTTAAAACTAGTTCATCTGATAGACATTGTCCTGCCCAAAATTCAATAAATTTGGTTGTGATCATTTTGTAAATTTGCCAGAAGCTATTGAAAATGTGTAGACAAAGTAAAAATGATAAAAATACATATTGCTTAGTGATCATTGTATTTATTAATGATTGTGTCCTTTTTTTTAACTTGAGGAGCAGTACATTCAAAAATACATCAATGGGAAATTTTACAGGCAAAATGAGTTTTATCAGCAGTACACCACTGAAATGTTGGAAATGTATGATGTGCCTGGAATGTGATTGACATGGAACCATGTAGTTTTGTGCCAAAATTTAAATCACAATTAAATTTAAGTCAGAATTTCATGTTAACTATAATATGATTTATATTCTTCCATTAAATCTGAAATCTCAGTGAACCTAAAGGTGTTTTATTTGTATTTGGATCATTGCACCACCAAACCGGTTTTCATTGTTTCGTAGATCCAAACACCTTTTATATACCATTGAATGTTCATCCCAAATGATCAATTTGCAATGCTGCAAAACTTTGGGAAATGCACAGTTCTTCGACAGGTTGTACATTGGAGTTTTATTGATTTGAATATTCACAGCAACTGGAATGCTGAATGAGCTGTTTGACCACCTTCCATCAATGTATCTGCAATTCCTGATGAAACAATTGCAAGTGCCATTTCATTCTGCTAGCGAATCGTTGCCAAAATCAATGAGATCAAAAACGTTTTTCCAATTCCATCGGGAGCATCCAAGAAGGAAATCCCTTTAGTTCCATCATTCACAACTTCCAGAACATATTTCTGTTGCCAATTCAACCAGGGAATATTTTTTTGAACTGATTCTCTCAATGAATCACAATCATATTGTATTTCGCATTTCAACTCTTTATTAAATGTGTAGTGCATTGGACAACTGGGCGCTGTCATGCCTAATTGAGGTAATATTTGTTCGATATCATCTAGCATATGTTCTCAATTAATATCAATGGAATAGAAATAAAATAATTAAATTTGTTGGACAGATCGCGTAACAACACAACAATAAAAACAAACATAATTTTAATTTAGGCTTGAATGCATTTTTCCAGCGTTTTCTCCAGATCTTCCAAATGTTTTTCAATAGAAAATATTTAATTGAGTTATTTGTAGCCAGCAAGCATTAGGAAGAAATAAAAAAGAAGAAGAATCACGCATATCCATCATCGAATCATAAGTTATGATTTTGAGGTTGAACTAAAATCCAATAGAAAGAAGCACTTTCAGTTGTTCGCAACACTTTTTCCAATATGTCTCTCTCTAAAAACCTTATTCAGACTATTACGAATAATTTTTTTATTTTTAATAGTCAAACCAGTCCACAGTTTTTCCAAATTTTCCATTCAACTTTTCCAATTTTTCTTTCTCCGAAACCTTATTCGGACTATTATGAACATTTAAAAAATAGCAAAATCGGGCCACAGAAAGAAGAACTTTCGAATCGGTCCCTACAAATAAGCACTTTCAGTTTTTTTTGTGAATTTTCCAATTTTCTGTGCAATGTGTCCAGTTTTTATTTCTCTAAAAACCTTATTCACATTATTATAAACATCTAAAAAATTAGTGAAATCGCTCCATAGAACTAGTACTTTGTTTTTCCAATTTTCTTTGCAACTTTTCCAGTTTTTCTTTCTCTAAAAGCCTTATTCACATTATTACAAACATTTAAAAAATTAGTCAAATTGATCAACAGTGTAGGTACTTTCAGTTCTTCTTGAATTTTTAAATATTCCAGGCAACTTTTCAAATTTTTCTTTGTCCCCTCCCCCCTCAAATGGCCACTTTATCAATAAGGTGTGAAGATAAAAGAAAAAAAAAGGAGAGGAGGAAGTCTAGAATAAATGAAGAGGGAGGAAATTATGCTCAATAATGTGAGATAAAAAAAAGAGGGGGAAAATGGGGGTATAAGGATATTGCCACTGGAGCATGTACCCAATTGTAATTAAACCACATGCTGGCAGCAGAATGTAAAACTGATAGATGTTGGACCAATAAACGAATACCTATGCTACTACTAGCAAGAATAGAGTGTAAGAGAAAAGTTATTATCAAATGAATTTATTGCAAACATTGCAAAACACTCTTGCCAGAATCACTTAAAACATTCTTGCATATCAGACACCAGGAATTGCTGTGAAGGTTATTGACAGTCAGATATGTCATGATAGGCTGGACATGCATCACAACCCAGCTGGGAAGCTGTATTCTTAACACTGACAGATATAAAAACAATAGACCACACGAAGGCAACAGTTTAGTGGGAAGGAAGAGAAATAAATCTCAGTTTTCAGAACACCTTTTTATGGTGAATCAACTTTTAAAGAAATTATATTTTTTGTTGATACCTTGTGTACTGAAAACATGTTTCCAGTTTAATTTGTAAATTAACTAACTGATTCATCATATATATTATTTCTATAAGGTGTTTTTTTTTTTTTTTGGTCACAAGTCATTATCTCCCTCCATACTTAACCGAAACCAATGAATGAGATATCATTTTAAAGTTTATGGTCTCCACTTTGGTCACATCACATTATAAGAAAGGAAATTTTCAGAATTCGACCCTTAAAGGGCAAAAATGTCAATATTTATAAAATGTTGTTTTTTTGTGTTACGAGTCATTTATCTCCCTGGATATCTAACTGAAATCAATAAATGAAATAGGATTATGAAGAGTACTGTCTCAACTTTGGTGACGCCATATATTAAGAAAGATTTTTTTTTTGAAATTCAGCCCTTAAAGGGAAAAGTATTAATGGTTCTACAATGCATTTTTGTGTCACGAGCCATTTATCTCCCTTTTATATCTAACCAATACAGATGAAAGTGGTATCAAATTAAACATTAAGGTCTCCACCGTGGTCACATTATATTTTAAGAAAGGAATTTTTCATATTTCGACCTTTATTGGCAAAAATGTCAATGTTTATAAATGTGTTTTATTTTTTTATTTTTTTTTGTGCCTTGAGCCATTTACCTCCTTGGATATGTACCCATAATCGATAAATGAAGTAGGATTATGAAGATTAATGTCTCAACTTTGGTGACAATATATATTAAGAAAGAATTTTTTTAGAATCAACCCTTAAAGGGAAAAAGTACCAATGGTTCTTCAATGCATTTTTGTGTCACGAGCCATTTATCTCCATTAATATATAAACGAAATAGATAAATGAGGTATAATTCTAAAGATTAATGTCTCCGCTGTGGTCACATCATGCTTTAAAAATAGATTTTTTCTGAATTTAACCATCAAAGGGCAAAAATATCAGTATTTCTAAAATGCCTTTTTTTTGTATCTCGAGTCATTTATCTCCCTTGATAGTTAAACAAAATTGATAAACGAGGTATCATTTTAAAGACTGAGGTCTCTGTAAGGTCTTCACCATATTTTAAGAAAGGAATTTTGCAAAATTCGTTCCTTAAAGGGCAAAAGTATTAATATTTCTACATCGCACTTTTCTGTCACGAGCCTAACCGAAATCGATAAATGAGGTATAGTTTAAAATATTAAAGTATCTGCTTTGGTCACATCATATTTTAAGAACGAACTTTATTCAAATTCAACCCTCAAGGGGTAAAACTTTTTTTCTACCTTGCTTGATGCGTAACCAAAATCGATAAAGGAGGTATCATTTTAAAGACCAAGGTGTCCGCTTTAGTCCACCATATTTTATAAAAGTAGTTTTTGGAATTCGACCCTTAAAGGACAAAAGTAATAATATTATTTCTACAACTTTTTTAAACAATTACGAGCCATTTATCTCCTTCGATATCTAACCGAAATCGACAAATGGAATATCATTTTAAAGATTAAGGTCTCAATTTAGGTAAAATCATAAATTAAGAAAGAATTTTTCGGAATTTGATGCTTGGCGCGCGTATGAGAAAATTCAGAGCCAGTCCATAGATTGCACCAACAGATATCACAGAAATGTCAATAAACTTTTTTATACAATAAGTAGATTTTCTTTTTTCTATTACGGAAACATTTTTATTTTGCTATACAATTCCAATGTAAACATTTTATTCACACAGCAACACATATCATAAAGATGTTGATATGCGGTGTGCATTTTGTACAGGATGGTTGCATTCTGTTATGATCAGTGACAGTTTGTCATTCATAGCGTTTTTTAAATTCATTACTGAATTTTAGCTGTGTAGCATAGGCTTCAAAATGTTGATCAAGAAAATGCTTGTTAATATTTAAATCAACAAAACTAAAATAATTTCTAATATAATGACAACTCCTCATTTCATCAAATTGTGGTGTCGCAGTTATTGTAGGTTCCTTGGTTTAAGCATTGAGATATGCTCCTTTTCTTCTGCTACACTCCATAATAAATGGAGCATCTGGAATGCAGTTTCAAAGTAGGTCTCCAAAACCTTTATCCCTGTATCTCAAAAATAATGATACCATGAGAAGGATTTTTTTTTTTTCAAGGGTTAATAACAATAGTGTACTGTTAAGTGCAAAAAGTTTCCTTAAAATCTGAGTAAGTGAATGTTATAATGAAATTTGATTACATGATTTGAAATGAAATATGAATTTCATTCCTTTTATGAGTGTTATGGGGGATTCTATAATAACCGTGGAGCCGCAATTTCATGATGGATTCTTATGTAACTCGATGAGACAAATTGAAAGTAAAGAATAAAAAATGTTGATGTCTTGCTTAGTTCTCGAGATATTGTGTATCAAAATTCTTGTGGTTAGGTTGAAATGCGGCCTGGACCAGAAGAAAAATTACGTCACCGCCAAATTTGATGATGAATTTGTATAATTCGACGAGCCAAATCAAAAATAAAGAATAATATTTTTTTGATATCTCACTTAGTTCTCAAGCTATTGTATCTCAAAAATGAGGAGGTTAGGGTGAGTCCCGGCCTGGAGCAGAAAAAAAAAATCACCGAAACCAGTATATCTACACAGTGGAAATGCACCATAGGTGTTTTATTTTCTTCCTAGTAGTTGTTGTTAGGTTGAAATATGGCCTGGACTAGAAGAAATGTCACCAAAAGCACAAGCAACAATACCTATAACTGATTTTTAACATGCTATATCTTGAAAACCAAGCAAGATACAAAAAAATTGTATTCTTTATTTTCAATTTGTTTCACTGAGTTCTAAAATAATTCATCATTAGATTGTGGCGCCATGTTAATGATAGAACTGCCGTGTTATATCAGCTTCATTAGTGAGATGAATGTAAGTACTTCCTTCATAGAGCGATATGCAATTCTACCACACAAATAAAAACTTTTGACGCTGTCTCTCATATAGTGTACTGGTTGATAAGCTGAGGTATTACGGCTTTCAAGAAAATGCCTTACTGTTGATTCAGTCTTACCTGAGTGGAAAGTATCAGAAAGTTGTGTGGAATAACTGTGAATCAGATTACTTAGCAGTGAGTCGTGGGGTACCTCAGGGTTCAATCCTTGATGCATTACTTTTATCATATATTTTAATGATTTATCTAAAAATATATTTCATCCATGTGCTGAAGTTACCTCTTTACTGATAATCTGAATGTAAGATTTAGTGTCAATTCCTCTGAACTTATTAATTCAGCAATTGATAAAGTTTCTCGAATTGTTGAGGACTGGTGTACTGCAAATCTGCTGTGTATAAATAGGGAGTAAATACAGAATGTAGAAGTTAAATTAAGGATGATATCAACAACATAAATGGTGTTTAGTATGTTAAGTTTCTTGGATTGTCAATAGACTGCTGGTTAAGTTGGAATAAGCTTAAACAAGCAACAGCTTTTAAACTGTATCAAGAGATATATGTATTAAGAAGACTGAGGTCTACGGTAAGCAAAGATGTATTGAGAATGGTTTATTATGCTCAAATTCATAGTCACTTATCATATGGAGCATTACTGTGGGGACATCAGTCTTATGCTCTAAGGTTATTCTAACTTCGGAAAAAAAGCAGTGAGAATTATAGGTAACCTTCCTTCTCGTAGTCACCGTAAAAATATTTTTCTTCATCTTGGAATAATTACTCTACCAGCTACATTTACCTTTCAGTGCTTATTTTATATGAAGGAAAACTATGAGAAATATGAAGTGGTGGGTGTGAGTCATACTTATAGTACTAAGTTTCTTCAGGTGTGGATACAGATGCACTCAAAAAACTTTTTACTATGCACCAATAAAGTGTTTTAATCCCATACCAATTAGAATATCATCACTTCCAAATGAAATGTTCAGGAATGCAATAAAAAAATACTTACTGATAACTGTTTATATAAAATTGAAGACTTTTATGAAATAGCACCTAATATGAAGTAAAATTGGAATGTTTGTGATTCATTGATGTACTAATGTTCAATGTCTCTGTAATGCTAAAGATGTTCTCTGTAGTTTAAGCAATAAAACATACATACATACTGGGAGCTCCACAGACAATACAATACCTTCATTTTCCAAAGATCCCAAAATAAGAGAATGGCTCTGTGGGATGTAGAAATTTATCAGTTTACAGCTACAATTGTATAGCAAAATATATAAATAGGCTACACCAGAATATGTACAGTCACAGCATACATAGTTAATTACGTCAACTACATTTACACAAACTACTGGTAAATATTTTGTAGATACTTTAGAAATCAATTATACAATGGAGTAAAAGGAGTTACCAATTAAAAATTATTTTAATTTTTTCTTGAATGTAATTTTATCGTCTGCTAGACATTTAAGATGTGTTGGGAGCTTACTGAAAATAAGTATACCTGAATATCATTTTTACTTCTAGTGCCACGATTGAGTATTTTACATTTTTTTTCAAACCGAGTATAATTTGTGACTACAAAGGACATTAACATGTACATACACTATGCCACCAATGTTAAAATCCCTAACTTCTTGAATGGCTCTCTGCATGAAGTTCTACTTCACACATAATTCTTATTACTCAGTTTTTGGCTCTGAACACTTTGCCTCTATGAATAGAATTGCCCCAGAATATTATTCCATATGGAGCAAAATAAACTAGTTTTCCCATATGGAGGTCACCTATAGCTGAAATTGTACGAATTGCAAATGTGGTTGCACCCAGTCGCTTCAGTAAGTCAGAAACATATATCTTCTAATTTAAATTATGATCAATATACAAACCTAGAAATTTCTTACACTCTACCTCTTGAATGGACTAGCCTACAAAATTTTATGTCAGGTGTTAATCTATGTGATGTACCAAACTGTGCATATGGTGAGTTTTATCAAAGTTTAAAGACAAGTCATTAGCATAAACCATTCATTAATAAGGTCAGAGACATATGTCTATAGGTCACTTACACAATCTAGTTCTGTCAACAAGATAAACAAAAATCAGGACCGATAACAAAAACAGGGTCTACCGGAGATCGCAATTCCACTACAACAACAGTCACTAATTACATCATAAAACTGAAGTCAATCGCAGGACATGTTATTTTTATACAGTAGTGAGGTTGTAATACAACCTGAACCAGCAGGACACCGCTAAATGTATTTCTAGCGCTGTCTTGAGTTTGACTAATCCAGTATTATGATGCAAATTCCTCGCAGAATTGCGATCTACCGTAATCACCAAAAACGATTTTTAGTTACCTCTAAAAAGTTTAAAGTCACATAAGAAATATTTTTATTAACTGGAACTAACAGTTGTATCTCGTTACTCAAAACAATCTTATTAACCAAACACATCTTAATACAAATAGCAACGCTGAATGGCAAGGCAAAACATTTGTTAACAAATAGGCTACTGCTAACAACAGTCACCTTACTAGAAACTTAAAACTAATTGTTAAAAAAAATCAGTAATTATTAATAAACAACAGTTTAAACAAGACATATCCTTACATGTTTTCCAACTGCCAGTGACATTCGGGTTGTAACTGCCATGTTTTTTCAATAAAAGAGTTAATTAAAATCAAGTTATGGATTCACAAAAAAGCTTAGAGTTCATAAAATTCACGCACCCTACTATTCACCTGTTTAAAACGCTTGGCAACCGTTGCTATGGTAACGTGGTCCTCTCAGCTGACCAATGATGTTTTGAGTTTGTAGTTGCTGTGAGCAACGAAAATGGCAGATATAGAAGGTAAGATAAACAGTCACGTTATTACAGAATTACTGGACCTATTGCTGCTGTCCCACTATCGTTGCCACTTTAGAATGATTTGTTACATTTTTTAACAATTTGGTTACAATTATTTCATCTTGAAACAGATAGCGTCCCTAGAACTATTTCTAGTAAACTGTCACAAAATGAGGCGTGACAGGTTATCGTCTGCTGTATATTCAATTTGACACATGTACTTACGACTAATATTATAACTAACATAGCTTGAGGATTATGACATTCTTGTGTGAGACAGGGTCTTAATTTTTAATGCAGATTATTATTTTGATTTTTTTTTCAAATATTTACCATCGCTATATAAGGAAAGTTGGGTACACAGAGTGACACACTCACGTAGGAAGACGATGTGGGCGACGGCAAGCTGTTTCTTCTCTACATTTTTTCCTCTGTACAATTTAGTTAACTGCAAACGAGAGTTGGTCGAAGCGTTATAGACGTCACCTATTATCTTCTCTTTTTTATAACCTAGAAATTATTTAAAGTAGTGAAGCAATATTAGTCATTTGTTTTTGGTGTCAGACTTTTCGATTGAAAACATCATTCCGAAAAGCCTATGATTGAACACGTGTGTTTCTATGAAACAAAAATTCCAAAACATTAAAATTGACACTCATGGATGTTGAGAACCTTTATGTTAGGGAACATGTAACCAGTGGAAAATTTAATCAACATATATTGTTGTTTCTTATATTTAACAAAATCTTTCTGTCACCTTCAAGCATTTCTCTCCGGTTTTACATCTAGAGAACAAAAATTTATTACTGTTAAACTTTTCTTTTAATGTAAACTTCTTTCAGGTGAATATCAAACACAATACTTGTCACCAATGTAGTTATCACTAAACTGGTAGTTGCATTTTCTGTCAGCTCTTTCTTGTGAATACTCACTTTCGTAAAACCACTACCAAATACTTACTTCTGCGTCTGCTCTTTAAGACATGCATAATATTATAAGACAACATATGAGCCAATCTCATACATAGAAATACACTACAAACAGGGTGTTATAATTATGTCCAGTATTGTTTAATTCCTAGTGAAATATGGGGCTTCCGTGAACAGTTTGCAGACATAGCACTCTTGTCTTTAGCTATATCTCTTTTACCTCTTCCTAGATCTTCATAGCTGCTAATACCTGATCTATAGATCTCTGTTGTGCCATCCAGTCTTTGTCTTCCTTCCTCTGGCATAATTGGTTCCATTCCGGAACGCTTTCTGCAATCAGACCTTCACCTGGCCTCGTCCAACCACACAGTTATACAACTTCACTCCTGATAATATTGCGCACCAGCTACTTCTTAATAGCAAACCAGCCAGCAAAAGCAAGAACCGGACCACAACAACCAAGATCATCCGTGACACCACTACTGAAATTCCATCATTAGTGCCCCCTTCTCTTTCGAAGAAATAACAACCTGCATTAAAGTCCTTCAAGATGGAAAAGCCATAGGTGTTGACCGCATCCACGTTGAGCAGATCAAGCAGCTGGGGAGAGAGGAGTAAAATGGATTCTCGCAATGTTCAATGAATGTTTACACAGTTGTAAGATTCCAAAGCTCTGGAGAAAAGCTCGAGTTGTAGCACTACTAAAACCTGGTAAACCTCCAGATGATGCCAATAGCTACCACCTGATATCACTCCTCAGCCACGTCTAAAACCTTTTTGAGAGGATGGTTCTAAAACGCCTCTCACCTGTTATTGAAGACAAACTGATACCTCAACAAGCCAGATTCAGAACAGTCTGTTCCTGCTCAGACCAAGTCCTACACCTAACACAATATATTGAAGATGGTTTCAAAAAGAGTTTAGTTACTGGAGTAGTCTTCATTGACCTGACAGCAGCCTATGATACAATCAGCATTAAAAAAAAACTCCTTCCTAAAGTTTACAACATTTCGGTTTCACAAATATAGTCTGCGAACTTCTCAGCAATAGGCAATTCAACGTCAGCTTTCAGAATTCATAAAGCCGTCCACGCAAACCAAAAAATGGACTACCTCGAGGAAGTGTTCTTGCTCCAGCTTTATTTAACATCTACACCAATGATCAACCCCTGGACAACCATTTATGTCCTTTATCTATGCTGATGATCTTGCCCTAGCAGCTCAACATGTGACTTTTGAGACCGTTGAGGGCAGACTTACAACAGCTCTTGAATCCCTTGGAACCTACTACAAGCAGAATTAACTCAAGCCAAATCCAAAAAAAAAGGGAAAAAAAAAGAAAAGAAAAGAAGTCTGTGCATTTCACTTGTGCAGCAAATGCGCTAAGTGAAAGGTGAATGTGACCTGGAATGGATCAACTCTGTTGCACAGTGAAAATCCAAAATACCTGTGCGTAACTCTTGATAGAGCTCTCCTTTTAAAAGCCACTGTCGCAATGTCAAGATGAAAGTATCAGCATGCAACATCATCTTATTAATTTTTTTTTTTTAACTGCTTTACGTCTCTCAACAGCGAGGTCTTTAGAGACAGGAAAGGGTGGGGGCAAGGAATGGGAAGGAATTCAGCCATGGCCTTTTTAAGGAAGCATCCCGGCATTTGCCTGGAGTGATTTGGGAAACCATGGAAAACCCAAATCTGGATGCCCGGACAGGGATTCGAACCGCCGTCCTCCCGAATGCGAGGCCATAACGCTATCCGTTACACCACCACACTCGGTAAACAACATCTTAAGCAAGTTGACCGGATCTAGCTGGGGAGCTAACCCATGCATCATCCGCACCTCTGCCTTAGCATTGTGCTACTCCGCAGCAGAGTATGCATGTCCTGTATGACAAAAATCCAACAATCCTAAGACAGTAGACGTTGCACTCCACAGAACATGCCAGCTCATCACAGGTTGTCTCAGACCATCGCCTGTGAGCAAAGTGGAGATACTAGTTAGTATCGCCCCTGGAGATATACGCCGGGAAGTTGGCACCAGCATGGCAAGGCTTAAAGTGAATGAAGACATCCAACATTCCCTATGCCTAGACACCAGCGCCATCAAGATTAAAGTCCCGTTCAACTTCATGCAATGAAATAATACTGGCTTGAGAGAAGAGATTACAACAATGGTTCAAGTGGATCAAGCCAAAAGAGGGTCTACCACCTGGGTCTGAACAACCATGGCCCATTTGGAAGTTGCTAAACAGGCTTCGAGTTGGAGTTGGCCGCTGCAAAGATACACTTGCCACTTGCGAATACCTGGGCGAACAGTCAGGTATCACATGTTCGTGTGGGGAGAGAGAATCCATGGTACATTTGCTGTCTTGTCCACAAATTGGAATAAATGTATCTCAATTTGACCTCCAATCAGCTACTGACAAAACCATCACATTGGCAGAAAAACTACAACATATTTGATGCTGTCATCGACACGAGAAGAAGAACAAGTATATGAACAGTGCTTAATTATTTATGTATATAAGATCGAAGTTTCTCTCAGTGTTGAGAATTAATATAGTCTTCTCGGGTATAAGTATTATTGGTCTAGAGCTTGTATTACCTTATTATATGTTCCATTAAATACTGAAGCTTTTTGACCAATATAAATTCTTTTGCTTATATCTAAATTAAACAACTTTTTTTTTCAAACATATTATATCACCTGCACAAAAGAAATTAAATCCATTCATATTGTGAACCTTCAGAGAACTCTCATAACACCTGTATTTGTTGTGAATTGTCATGATTAAGTTTTTATTCTTATTGGAAATCACAATTCTGCTACAACTACTAAGGCAATGAATGACATTATGGTACTCTCTGGCAAGAAATTTATTATTTTTGAGCGGTAATTAGGTTGTGATTCACTCTGCACCAAACGTCTTGATATAGACTAATGCAGTATTATGACAAGTAGTTCAAGTGGAATCACAATCTGAAGTAAAACTTGGAGTAGAGAATTCATTGATATCATTTAAACTTATGATGGTCATAAACAGGCATGCTTATGAAGAATCAGTCTTTCACTTCAATTATTCTTCTTGCATTCTCTATTACACACATATAAGCCTTATACTGTCACCTATCTTCACATTATATGGCTCTTTCATCCTGCTAGAAACATTCCCTGTTATTTATTAAAATGAAACTTTTTTGAGCACGGTAGAGAGAATTGTTTTTTGTGACACAATTAAAACACGTGCAGAACAATGTGGCACATGTGCACTAAAAAATTACAATGTGTTTCGTTTAATGGCAACAACACTGGTGTTTTGTATAAGGATCAATGTCAAATTTAAAATAAGCAAAACATTATGATTGTAATATTGTACATTTCCCCTAATCAAAAGTTATATAACATCATTGGTTACTTACATCTTTCATTATCTCTATATACAGAGTGCAAAGTGCTGTCTTACTTCATAAAAATAATGATAAAATGCCTATGATTGTAAGTGGAGATTTCAGTGTCAATTACCAAGTGTGGTGGGTAAACAGTAACACTCTGGCCTCACATTCGGGGTGACACAGATTCGAATCCCCATCCAACCATCTAGATTTGGGTTTTAAATGATTTCCCCAAATCACCCCAGGCAAATGCCCGGATGGTTCCTTCAAAAAGGCCATTGCCGAATTCCTTTCTAATCCTGGTCTGCAATCCTTTCCTGCCTCTATGACCTAATGAGGTATAAAGCCATAAACCAAAAAAAAAAAAAAAAATCAATTTCAATTTTGCATTAGACAAAAACCAAGAAGCTGGTTGGATTTTTGGGTCTACAGTAGATAGGGATTCCACTATAATAATAATAATAATATTTAATTAAACTGCAACAGAGCACATGCTCTAAGACCCTACACACCCACCTACATTTGCCCTCAACAAATTTTAAATTCTTTCAACATTTTTGGTAAATTAATTTCTCGTGGTAACTTATTCCAATCACTGACAACCTTACCTAAAAAAGAGAATCTTTGTACACCCTTGTGCCTGAAATCGAGTGCCAGCTTCTGGTCATGGTCATCTTTTCCCTTCCATGCATTACTTTCAATTCTTACACCAATATCTTTCCATGCCTCATCACCAACATATGCCCTGTACACTCCCATGACTCTCTTCACCCTCCTCCTGTCTTGCAATGAATCCCATTCCAGCTCTTTTATCATGCTTATTAGGTACACATATAAGAAAAACTAAAGGTTAATTATTATTATAGGGTGGGGTCAGAATTGCTTATTGAAAGCTTGAAGTGTAAATATCTTGGCATAATGTTTGATAACAAACTCAATTGGGCAGAGCACATTGAGCAGGTGGTAGGAAAAGGTTACAAAATCCTCCATTTACTGGAGAGGGTGATGAGAAGATGTACCAGAGAAGTTCGGGAATAGGGTTACAAAACTTTGGTTAGACCATTGGTTGAATATGGTGGTGTAATTTGGCACTCAACTTTTGGATATCAAATACAGGAGTTGGAAGGTATGCAAAGAAGAGCAGCTAGATTTGTTTTGTAGAAATTATTGCAGGACCAAGTCAGTAACTGATATGATAAGGCAGCTAGGTTAGGACTCATTGGAGTAAAGCAGCAGTGTGAAGAGAGTGCTGGGAATGTACAAGGCATATGTTGGTGATGGAGCTTGGAGGGAAATTGGTCAAAAAATTAGGAATAGTGCATGGAAGGGGAAAGACGACCATGACCACAAGCTTGCACTCGATTTCAGGCATAAGGGAGTGGGAAAATTTTCTTTTGTTGGTAAGGGTGCCAGGGATTAGAACAAATTACCAAGTGTAGTGATGAATAATTTTCCAAAAACACTTAAGGAATTTAGAATTAAAATTTATAAATCATAATAGTAAATGGAAGAGGAATTTAACATTCCAGTTATAAAAGAACTTTTTTAAAAAATATATCTTTATAAAGAAAGGGATGACAGGGGGAATTGCCACCGGAGTGTTAGCTCCATCACGATTGAAAATTAATAGTAATAATGTCTGTTACTGATTGCATTTTTTTTTTTGTAATTTCCAGAAACAAATCTAACAGCCCTTTTTTGCACCCTCTCCAACTCATGTATTTGATACTCAAAATGTGGGTCCCGTACTACACTACCATATTCAAGCAATGGTCTGACCACAGTTTTGTAATCCAATTCCTTTACTTCTATCGTACATCCCCTCATCACTCTCTCCAACAAGTGCAGAATTTTGAAACTTTTTCTTACTACTTGTCCAATGTGTGCTGCCCGTTAAGCTTGTTACCAAAAGTAATGCCAAGATATTTACATTTCAAGCCTTCAACAGGCAATTCATTCCCGACCTTATAATCATAATCAACCTTTAGTTTTTTATTTGTGTATTTAATAAACTGACTGTTCTTTGCATTTATCTTCATCCCATGTTTACCAGCCCAATTAGATATCCTGTCCAGATCATCCTGCAACTGTTTACAATCCTCTATCGTTTTGATCCTTTTATATAGCATTATGTCATATGCAAACAATCCAATATCTGATAGTAAACAATCAACACATTATTCATTAGAATAATTAATAGCAATTGTCTCAATACACTACACTGTGGCACTCCCATTTTTACTTCCACTTCTTCTGATACTGCATTTCCTATTGTAACTTTTTTTTCTACCTATAAAAATTCTTCTATCCAGCAAATCACTTTTTCATCCACTCTGATAGCTTTTACCTTATTTACTACCATTTTATGGCTCACTCTGTCAAAACCCTTTGAATGATCTAGTGCTACACTAACAATTTGGCCTCCTTTGTCCATTTCATCTGAGATATCTTGCATATATCCCACCAACTGAAATTCACATGAATATCCTTGCCTAAAGCCATGTTGCAAACTTGAAAACCACTTACATTCCTCACATATATTTCTGATGTGGTTGCATATCAATCTCTCCGTAATTTACCTACCACTGAACTGATTGGCTTATAATTTTTTACTCTATTTCTCATCCCTCCTTTATGTACCGGCACAAATTTATTGCTGTCTTTTGCGAAATGTAAGTCTTCAACAGTTTTAATCCACTGATTCCGTTTTGTCTCTCTAATAGTGGAGATTAATTTGTTCCCTCATCCCACTATTGCTTCTTTCTTTCAATTAATTGTGATGGAGCACACGTTCTGGTGGTAATTCCCTCAGTCATCTATTTACCCTTTTATTTTATTTTTTTATTATCTTATATAATGTAACTGTTACATTTCTCCCCCATCTACTTTTACGATTTACATATTTTAATTGTAAATTGCTTCAGCACTTTTGGTAAATTATTCCAATCCCTAACACCCTTACCCACAAGAGAAAACTTTCCCACTCAATTATGGATGAAATTGAGCGCCAGCTTGTGGTCATAGTCATCATTCCCCTTCGACACACTATTCCTCCAAAGGGTCTTCTTTAAATAAATTGCTACTGTACTCTATGAGTAGACCAGCTTGATCTGATGTGAGGTCGGGAATGTAAGATGTCCGACAACCACAAGGAATTCTGGAATATCTCTTTACAGCCGTAGTGAAGATGTCATAGTATTCTGGTGTTGATTCTATTAAAAGTACTTCAGCATCCAACAGTTCTGAGAATTCTGACCAATTTGTCTTTTTGAAGTTGTACCTTCTACAGAAAGGTACTTCATGTAGGGTAGCTATGGCATGTATTTGACACATTATTGCCCTATGCTGTGAGTTAGGTATTAGGGAACAGACAGATTTAAAGCATTGGTGGCTGATACCGTTACTACTGAATATGAGATCAGGGTTGAAACCATGCCTCAACTAACTACTGTTGAACGATGCAGGTAAATTTGCATCATGGATTAGAGTAAGGTGATTTATTTCAGCCCATTATTGTACTGCTGCACATTTTTATCTTCATGGTCAAGGTTCCAAACATTGTGGTGACTGTTGAAATTGTTTATCACAAACTTTTTTTTTTTTTTTTACAGTGAATTCAGTTCCAGGTGGTTTATAAAGAGACGAAATGGTACAGTTCGTCATTTCTAGAGTGAGAATTTCAATGTCATTTCGCTCTGTAAATGCGGTGGACATTACTTGCACATCTGGACGCACAAAGATAGCACTTCTGTTTTTATTATAAGCCCTTTCTATAGCGAGTCACATTCTGTTTATTTTTGGTCTATGCTTTTCATAGCTTCTGTGCTGTCTCTTGTAGGCACAATATATGACACTGATGTTGACTTCATAGGTCTTCTGGAAGCTCTTCCCTGTCTGACAACATGCCTTCTATGTTAACACAGATGATTGTTAATTGTTGATTTTCCCCTCTCTGATGGCTGCTTCAGCTTCATAGTCCATTCCAAACATAACAACTTCCAACAATACCTTCATTTTGACAGTTGCCACCAATATCATACCAAACGCTTCCTTCCCTACAGTCTTGGCATTTGGGGTGGTTGTATATGTTCTAACAAGCAGTACCTCACACAGTATGCAAAAATCATTTCCCGAGCACTGATATCCTGCAACTGCATGATGGATTTAGTTCACAAACAACTTTTACATGCCACGTCACAATTGCTCAACCACCGCAAATTCTAGAAAACCAATCATTGTCCAGTCTGATCATGCAGTTCTTCCCAGACCTTAAAACAATCAAATGAACCATTTTTCAATGTTGTGCTTTCCTTCAAGCATACCTGGAAATGAGATCCATTCTCTAAAAAATCCTCCTTGGACCTCCCAGAACTTGTTTCAGCAGATTACCACCCTCAGCAAACTCCTAGTCCACAAACATGATCTTCCCTGTTCCATCAGACTGATCCAAGACTTTCCCATTTAATTGACCCCACTACAAGGTTTGCAACATACACCATGCTTTCCAATATTTTCATTAACCCTGTCATTGGGAAAAGCTTTCCCATCATAGGACATGAAACCTCCCATGTATAATACCAGTTAACCTGCAACCACTGCCCAGCTTCCTACTTAGGTTTGACCACTCATCAACTAGCCATAAGAATGAATGGCCACCATTACACAGTATTCAGTCAGAATCTAAACTACCAATTAGTTGCCAATAGCAACTCCAATAATTTTAATTTTTGCTTCACGGACCGTGCTATCAAAATCCTAACAGCAGCAGCCCCTCTGAACTCAGGTGACAGTTGGCCTACCAGGAAAAACTGGGCACGAAGCATCCACATGCATGTGCCAGCTTTCATCGTGATCGATCAAACGGTGTCGACATATATTAATCTCGGATATATATACCAACATCCATTTTTATATATAAGATTCTTATATATTGTTTATATGTATTTACATATTTTATTTTGCTATATACTCCTATCACCCCCTTCCCCATGACTAGTTTCGATATTTTGCAGTGCTCAGCTATTCCCTACAAATCACAACCCCCTTCTCCCTATCCTCTGTTTGAAATTGTCCCTACCATTTGCTTTGCTCAATAGTTACTATTTGAGGCAGTCACCCACAGCACCCAACCTCCACCATGTTCTACTCGCTGATGAAGGGATAAGACCTGAAAATTGTGATGTCTCTTGTATTTGTGTCCCTTATTTGTGTCCACCTAACACTGCCTCCTTCTGAGAAAGCAGTGGTCCATTTCTGTATACTTATGTATAAATATTCTTTTCCTTAAATGGAAAGGACAGATAAAATAAACCCAACACTCACCAAAGTTGAAGGGAGGAGAGCAGCAGCAACACAAAACAACACAAAATAAGGAAATACAATATTTCAGGTAAAACCCTTTTTCAAGTAAACAGAAGTGGCTGGGCTTGCGCAAGCCTTGCATTCGATGCAGCCACAGCACATATCACAGAGATATTAATAAACGGTTTCACTAATGTCAATAAGGATTAAGCACATTAGCGATAGATAGCAGCACCGTTTATCACATAGATGTCAGTAAACTGTATGCTTTTTGTACAATAAGTTGCTTTTCAGATTTTTTCCCCCCATTACAGAAACATTTTTGCTTTTCTATACATTTTCTAAGAAAAAATTTTATTTGCAAATTTTGTCATGGGCTACAATCATACCAACATATATCACAGAGATATAGATGTTCTGTGTGTATTTTGTACAAGCTAGCTATATTCCATTAAGGTCAGTGACAATTTGTCATACATTTGTTTTGCGCATTCAAAAGTTTTTCCTAATTGTTTCGTAATATTGTTTGAATATTTTTTTATGTACGTTGTTGGAGATTATGAGTACTTACTTATCATCTGTAGACTGAATTAAGAGAACTCATCTATTATGTGTGGACTCTGTTTCTATTAGTTAAATTGTTAGTCAGAGAGATTAATAAAGAATAAAAGCACGTGTGATTTATATGATTTAATACGCAACATTTTATGGTGCCAAAATCTCGGGTAAGAAGCTTATTGTTATACGAAGTACGACTTCCATACGCTGTCTTTGCTACGAAAAAATGTCGGTAGCCTATGACACGTAAGTTCTAGATGCTACAGAAAGCTTAATATAATATGGGCATTCAGTAATTTAATTGCAATGCATGCTTGAATTACCTTCATTTTAAAACACGCGTAACCAGTGATATTACAACAACAATTTACATTTTACTGGTAAATAATACGACGCATACGCCATCTTACGGCCTGTGACATCACTATCTGCAAAAATTTTTAGAATGTCTACGAAGTAAAGATTTGTTCGCAATGACTGAAGACGCTCAGCTGCTTAATTTGAAGTGCTAACGGGAGGCAGAAAGAAGTTTAATAACTAAATTCAGTTCAGTTATTAATGATGAGATTTCCGAAGACGACTACGAATGTAATTTAACAAGGCTTCAAGAAGCATTACATGATCTGAAAATCCTTGACGACAAAATACATGACTTTCTGTCCAATGATGAATACTATGAAGATGTCATACTATGTGAAGAGTATGTGGACATGGCGAAGAGAGCAATTTTCAAGGCTAAACGAAAAAGAGAAGAAAACTGCACGTTTTGTCCGCCGTATCTGAGACGCTTGCTCCAGTGACATCAATTTCTCACACTGTCAAACTACCGGCTCCCTCACATTCTTTGGCATTGTTTTCTGACTACAATGACGACAAAAGAGAAGAGGATGAAGGGCTGGGTGAGCAGACCACAAGAAGCCACACGGAAAACATGGTGAGGCACATACCTGTACGGCTAACAGACAATGATGCAAATTCACTACCGTTACAAGGAATTTGGATGACTGAGGACCGAGAAACAAAAGCAGAAAATACTACAACTGATACATTCTTCATCAACCACGAAGTCCTTGCAGATAAAGTAGTGAAAGGACCTACAACAAAGCCAAACATGATGCAGACTGTGGCCACACTTGACGATCCACTGTTTAGCATATCCAGTTAATGGCATAACTTCAGTTCAGCTGGTTTGTAGCAAAAATAGACTTGCTTCCCTGAAAATAGTGACATTTCCATGACTTGACATTAGCACTGCAAGATTTCTACAAGCTGTGGACAGATTCATTGCCATACATTGCATGTCACACGCGATTAACAGGGAAAATGCTCTCACCTTTCATTTCACCAATAAGGAGCTGGCAGATGTGGGGGCAAAGAAAACTTATCAGCATATCGCCCAGCAAGAAAGCATGAGGAAATTTACTGCGCCACCTGCAGCTTGTTGGGGAGGATGGTGGGAGCAAATAGTTGGCTGCACTAAACGCTGCCTATGAAAGGTGCTTGGACACTCCATGATGGACATACAATGATTGCAGAAAGTACTGACCAACTATGAAGCTGCACTTAACTGTAGACCCCTGACGGAAGATGAGGAAAATTGAGATGTACTTACTCCGTCTCACTTCCTGGTCAGAGGCCGACTTACATTACCGCCCTTTGGACCAGAAGCCGCAGCAAGCATGTCTCTAAAGGAATTTAGATTGCAGCAGCAGTTGGAAGGATCACTTTTGGAAATGGTGGAGTGATGAGTACTTGTTGCTCTTTAAAAGTTTCCACAAAACAGGAAATCACTAAAAGAAGCCAGCAGAATTCAAAGTAGCAGATGCTGTCCTTCAAGAAGATTTTCGGCAATGTCACATGGAGGAAGAAAATAATTCATGAGCTGAAGACTGGAAGAGATGGGGTTATACAAACGGCTGTGCGGTCCACATCAGAAGAAAGATTCATTACCAGATCTGTTCAGCTGGTCATCCTCCTGCAGATTGACCACGGTGGGGAGGATGTTGGAGATTACGAGTCCTTATCATCTGTGGACTGAATTAAGAGAACCTATGTGTTATCTGTGGACTCTGTTTCTAGTAGTTACGTTGTTAGTCAGAGAGATTAATAAAGAGTAAAAGCACATTTGGTTATATGATTTAATATGGTACATACGTATTACACTAAACAATTGGTACAAATGGGGCAGTTCTTCTTTCATCCAAGAACATCAACATTCATCGTAATTGCGAAACTTTTGCATGGGTCATCTAGTGATACATAACTGGCCTTAAATTACTCTTTCATTATTATGGATAATTATTTAGTAAAAAGAATAATATTTTCGTCGAGAGACTGTAAAACCAGAATTATAGAAGCATATTGTCTAGTGGGACACCTCCAGCAGTACAAAAGCAATGGTATACTATAATGTGGGAGAGTTGACAGTACAAGGGAATATTAGAAAACTGTCCCTGGTAGTAACCAGATAGAGCAAAAGTGAATATGTTGTGTAGGAGGGTAAGGATGATTTAAAGTGCTGTAATGTATGGCTAGAAAGGAAAGCTATCACTTACTTTAAAACAGGGCACAACAATACAAGAATTCCACATGAAAAATAAAATTGGGCTGGAAATTTGTTCAGTAAATCACTGCAGTGAATGAGAAAGGGGTTACAGTGCCAACTAAGAGAGAACTCAAAATCAGTAGTTGGTATAATACATAAATGAGGACATGCACCCACAGACCTCAATATTATTCAACTATGGGGTCAACAGTTATACTGTGCAATTTTGTTTGTCCAGGATTTTTTGTGTGTCTGGAAATGCTCCTGTCACAAACTTTTCTAAGTGCTGGGTTTTATATATACAAAAGAGAGAAGAAATTTAAATTAACAGACTGTGCAAAAGAGATTGATGATTAGTGCCATTGCTTATCACTTTACGTCACACCAATGCTGAAGTCATTAGAGAAGTATCCTAGTTTATGACCTCAGTTTGTATGGTTTTGGGCCAGATTTATGGAAAAAAAGGAGAGGGAAATGTAGATTGTTGTGTCGTCGCAGTTACAACAAACATTCAACATCAAAGCCAGTGTCCATTTGGTCACAGGATACTGCAGCAATAATGCAATAACTAAGACTAGGCAAAGGGATTAAAGTCATTGTACCTTGCTCTTTGTTAGGTAATTCTGGAACATTACTGTGTAACTTTGCACTTTTGTTTTTGCATATAAAAGCAAAGTTTATGTTTCTATAAAATAATGAAATTTTTATTTTAAAAAAATAAGAAAAGGTGTTTTGATAATTGACATTCCGATTATCGACATTCTACTGTAATAGACAAAAATTCCAGAGCACTGGTAACTACCCTGACATAGTTGATCAGTCTTGATACTTTTTTATCCACAGTTTTCAGGTTCCCTTTCAGTCTTTCACCACACAGACACTCATTAATCAAATGACAAATTTAACTTCATTACATAAAATTCACAGTCTCCAATTCTAACAATAGACGATTGCTAGGTTCAATGCCGAAAACCAAAAGTTCCTGTTTTTCACTTGTCTAAGCCTTAACTTTATGAACACTTCATAATTGTTAATTTTGCCATTTTTGTAATTAAAATCACTCTCACCGGTAGCTGCTACAATGCTCACCAACACGACCAATGAAAATACCCGCACTCCTCAAATACCACTACCATAAAGCTTAACTTTGTCACTTCCCACCTCTATTTATACCTTCACCAAAAAGTGTGGCTTTTCCATTGTTTCAGAGTCAATTTGTGGCACTCCCACATGACTGCCAATACTTAAATCCTTTTTTGTTTACCTCAAAAGCTAAAAATCTTTCAATCTCTCCCAAATTTTTCATTACATAGCCTTGATGATTCTATAACTTTTTAGTTATTATGAAAATCCTAAAAATAGATTCATTTCTATATAAAAGTTACCCAAAGTTTTCCATGTGGTCATCCTGTAGACAAAACTCGCAAAACGTTTACTTAATGCCCCAAATTATGTTAAAATTTTATCCCAGTTGCCTTTTCCTAAATCTTAATAATGAAAATATTATAGGTGTATTTTCATTCCAAAACACATATCTTTAGCATCCAAAACTAGTATTTCTCACTTCTGCTGTGACATAAAAATAAGATTTATCAACTTCTTTCAAGCTCAGTATCTTTCTAAAAAAAACTTTCCTTACATATTAATTACTTGTGATGATTATGACTTTCGCCTTTGATGGACAAGCTAAATGAAGCTTTACTTTATTCTGTCTAACTACGTTTCTTTGTCATGATATACTCCGAATTCATTTTAATTTTTCCCAATGAATGCAACTATCCAACCTATCAAATATTTTCATGTCAAAATATGATTATACCATTTTCCAGTCATTTATGCTCAGATATCAAATGTGAAACTCTTGCACAAATCTGTAAATAAACTCTTTTTGAACTAAAAACATATCCCACTATGCTTCAATCTATATGAACTCCTACATAGTTAGCAATTATTTCTATAGAACATCATTCAGTCTGTGTTACGCCCCGGTCCAGAAGAGCTTGCAGTATTTAATATTTTAAGGCGAGATGTTTTCTACTCTGCTATAGGATACATCTGAAGATGTGAAATAGCTTGTAATAGGTTCCAGTCCAAAGGCAGATGTCTCGGTGGATGCTTGTTTCGAAAGATGTGTGTGCCACTCAACAGTAAACCTGTCATCATTTTTTCTAAGGACCAACCAGTGAGGGAGAGCAGATGTCTGCTGGCACGAGACAGCACGGTTTACGATGATTGACCAAGTTGTTGAAGGCTGAAGATAATGAACTGTTTAAAAGGAAGGTTTTTTTTTATGAAGGGCTCACCATATTTGGAAAGAGAGTGGGTCAGTCAGAGAATTCAGCAAGGTTCATCGACTACTCCAAGGTTTTTTTTTTATGTTCTATGTCTTTGGCCAGTCAACAAGGAGGAGAGACCATTTGGCAGTAAAAATAATAATAATCTTGAGAGCTGCACGGGTTGAAGAGGGGGAGACGTTTTTGGAGTGCAAAAGCAAGGGGTCATGGCAGGGGGACTGCTGTGTGCTAGTTGGATTGATTGAGTAGGCTGTGTACATCCGTGGTGTGAATTGGCAGAGCTTACATTCATCTGTTCGCCGTCATTGACCAGAGAGAAAGACCTTTGCAGCCTCTCTAAAGCCCGAAAAGCAACATATCTGAATCTTGGAGCAATGTACATGTAAACGTTTAATTAAAAAGTTTTGTGAATAAATTCAAATTTCATTTATTGTGAACTCAATTTTCTTATGTAATCCCCTGAAACTTGCCATGTGTGAAATCTAATATTAATGATATTTAATCAAATCAAACCACCATTAGTAGTTTCATGAGCTGGCACAATACAGGGTGTTCATCATGTCAAATAATTACCACCCCACTCGAGATCAATATAATCTCTGTATATGGTAAATAGGGAGGAGTCATCAGAATGGTTTTAAGATTAAAACTTGAAGGGCGGATCAAGAAAAAAAAAAAAAAAAAAAAAAAAAAAGATACTTTTATATGGAAAGGACAGGTAAAATACACCCAACACTCACCAAAGTTGATGGGAGGAGGGCAGCAGCAACACAAAACAAGTGGGGGGAGCAACGATAATGTAACCGCAAGTACAAATCACAAAAATGATTAAAATGAGAAATAATAATAATAATCATTGAAAAAATAGTAATAAAAATATAATAAATAAATAAATAATTAAAAAATTGAAATCTTTTGAAATAAGGTCTATAAATATATATGAATCTATTGTGCTGGCCAGTGATGGGTGTACAGGGTGAAGATGGAAGATATTAATGGAAATTAAGGCCTGGAGGGTGTCTATTCTGCAGAATGTGTTGATAAGTCAATTACCACCTGCGGAGTTCAGGTTGGGAGGTAGTGTCTGGAAGTACTCTAATGGCTCTGACTATGAAGCAGTTATTTAGGTCGTGGGTGTTGTGATTACTGGCATGATGAGCAACACAGAGGTCCAGCTTTTGGGAGTAAACTGCTTGTGTCTGTGACCATTCATTGTGATGGGTAATGAGTTTGTGGTAAGGCCAATGTAGGAACTTCGACAGTGGACGTAAGCTGGTATATGAGATGGGTGGTCGTACCAGTGGCATGACGTATTGGGGTTGCAATAGGTAGTGGTAGGTGGATGCATACTGCAAGTTTTGCAACTGTGTCTCTTACAAGGGAAGGATCCAAATGGTGGTTTAGGGGCATCAGAGGGTTGTTATCAACCCTCTGATGCTCTGAAAATCAAAAAGAAAGAAAATTGAAGCTTTTGACATGTGGTGCTACAGAAGAATGCTGAAAATTAAGTGGACAGACAAAGAACGAAATGAACGAGTTTTGGAAATGATGGGTGATGAAAGAAATTTGGGGAAGAATCTTACAGAAAGAAGAGACAGGATAGTAGGTCATATTTTGAGACATGCTGCATTGGTTAATTTGTTAGTGGAGGGAACAGTCGAAGGTAAGAACTGTAAAGGAAGACAGAGATCAGAATATATGAAGCAGATAATTGAGGCCGTGGGTTGTAAGAGATATGTAGAGATGAAGAGGTGACCACAAGATAAGAAGGGATGGACGCATCAAACCAGTCGAGAGAAATTTACCACAGTGGGACTGTATGTGAGAAAAATTATCTAATTTTTCCTAAATAGTTAGAAAAATTATTACCGAATGCTGATGTATAGCTCGAAAAAACAAAATTTAAAGGAATAAGAAAGGAAGTAACCTAAAAGTCTGAAAACTGAAAAAGGAGAAACCTTACATAACAATATGTGAACGACTGAAAAGTAGCAGAGAAAAATTTAAACAGTTCAGTGTAGGAACCATCGTAGGGAAAAGTGGTAGATGATGTAGTTACTGAAAAAAGTACTGAAGAAAACTAGGAGATAATGCTCAAATAATGCAGAACTGAAGTGGTATAAAAGTGAGGAGAATAGGAAACGGATGCTTGAAAGCTAAAACTGATAAAGCCAAGGCAATAAAAAAATTTAGCGCAGAAGTGGTAAGAGCAAGAATGAAAGGTGTATTACACAAAGATTTAGGAGAGGTATGTGGTCTAAAACTAGAGTTATTAAAACCTGTGCACTTGCAGGCCTTCTGTGCATGATCGAACAGTCACTGACAAAATATTATGCTTACTTGCTCAAATAACAACTCTTGTTTTAGATAAATATGTTGTGCTAAAGCATTATTATTATTATTTTTCAATGAATAACACCATTTGTCTCCATTACACTACCCTCAAATAAAAAGGCTACAACCTTCAATGATGTTCATCATGGTATTTTACTAAATATATAATATACAATTATCAGAAGGCCAAATTGGGGAAACTGACAGCATTGACATATGTACCATTGTAAAATAAATACTGAACAGGGAAAATGTAAAATGGCACTCTGAAAAATGTTAATCATTATGCTTTCTTGCATTCCACAAAAAAATATTACGGAACTGGTTTCCTACTTTCATCAGGTAAATGCCATTTTTGTCCTCCAGCACCAACTGAAAAAAAGTATATAAAGAAGATCTAGAAAGGTGAATGAAACAAAATTGCTAACAGTTTTGTGAGGCCTGTATGAACCACAAGCAGACTACTAAAGTCCCTCATTTGAGCACGCTGAAATGTTGCAAATCCATCGTAATGAAAATGCTGAATGGTTTGCATCATCTTTAGAGGAGATATATGTATCAAATAAATTTTAAATGAAATTTTGATCAAAGATTTTGATTCAGCTTGTACGATAATAAAACGCTACAACACAGTTAGGAATGCAAGTCAGTTCATATTATCTGTTTTTAGAGAGATCTATTACAACATTACTTTGAAATCATTGAGTTCAGTTATTTATAAAATAAATGGTCCTTTAGAAAGCTATTTCATCAATGCATTCCTTTTTTCTGGTTTAATTCAACTCCACACTGGGGCTCGTACAGTTCTTACTTGCAGCTAAATTATTATGTTGAGTAAGCAATATAGATATAGTAATAAGAAACACTACAAAAATGGATTACATTCATGTTTTTAAACAGCAAATTGGAATTCACTTCATTTTAAATGTTTTAGCAGAGATCCTTTCACAAGTTGAATAAAAGATTTATTGCAACAGAAATTTAAAACCAAGATTTATGTAAGTAAACAAAAGAACAAGTTGTTTAATAGTTTTTGTGTATCTCTTGAATACGAAACCAGATTTGACCAAGTGATAGTGTAGTGTGTATTTCTAATTTGATTTTGTCATGTGTGGATATATGTAATTTTTTTATCCTCTATAAAATTACTCTTGTCTTGAGATGCAGTCAGTTGATTGCAAATTAAATCATTTCTGATATTCTTTATTTTGAAAGATTAATTCACATCATTTTATTACCAGTTCTACATGGCCTAGAAGGATGGCAACTATAACTCTTTCGCAGCAGTCAGATTATCCTTTCCATAAAATATTAATGAGATATCAACTTACCATCATCTGTCAAATGTTATCAAAGTTCTTCATGAAACCCAGATGATTAACTTGATTGCGTTAGAAATTTTTCAATACTTAATGTCCTCATTTAACAGTACCGTAAAGAAAAATGGCTTCAAATATTTTGAAAAAGCTTCATTACTACTAAATAAAGCCTGACAAATAAAAATAATGTTTTTCAACTGCAACAGGAGAATAATGTATCAACACATCCTCAACAACAGACATCCTGGTCAGTTACTTTCCTTCTATTGTCACTTCTAGGTTACCTTTATTCTTCCCTCTGTCACTCCTCCTACACAATGTGCCCGGATTGCCACAGTACATTGCATAACTAGCATTTTTGTGAGAGATATAAAAAAGTATTGATTACCAAGAGCTCACTGCAATTAATTCAGTGTGTTCACATTCATTTGTTCAGTCTTCCCAACAAACCAACACATGTGACAGTTAAATCTGAACCAGTGCACTCACTTGCAACCTTATTACGTCCTATAACATTTCACTCACAAGTCATAAACTTCATAAAATACAAAATTTTGTCATACTATCTTTCAGTGACAAAATAGGCTGGGCACAGAAAGAATGGCATTATCAGAACAAGACATATTAAGGTATAACAAAGGAAGTATTTAGAAATTCTTTCTCTGAGATCCTTTATAATACACAGTAATTTCATACACATTATTTTTTTTAAAAAAGTAGTAACAGTTACACTATAAGGAAAGTAAACATAAAAAACTCTTGATATTCTTGAGAAAATGAATGTTTTCTGCATTTTTTCTGCAATATTGCAGTTCCTAAAAACATCCAAAAATCCTAGGAAGAATTAACTTATTAAAATTTAATAAATTCAGACACCACTGCGAAGTCCAGCTTAACTTTTGTCTGTTCAAGATATGAAGTAGTTTCAAGATGCAATATTGGAATTTACAATTTATTATTTTATTAAACAGCATCAAAAAATTAATCAACAACATTTTATCTCACAAAAAGATTAATCATTTCAAAAGTACTTTTCCTGTCTTCTGATTTGACTTGTTTTAACAGATGGTAAAAATAAAATCACAAATAATTTTTTTAACAAATAGTATGCATGTGAGGGAAATACATAACAATTGTAAGTAAAGCAAACACTGTGCACACAGACAATTCAGACAAATGCACCTTATTTCAAGCCAAATAATTGTAGGTATCTTTCTCTCCTTCGGCACGTTCAAGATATTCCTTTTCAATTAATATATCTATGCACTTCTTAATTATATGGATGCTCGGACGAAACTGTGATGAAAAGTATTCCAACACTTCTGCAACCAGCTGCTGATGCTTTACAGTGCGTCTGGTTTTTGCAATACGTACTATAGCTGCCTGTATAAGCACTTTTCTATCTTCTTCAATATTCTGATGCGTTTTTTCTTGTTCACTTTTAGTCAGCTGACCTCGAATTGGCAAGTTAATGTTAACAACCACTTTTCGACTTTTATAATTGGTACGCAGATTAATTACAGTTTTTGTATCTATATCTTCAGAAGTGCTTTCTGTTGATAAGAGTTTGGCCTTTATCAAGAGTCTCAAAACCTGTAGCAAAATGTCTTCTGAAATACCTGTGGCCTCTTGTAGCTGACCAACATTCCAAGAGAGTTGTGTATTAAACTGTAATAACACAGCCATCTGAAAAGTTGATGCTTGCAGAGTGTATCGACTGCTGAAGCATCCTGTTATCAGTTCACCACGAGACAGTGAGTGCATCCAAATCAACTTACGACCACTGTGCCGACCACTGTAAAACTGTGAAAAACACTGAAGAGGCTTCTCTAACTCTGGGGGGACTATAAATTCTTGCACTGTCATCTGATATGGCCAGCACCCGGAAGATAGTACCATGATGTTAAAATCCACTGCATATGGAGCTGCATTACCATTACGACTGGAATTCCTGAAACCTTCATTCAAAACCTTAGAAATATCAATGTCCTGAAACATGCGTTGCAGCTTTGAAGTGTATTCAAAACCACAAGCTTGTTTTAGCTTTGATATCATCGATGCTTCGGCATCATCACTAGCTGAGAGACCTCCAACAAGTCGTCTAGCAAGCATGTTGGTGTAGAATTTCTGAAACACATCTTTGTCCTCAACATATGTGAAAACTATCATCACATCACTGAGCATGTCTTCAACTTCTTCTTCCTCAACATTTTTTGTACCACCTTTACGCAGAACAACATCACAATACCGAGCAAGCAGTTCTGGTGATTTTGATGCATTATTGGCAGCACGTGTTACAGCATTGTCATTGACAAAACGTTTACACGCTTTGTCTAGTGCTGCAATGAATCCAGAATCACTAGAGAATGATGTAAGCACCATCCCATGAAATCTCTTATAGACTGCAAGCACAGCATGCACGTAGGTAGCTGGATCTGCTTCTCCAGCTTGCTTTTCTATTGCTGCCTGTCCCTCATTAACTATTTGTTCTTCTAACATTGTTTTAAGCTGAACCAAGTGCTCCTGCACACGAGCAACAAGTTGGTAAATACGGCGAAGTTCTTCAAGAGTCTCATCACTTGATGGTTTTTGCAAAAGGCTATGGAATTCTGAATGCAATGGTTCAATTTGTTGAGCAATCATTACTCGCTCCATGCACTGAGTAAGTGGGGCTAGAGTTGACTCGTGCAAATAAAGTTTAACACGCTTTTCCTCTTCTTGTATGCGTTGCTCCACTTTACGGACATACCTTAAAAATAAAATAAAATCATTTAATTTTTTCCATTGTAGCAAAACTATTCAATTAATTTTGTAACAACAATATTACATTAGAGCAAAAAGAGAGAGAAAACTTAACTACATAAAAAAAGTGCAGAAAAATCTGGGAACAGAATTTTACTTAGCTAAGCTGAAGATCATGAAGTGTTTAATGTGCAACAATGGAATCTAGTATCAACTTGTGAAGTAAATTACTAGAAAGTGAAAAGTGGCAAAATGAGCAGAAAATGGGGAAAGCAAAATCAGATCCTAGAACACTTAAGTGGGGAATTCTACAAAAAAATCATCTTTATAACATAACTATTCACTTTTAAGAATTCTTTCAGGTTTTAATGGTATCTTATAACATAAAACAATCATCAATGGCATCGTTGCTTCAATATGAATTGAGAGCATTCTATTTGTTCACATCTCCTAACTGGGAAAAAAGTTAGTGCAAAAACTGAATGACAGAAGAGATTCGGCAATAAAATAACAGATTAATTGCAAAATACTGGCAGCTGTGTTAATTATCATGCCACGCAGCATGGTGGGTGAACAGTTAACGTTCTGACCTCGCATTCGGAGGACGCGGGTTCGAATCCCCGACCAGGCATCCAGATTTTGGTTTTCCATCGTTTTCCCAAATCACTCCAGGTGAATGCTGGGATGCTTCCTTCAAAAGGCCATGGCCAGATTCCTTCCCGTTCCTTGCACCCAGTTCTCTCCCACCTTTGATGACCTTGACGTAGAGGTGGCATAAAGCCATAAGCAAAAAAATTAGCATGCCCACTAAATGTCACCATAAAGAGCTGTCAAAATTTGGCCCATTTATCCATTGGCAATTAATTTAAATTTATGAACTATTACTGAATAAAATGACTGCATCATTAGTCTAAAAAAATTACCCCACCTCCGAAAAAGTTGTTCTGTGTTCTTCAGTTTGCAAGGACCAATTCTGTGGTTGCAGTACAATGTGTTTTCTATAGGAGATTTACTAATGTGCAATACAGGCCTTCTTCCAAGAACATCCGACAGGGTTTGAACAGTTTGTGGACACTTAATGTTGAGTAAGGGCAAGCCAACCACGAACTTCAGAAAAAAATGTGGGGAGAAACAAAGAGGAATTTCAGCGGAGCCCACATAAGTCCATATGTAGCTAGCCACAAGTTTCAACTGAAAAGTTCCTTGATCTGGCATGTTCTCAAAAACTGATGGAATTTTGTGCTGCAATCTGGACATGGAAAGTGATGATGAAACAGTCTTCCACATCACGGGCATCTCAAATCATCACAACATTCAGATTTGGGGACCTGACCATCCATGTGAAACAACAGCGCATGAACAAGATTCCTCTAGAGTGAGTATGTGCAGTTGGTAAAGTCAGATATTCTTCCAGAACAACACCATCACAGGACAAAGGTGTCTTGAAATGTTACGAACTTAGCTCTTTCCTTTGCTGCAAACACACTCACATTACTTTCTTTTCCAGCAAGATGGAGCATCACATCATAAGAGCCAACAAGTTCGAGCTTTATGAATGAAACAGTATCTCAATGGTGGATTGGTCACAAGAGTGCTCAGGATTGTGCTCTCTTCAAATAACTTCCAAGATCCCCAGACCCCATTCCCTGCAACTTCTTCCTATGGGGATATGTCAAGGACAATGTTTATATTTCGACACTGCCCATTACACTGGATGACCTTAAAGAGTGGATAACAAGTACGATCAACTTGGTGGATCGAGAAATGCTGCAAAGCGTTTGAAGGGATTCTCCTACCGCAATGATAGGATTCATGCTGCAGGTGGTGGTCATACTGAACACCTGTCAGAGAAACTTCTGCTTTTGTCAAATACTCGTGACTTGGTTGGAATTTTGTACTACAGTCTCTTACAAAACTGAATGAAATCAAGTCATTCTTTTTTTAATACTCCAGTTGATCACTACCTAACTAAATAAATCACAAGTCAGAAATATATACATTATAAACATTTCTGGATTAGTGCTGCCTCAACAGAGGCACATGCGCTGCTAATCGAACCTCCGTCAAGCTGTGGCCAAACAATCCTTCCGGATTTCCTAGCCAACTATGTCATACACATTTACATACTATCAGTTTTCAATTGACCTCTATGTGATTTAAGTCTTTTGAACACATGCAAAAAATAATGTTGTTACTACAAAATTCTAGATGATATATTATTATTATTATGATATGTCAGTAGTTTGTAATTTGCCAATTCCTGAAACTATTTTAAGTCACACCCGTGTTAGGCACAGGATAAAAAATATCACCAAGAAAACCTATTCATTGTCCTAATTTTACATTTTTAGATTTACCAAATTTTTAAATTCAGGTACATGAATGTGACATGTTCTCAAACACTGATATGAGCTTGAAAATTTAATTCAGTACCTGTTAAGCGATTCTGTAAGCAGTGGAAGAATGTATTTTCACCAATTCTGCATATAAAGTATTGGCCTTTGCATATTACAATTTTTACTGTGTTTTAGATCAGAAAATTTTTGGGTCTGACACTAATTGGTATCCTTTTCCTTGATCAGGATTTTGTGGGTCTTCATGTCTATTGGTTTTTCTATCATATTTTGTTGGTTACATTAAAATAAGTAAAATTGGAAGAAGAATCTGTGCCATTGTCAAGATGTAAAATATAATCTATTCCACACAAAATAGTTCTTTAGTTTACTTTTAACACAGACACTATCAACAGATTCTAAATTCCAGGCATATTTTACTGTTATCACCAACCATGGAAATGACCCCCGTCCCTCCTCAAAATTCCCATAAACTTTTACATTTTCATGCCTTAAAAAAAAAAAATCCAGCAACTCGCCTGGCAAATGGTCCCATCCTTGTACATGCATAAGGTTTTATACCTAAATAATGTAAACGTGTGTTTGTCACTGTCCTCCTGCCTTCAGCTGTGATAAGTGATGAGTTTACTATCACTATCCTTCCTTAAATTCTGTTTTTCTTATCATAAAAATGGAACAGGAAGCCAGACTATTCAAAGAAGAACAGAACTTATTAAAACTGAAGACACCAGGATTGTGGTGACAGGAAATAACTAATAGCCATTACTTTTTGTCTCTTTTATGTCTACCATGCCTAATCTACTGGCTTCTCAATTTTTATTTCACTTGGGTAGGAATAGTTTGTATTTTCATACATAGTAATTTTATGTACACCTGTGGTTTTAAATATTGGTGTTATGCTATGCATAGAGCAAGTAGTCATCACTTGCTATAAAGGGAATTATTGTGAAGTTGATACATTAATTTTTGGTAAAGAAATTAAAATTTGCAAAGGCCTATTATCAGTCAGATACGACTATGGTGCTGAAGACACTAAGAGCAAAAAATTGAGAAAGGTGTTACGTTTGCTGGGAAAGGGGAAGATAATGAAATGAAAAATCTTCTTCAGTGTTAATGGTTTGTGATGAACTAAAAGAATGAACAGAATATACATAGAAAAATATGAAAACTAAAGGTAATATTGGTAACAATGACAAGAAAATTGTCTCTTTTTCTGTTCCACAATGTAGCCAGGTAAACTGGTATACTGAAAGAAAGTGCAGTGGGAGAATTATAAGAAATTATTGACTTCAACAAGATAAAGCCTAAATTGTAACAAGTGATTGCATAGATGGTTACATGGATTCAAGGCTCTCTGTTGTGCGACCACTAATCTTAGTCAACAGGTATATGGTAGAGAAACTAATGTGTAAGGCAGGACAGTGAGTATACATAAGACGTTAAATGATGCTCTTGCTTGTAGCATGACATAAGGGAGCGTTCACAAACTACGTGGTTCGGTTAGGGGGGGGGGGTTAGCTTGAAGGCTACGCTGGGCTACGTGGGGGGAGGGGGGGTTCCGAGCCAGGCCACGTAGCCTTCCTTTCATAACATTTTTCACAGTTAAAATGAGGAACAGAACTTACAACAGCATGTGAATATTTATTTCCATCATTTAATTATCTCCCAATGTAATTTACAATAGTCTGACGAGAGAAAACAGTACAAAATGTCTTCTGGAATCAAAAGGGAAAAAAGCTACTTGCTACGTGGGGAGGGGGGGGAGGCAAAAGACACGTAGGTCTACGTGGGGGGAGGTGGGGTTCACAGGAGGCCAAAATGGAGCTACATGGTTTATGCATGCTCCCTAATTGGGAATGTCTGGTAGCTGGTTTGGTGTAGATGGTGGAGGAAGAATGAGTTGCAGGTTTTGCAGTTTTATCTCATTACAGAAAAAGCACCATTATCTGTTCCTATTAAAAGATCAGTTTGGTAATTAGAGGATCAGTAGTATTTGGAGCTTGCAGTAGAAAGAGGGGCGATTCTGTTAAAGCCTTTACAAGCAAGGCTATTTGGAAAAGGAGACTCATTGCTGGAAAGAAACTCAAATTTTTGTCAAAAGATATTGCTTACACTATTCACGAACAGGTTAGGTATGAGGAGATGGATTGTTCCTGGAGACTGCCCAGTACGGCATTTTGGAAGACTGCAAGAAAAATTTATTTCTGCACCAACCAGGTGGAGTAATGAAAGGTGTTAAATAGGTTGAAAATGTCAGAGATTCTGCTTATAAATAACAAAGGATAGGGAAAATGACTCATCACATGTTGAAGGCCGCAACGAGTGAAAAACATACATAACCAACAAAATTTTGGTTACCCACCTTAATCATGTTTTAGAAAATGGACCGTGTGGTTCGAGAGGTGCGCACATGCCGAAGTTTACTTCTGGTTAGCATGATTATTCTAACAGACATTTATATATTTAATTAAATTGCAATAGAGCGAAAGCTCCGGTGACAATTTCCCTACACACCCATCTTCCCCTTTCCCTGCACCCACCTACATTTGCTCTCTGCTAAGTTTAGCTTTAAATTCTTTCAACGTTTTTGGTAAATTATTCATCATTTCTTTTGGTAACTTATTCTGATCCCTGACACCCTCACCCAAAAAAATAATCTTCCTACACCCTTGTGCCTGAAATCGAGTGCCAGCTTGTGGTCATGGTCATCTCTTCCCTTCCATGCATTGCTTTTAATTCTTACACCATTATCTTTCCATGCCTCATCACCAATATACGACTTGTGCACTTCCATTACCCTATTCACCATCCTCCTGTCTTCCAGTGAATCCCATTCCAGCTCTTTTATCATATCTGTTGGTATATTCTGCAGTAATTTCCAGAAACAAATGCAGCATCCCTTTTTTGCACCCTCTCCAACTCCTGTATTTGATATGCAAAATGTTGGTCCCATACTACACTACTATATTCAAGCAATGGTCTGACCAAAGTTTAGTAACCCAATTCCTTTACTTCTCTCGTACATCCCCTCGTCACTCTCTCCAACAAGTGCAGAATTTTGAAACCTTTTCCTACTACCTGACCAATGTGTCCTGCCCAGTTAAGCTTGTTATCAAGTGTAATGCCAAGATAACTACTTTTCAAGTCTTCAACAAGCAATTCTTTCCCCACCTTATAATCGTAATCAACCTTTAGTTTTTTATTTGTTATCTGACTCTTCCTTGCATTTATCTTCATCTCATGTTTACTAACCCAACTAGATATCCTGTCCAGATCACCCTGCAACTGTTTAGTCCTCTACCGTTTTGATCCTTCTATAGAGCATTATATCATCTGCAAACAATCTAATTTCTGATAGTAAACAATCAACACAATTATTTATTAGAATAATGAATAGCAATGGTCCCAATACACTACCCTGTGGCTCTCCCATTTTTACTTTCACTTCTTTTGATACTGAATTTCCTACCCTAACTTATCTGTCTTCCTACTACTTGCTGTTTTAGTATAACATTTGTTGTATTTTAGTTGTATTAATTTGTCATAAAAGTTTTACATAGAATTGTAGACCCAATATTAAATATTCCTCAGACCATTCATGAGTTCATTATGTTAGGAAATTATTACTGAAGGATAGTTAAAGTAAATCCATCACTTTCCACATACAAAGGTAGTAACAAACACGTACAGATGTACATATTTTACAATATTTCATTACAAAAGACACAGACAAGAAGCAAATAGCTAAAAAGTGCACACATAAGGCTCCCCACATGAATAAATCCAAATTTGACTATCATGTGTACGATTTGGGGGGAGGGGGGGGAAGTAGTCAGTAAACATGGAAAACTATCACTGGAAAGGGAGGTACAAGGTAAAAATAAAATAGATAAATATTTGTCAAAGATTACGAAATGACTGAAAAAAGAACATCATTAATAATACAGAATCTCTCAAGTTTTGTTTATGTGTAGAAAGGCAAAAATTAGGAAGGGGGTACTGGTTGGGAAAGACACATTTGAGGAAGGGAATCTATGTTTCCCGTCAGTTTTCAGTATCCACCATGCTGATGATTGATGAGCAATGCACTTTTTCTAAAGAAGCCTCGTTCAAAATTGGTTATTCTGTCCAGCAAATGCTTTTGGCTTGCTTCTCTTGTAGCAGTTCCAGATCAAAAAAGCATAATCTTACAAGTAGCAAACTTTAGATCAAGTGATTATGTAATGAAAATGAGTGGAGTAAGGCCAAGAAGTGATTAAACTCAGGAAATCATTGAGGCAGTTACACATTTGTTTCTGCAGTCTCCAAAACAATCTGCTCACAAAGATACCACAACCCTCCAGTTGTCTGATCAAAATGAGCATCAAATTTTGCACCAGGAATTGCAATTTCATCCAAAGAAGATGTATGTTGTTCACAAACTGTTGCAACTTAATTGGCAATTTTATATGATATCTTATGAAAGCACCCTTTAAAATTTGTCAAATGATGCCGTTTTCTTTAGTGATGAAACATATTTTGTGTGAATTAGCAAAATGTTCTTTACTGGATTCCATAAAACCCTCGGGAACTCCATTAAAAATCCTCTGCATATTGATGATGTTACTGTTTGATGCACAATTAGCAGTGTTGGGATCACTTACCCCTACTGTTTTGAATCTGGATGAGTGACAGTATCCATAAACATAGAACAATAAGTTCAAATGATTCTCACTTTAATGACATCAAGATTGCAGATTCATTAGGAGGTATGGTTTCAGTAGGACAGGGCTCCTGCCCACACAGCCAGGAGATATCTCTAACTGCTGAAACAGCTCTTTTCAGGGTGCTTGATTTCTTTAAGTGGAGGCATCCCAGGGTCAGCATGATTTCCAGATCTTACCGCCTATGATTTTTTTCTATGGAATTTTCTTAAGGCTGAAGTTTACAAACATTGACTGAGCTTTCTGGTAGTCCTACATCATGTCGTACGAGTAGGAACTGCTAATATTCCTCAAGAAATATGTTAACAGTGACGTAGAACTTCCAAACTCACATTTGGCAGTGCTTAATAATGAAGGACACCACTTGATAAATTTAATATTAAAAAAAATGAAACTTGTAAAACATAAGATCCCATCATGCAGATTTTGTTCTTGTCAATACAGTGTATTTACTTTTTATCATCTGTTTTTTTATTTAACTTTTAAATTGGGAATGGAGTTTTAGTGCACCTTGTATTAAGTGACAGTTTTATTGGTAGAGTCTTATCAGAAGATGTAGGGTACAGTGGGGAGGAGAAGGGTGCCTGATGTCAAGGTCAGAGATATGTTAATTTGTAGTTTTTATCTATCGTGTTCAAAAAGGGTTGTAGAATCAGGAAAGACTCTGGCAGCTCTCGCTGTGAAGCAGTTTTGAGGTTGTTGGAATATTTATTACCCAATTCTCTCCTGGTCTTGTGTTCATTAATCAAATCCTTTGCCATGTGCATGACTTCACTAAAACATGCATCCTTCTCCTCGCACTTTTTCAGGAGACCTTACAATCTTTAGAACTCTTGCAAACTGCCATTATATGGATCTTTTACATGCAATAGACCTCGTTACCACAGTTGCAGCATACATCCAGCCACCAGTATCTATTCCAATCCTACTACAGCAAAAACTTTTCCTAATACTGGGTTTGCCACTTGCACAACTACACCTCAGTCACCAACTTTACTGCCTCCTTTGCATTAGTGCATATACAGGCCTCACCACTAAACAATTGTCTATCAAATTAAACTGCCACAGTCAGTTTACACCAGCAAACTAGACCACTCATTGTCAGTCCAAGCTAGTTCCCACAACTCTGACAGCTATTTTACAATGAGAGCTGTCTAGGTTCTTTCCAGATACTACAACCCATTATGAATTCCTATCAACTACAGGCCTCAATAGACACCACCATCAAACCTATCACTTATCATAATTAATATAGATTTTTTTCTTTCATTTTTTCAGTCCTTGTGTAAATAATGAAAGAGAGAAGAAAAATTGTTTACCACAGGAGATGCTAGGATGGTGCAAAACAACGAATAAACTGAAGCTCCCAGAAGATATGTCAATGTAACTTTGTACAAATATGCCCCACTGATGGGTATGTAAATAATAGGTAGAACGGCTACCAGATTGCATTAGTGTTTTTCGTATTTAATATTGTTGCCAAGCCTGGTAGCATACATAAATGGCGCAAACAGAGTCAGATGTTGTGTGGTCACTGTAAAGGACATGGAGGTGCCACATACTCATGTGAGACAGTGTTATCAGCACCCAAGTTTGAAAGGACTTAATTGCGCGTCTCTGTTGGTCTGGTTGGTAGAATCATGCAATATTCAAATTTGTAAGTCATTATTATAAGACAGTGGCCCGATGTTGGACTGAATAGGAACATGAGGGCAGACTTACCCGTCATCACAGTTATGGTCAATGAAGTCTGACCACCACAAGTCAAGATACCCAAACTATGCTCCAAGCACATTATAAACACTTCACATCTTCACCTGCCATCCCAGAACAAAGTAATTGATTCCCTGCAACATTCTGTGTCATCCCGCACCATTGTTCAGAGACTTAACAGCAGCCGGACTAGGCAATTACCATCCTAAGCATAGGCTGCCATTACAACAACAAATAGCTGCATTTGGAGTGGAGCATAGATTGCTGATGAATGACATTGCATTGTGTTCAGTGATGAATCACAGTTCCACACTACCTTGAATGACCATCGTCAGCGAGTATGGCAGCGACCTGGGGTGAGGTACCTTTCTTTGAATATTTGAGAAGCACATTGGTGTTACTCCTAGCATCATGGTGTGGAGAGTTGTTGGGTATGACTTCAGGTCAAAGCTGCAGTGATTGAAGGAAGTCTGATGACACAATGGTACATTACAGACATCTTTCATCCTCAATTGATACCTATTATATAACAGTATTGTTGTGCCATTTTTCAACAGCTCAATGCTGGTCCACACATGGCACATGGCTTTATGTTAAGGTGCTCATGTGTTCAGCAAGATATCCAGATTTGTCCCTGATACGACATGTCTGGGACCATTTATGATCAACTCTGTCCGAGTACCAGTATCAAGAACCAGTTACAACAGTTGTGGGCCAGGAGAGGATACAACATCTTTATGACACCCTTCCCATCCAAATAAGTTCACGCATTTAGGCCACAGTGGAAACAACATCATAATGATAAGTGGGCTCATACTGCCAAGTTCATTGTAAATTTGAATTGATTTTGAAATCACTGAAATAACTTCAAATACCCTCTCAATCCATTATGTTTCATTTCGTTTCCACTTCCCCTTCTGGGTGCCTTACTTCTTTGGCCAGGCATTGTATGTTCAGGTGTTCAAGTTTCACCTGCAGATTCGAGGCACTGCTATGGGCATTCGCATGGCACCTTCATATGCCATCCTTTTCATGGGCAGACTAGAGGAACGTTTTCTTCAACAGGTTACCCTACAACCCACCGTGTGGTTCAGGTATATAGATGACATATTTATGATCTGGACCCACGGTGAAAACCTCCTTCTTGACTTCTTGCACTCACTGAATAGCTTCTCCTCCTTAAACTTCACCTGGTCCTACTCTCAGACTGACATCACTTTTCTGGATGTAGACATCTCTGTACAGAATGGTCACTTACACAGCTCTGTTCACATAAAACCCACTAACCTACAACAATATCTCCATTTTGATAGCTGCCATCCATATCATACAAAATGTTCCATTCCATACAGCCTAGCCATTCGGGGCAAACGCATATGCTCTGATCATGAGTCCTTTACCCTCTACACAAACAATCTGACCCAGGCACTCATAAACCGCAATTATCCTCCAGAACTAATTAAAAAACAAGTATCAAGGGTCAGGGACTGTCCTCCACACCGACACAAACAACCTAAAGCCAACCAGAATCCTGTTTTTTCTCACCCAGTTTTTCCCTGGCCTAGAATCGCTAAACAAAATTCTTCGTCTGGGCTATGACTTTCTTAGATCCTTTCCTGAAATGCGTCGCATTCTTCCCACTATCCTTCCCTTCCCACCACACCCCGAGTCACCTTCAGTAGACCGCCTAATCTAAAAAACATTCTTGTACATAAATATCAAGCCTCTGATGCTCCTAAACCACCGTTTGGATCCTTCCCTTGTAAGAGACGCCGTTGCAAAACTAGCGGTATGAATCCACCTATAGCAATCCTACTACTGGTGAAACCTACCCCATAATAGGTCATGCCACCTGTACAACCACCCATCTCATTTACCAACTCACCTGCCTCCACTGTCCAAGTTCCTACATTGACCTGACCTCAAACTCATTATCCATCAGAATGAATGGTCACAGACAGACAGTTTACTCCCAAAACCTGGACCTCCACGTTGCTCACCATGCCAGTACTCACAACACCCGTGATCTTAATAACTGCTTCACAGTAAGAGCCATTAGAGTACTTCCAGACACTACCTCTCAATCTGAACTCCGCAGGTGGGAATTGGCATATCAACACATCCTTCAAACTAGGCATCCCCCAGGCCTTAATTTCCGTTAACACCTTCCATCCTCACCCTATACACCCACCACTGGTTAGTACAATAGTTCAATAGTTTCATTTTTTTAATTTTCAATTATATTTTTAATAACTACTATTTTTTGATCATTTTAATCTTTCGTATACTCGCGGTTATATTATCGTTACTGCCCCCACCACCTCCGATGGTCTGTTGTGTTCTATGAGTGGCTGCGTCCAATGCAAGTCTTGCGCAAGACCAGCCACCTCTCTGTTAACTTGAAAAAGGGGATTTTCACCCGAAATATTGTTTTTTCTTTGTTTGTGTACTGTGCTGTGTTGCTGCTGCCCTCCTCCCTTCAACTTTGGTGAGTGTTGGGTGTGTTTTCCCTTTCTTTTCCATGTAAATGTTGCCTCGCAGCATTTCTTTCCTTTCATTGTTACCTATATATATATAATAACAATGAGCAGGAAAAAGCTTTAAGGCAATAAAATATATATATATATATACTTAATATTTATTATGCACTCTCTTTATATCAGTGCTAATACTTTCCACCCTCTTATATAAAATGCATTGTCGATAGCTATTGGCTAGAGAACGGTCATGTGCTAGCCGTCATTTGCAAATCAACAGCCACCATAAAGTTACAATTGTTCCTTGCTTTCTGTTTATTTATGACAACTAGATGCAGAAATTCATGTAAGGAGAAGTGCATTTGATGGTTACGCTATATTATCTTTATCACTTATAAGAACTAGGTTAAAGTATAACCCAAGAATTTTTTTTGGCAGAAGGTAAGAAACAATTAAGTTTATTAAAAACCCGGGGAAAGTTTACTCGAAACGGACGTAATCGCGAAATGTGTCAGTCAAATAAATAAGTTATCCATTTTCGAAACAATAATCTCCGTAATTTAAAGTAAAATTAATTTATTTAAATAAAATCCTAGCCAAATACTCTGATAAACTAACCAGAGTAGGTACTCATATCACGAAAGATATCATTAAAAATTATTCTTATTCGTTTTTCCTTTCAAGCTTTTCCAGAATAAATTCCTTACTTTTTGATATATGTTTTAGCTATTAAATGAGATTTAAGTTTACCTTTTATGTAGCTTTAAATCATCAAGAATATGACCATGTGTTAATCGCAATTCAACGACAATATTCTTGCTGCATAATAATAGCCACCAGTGATATGTGGAAAACTATTTCGGCTAAAAAAAAAAAAGGTGGAACTGCTTTTCAGTAACATGTCGCTAATGAAAGTAACATGTAATAAACTTAAATTTCTCATGGCCTCTGCTATTGGTAACCACGAATGCCAAATCTCATTCCGGTCTATGCTAAATTTAATTAAAACATTTGCTAAGGTTGCTGCTTGATCAAAATTTATTTATTACTGTTTATTTGCTTTTGACATATTTTACTGACCACTATCGTTACTGATCTTAGTTCACATTCACTGTACGCGAGTTATTAGGTTATTTAAAGTGGACATTAGGCCAAAAATGCTGAATCGATTATTCTGACAATTCATTTCTTTGAAGTTGTTCAGCTATTTAATAATCTGGAATCTGTATAATTTCTCCAGTTTTCACAGAAACTACAGCCAAGATTACATTATGAATGTTTTACCACATTCAATAAAAAAATTGTCATGCTTTAGGGCAGTGATTAAAAAACAAAAAATATTAAAATGCTAGGAGGAGATGGCTGTTCACTTTTTTTTTTTTTTTTTTTGCTGTGAGTCTGAGTCAATGTGTGTCATTGGGTAATGGAAACAAAGAAACTGCCACGGGGCACTGAAAATAAGATAAGATAGGGAAAAATAAATAAATACCCGTCACTTACCACAGATGAAGGCAGGGGGGCGAGACGAACACGTAAAAACACAAAAACATATCTATTTATTTTTCCCTATCCTATCTTATTTTCAATGTGTGTTATGTTTACTTGCCATTACCTGTTGTGGAAGAAGCAGCAAAAAAGTGAGGGGTAAACAGAATTTTACTATGTAGAAAGGTACTTTTTATCGCAACTAATGATGTGGCTATCAGTATGCATTTGTCGCTAGACACCATTGCTGCCCGTGTAATGGGCTTTACTCCAATAGTTATTGACTGTCTGTTTCTCTCTCCTCCCACCTATGTCGCCTCCACCCTGCAATTCCACAATCACTTCTGGCTTTAGTCATGATCAATCTCAGTGTGTACACATCTGTCCCATTTGCCACATGTCTCGTCTCCGAACATGAATGATGCTTTATAACATAATATTGTAAAATGTTTTCAACTTTACATGTTCATCATTGTATGTCACCCTTCATCTGAGGTAATTACAGTTATTCACATGTTGTTGCCTAAGTATTATGAACATTGCTTTTTGTTTATGCTAGTTTAAAAGTTATAAATTATGGGAAATCAAAAAAAGCACAATTTTTTTCTAGCCCTTATGACTGACCAATTTTTCTCAATAGTTTATGCAACAATACTAAAATGCTGATCTAATGTAATAATTTTTTTAGCATTAACAGTTCTGAACAAAGCTTATCAAAATGCATTCTACTCATCATCATAATCTCTGTTCCGTTCTAAATCACCAATAGCAGTAAGTAAAATTTCTTACACACACAACAATTTATTTCAGAGTAAACTTACATAAACCTAAAATCATGGTATGTTGCACAGTTTCACAGAATACTCTATTAGTAACTAAGCGTCTGACCTTACTCTGCTAAACCTAGAAGTATTGACTAAAACTTTTCTTTTTCTAACGTTTGATAATTATTTTAAAATTTTCAAACATACTTTTGAAATTGTCTCAAAAATATAAGAACCTATGAAATGAGACAGATCAAAGCTAATTTTGCAGTTAAATGAACACATCAATTCTGGCTATCAAATTTTGAAAGTATGACCATTTTCCCATTTGGAATATTTATAAATGTATAACAGCATTTCTTCAAAAATTCTTTTATTACACTCAAACAGATCTTGAATAAAGAAATGACAGGGTGCATAACAGAGTCTAGGAGACAGTTCTTAGAATCTGCATTAAGAACTCTTTCCATTTCAGTCATGACTATCTGTCAAACACCTGGCTTCAAAGATTTAAAATAATCAAACATACATTGTGTTACCTGGCAACAGAGTTGTTCTGCAGGAAGTCAGCACTTTCAACAGTGTAAAACTGCTCAGTTTCATCAATAAATCTGTTTTGGAAATGAGTGCAATAGTAAGTAAGATGGAGAGCGCTACTGACTTGTCCATGGCGTTGGTTAGGCGTAGGAGTTTCAGGCTCTTTTATACAACCTACTTCAACCAAACAACGCACAAATATTGCCACGAGATTGATATTTTCAACTGCTTCCCCACAGCGTTCACGATAAATTAATGAAAGAGCTGCACCAGCCACCTGAAAGAAACAACAGCTTATAACAGCAAATTGAAATAATCCATTAAGTGTACACATTTATATGTATTACCTTGCTGATCTAAAAACAAATGAGGTCATTAACTTTTACCAAACAGCTAAATAATACTTATTAAAGATCTGTAGTAAATGTAATTTCACTTTGCTTAAGAATGATTTAAAACTGTTATCTCTACATGTACTGATTTCCAGATTTTGTTATTCCTCTTAGTAAGATTATATTTACATTTTTAAAATCTGACTATACTTACAATAATCCTTGAGAAAAGCATGAGGTCTGTCATGGGGATTGTGCCTAAGCTACCATTGATAGATTGGTTTTCACTAGGCAAAGACTATCTAAAAAGAAGGGGAAGGGGGTGCTTTTAGAGTTTTTAGGTGAAGCAACTGTAAAAACCATCATTTTCTGTTATAATGGGGTTAGGACTGCATCTGTTATATGTTAGAGGTTGCTCATGAAGGAATAAAGGTGACCCAAGGTATACTGAATGAAGAATCATGATGGAAGAAATCGTGAATACCAAAGAAATGGTTGAAGCTGATGAAACAGTTAAGCGTTCATTTCCTTCAGCATGAATAAGGTGTAAAACCGAAATACTGTGTATTCTTGTGTTCATCATATATGTTCTTCACTCATTGCTGCCTTCAACTTCGGTGAGTGATGAGTCATTTTCCATTTCCTTGTAATTTATATTGCCTAAAGCCGTTTCATTTTCCTTAGTTTAATTAAAGGATTGGAGAGGATCACAACAATGCAAGTGAGAAGTAATGATGTGAACATGTTACAGTCATTATAAGATTGCTAACTGTAGGAGTACCATTAGCAAAATAATAGAGTTTGGTATCATAACTGAGATGCACAAACCACAAATAGTTATTAAACTCGAGTCTTGGTTAAAAAGTTGACTGCTAGTCAAAGAGGTTTTCTTCAATAGATTTATTGTGGAGATAGAAGGAAATGGGAGGAATGGAATTTATACTGGTTAACAGAGACTACTACAGTTTCTGGTTTTCTTAAATCATAGTCATGAGTTATTAGGGGTAGATTTCTGTAGGGATAAAAAAGAAGAAAAATGGACTTGGGTGCTTAGCACAGTTGGAGAATGAATGACTAAGATGAGGCTCTTGCAGAAAGATTTAATTCATATTTAATGGTGAGCACAGGTAGACTGGTGACTTTATCAGTTGTGTATTATAAACGAAACAAATACTACTGGCATGCTGGGACTCAAATCTTCAAATATCTTGAAGTAAGAAGGCCTTACACAATTAGTATTAAAATCTGATTGTAATTTTCTGGGATCTAAGATCACAGAAGGAAAAGGTGAATAGAAAGCAGTCCTGATGATTCAGTAAACCAGTGGGCAAAGTTGAAGCTGGTTATGGGTACAATTATAAAAGATCTAAATTTCAGAATTGAATTATTTATAAAAATGTTCAGCATGTGGAAGGAGCACCAGTATAGTGGAGGGGAGTTGGAAACAATTCAAAAAGATAATAATGGGAGGAAGAAATGTTTATTCCAAGACAAAAAATAAAGCACAGGTCCTGAATACTCTAATAGGAAAGCTTAAGCAGATAGGGAGAAGAAAAGAAAAAAACAATTTAGTTAAAAAGGAAAAGGCACAAGGAAATATTAAAAGCAACTAGATAATACAGTAATAGCAGCAAAATAGTATGTTAAAGATGGGACTTTGAAGAATATTATGGCTGTAAGTAGATCACTGAATCATGTTTCTATAAATTTCTATAGCTGTGGTTGAAAATTGATGTTAAGTGGAGATACTGAGAAAATAATAGATAAAGATGAGGAAGAAATTACTGAGTATATGAAAAAGACAAGAGATATTAAATAATTGGTTTAGTGAGAGTTTTAGGGAGTATCATTCAGGGACAGGAGGGGAAAAATCAGAAACAGATCATGAGATGATATGAGGGAACTAGGTAAATGAGTGGTATAGTTAAGACAGGGGGATACATAAAACCATCTTGCCTTCAAATAATGTTTAGATTAAGTCTGGAGACATCCTGCTTAACAGATAACTAGAACAGTGCCTTAATAGTATCAGCACATGAAGGAAGGGAGAGAAATAGGATTAAAAATTACAGTTGATAGAGGTAGGTGAACTGTTAGAGATCTTAATATGAAATGTGTGAGAGAAAACTAACTGGTTTGCAAACTAGCAACTTGTGTTTAGGACAGGATATTCATTTTAATCTCGGTTAGTGCGCTACATGCAATTTTGAATAAAATGGATGAGTTCAGAGTGTAACACTGGATCTTTAAATAAATTGATACATTGAGACATAAGAAGGTGTTACACAAAGTATAGATCTTTGGAGTGGATGAAAATTGACTTGCTGGGTAGAGGAATTATTGTAGGTAGAAACAAAGGCTTAAAAGACGGGAAATGCAATATCAAAAGAATTAGAGGTGAGAAGAAGAGTGTATTGGGACCACTTCTGTTCATTATTCTAATAAATGATTGTGTTGATAGTTTAAATTCAGACGTTAGGAGTGAGGTAGGCTGCGGCGACAAAAACACTTAACACAAAAAAAAAACACAATATTTCGGGCAACTTCCTTATTCATAAAAACAGAAACATCTGACAGAATTCACATGGATGCCCGTTATCAACCTAGCCACAAAAATTAATACCAAAAAGTCTCAGTTTATTACCTACACAGATAAAATGAATAAAGATTTTTTTTTTTTAAATGATAATAGGGTGGAGAATGAATTGCTTTTTAAAGACAGTAAAATAAAAAGGGACAAACATCGTACACTTTAAAAAAAAAATGCATTTAACATTCAACTCGATAACTCAGAACCTTTGGAGAGTCCAGTGATCCTGAACTGTTATTTACATAGGCCTCACCAAGAAATTTCAAATAAATAACTGCATGACATTGACTGTGTTTAAAATGTTAAAAGGAAGTGTAAATTACAAATAAATTATTTTATTTTATTTGCACTTACATTGTTAAAAAGAATTGTAACTGCAATGGAAGTAACTGCACAAAAATACAAAGGGAAAAATAACTATGCGAGGCAGAGATTTCAAAAATTATAGTCTGTAGTTCATTTAAATTTATAGTTTCTTTCTGTTTATTTATGATTACTACATGAAGAAATTCAGAACATTCAATGTGTATGATGTATTGTCTGTAGAAGTTACTAGAAACAGGTCACAATATAACCTAAGATTTTTTTTTACAAAATTTGTTTTATGATAGAAGGTAAAAATAAGGAAATTTATTAAAAACTCGGAGAAAATTTACACAAAGTATAGTTATTCAACAAAATGTATCAATCAAATCAATAATAGTTATTCGTTTTTGAAATCATACTATTCTTAGAATCTTTTTCATAAGAATAAAAATTTCCATCATTTAAAATCAAATGTTGTTTTATAACATCCTAGCCTACACTCTGAAAATCTAACCAGAGAAAGTTTACTCACATCACGAAAGAATCAAGTTTTTTAACTGCTTTACGTCTCTCAACAGCGAGGTCTTTAGAGACGGGAAAGGATGGGGGGCAAGGAATGGGAAGGAATTCGGCCATGGCCTTTTGAAGGAAGCATCCCGGCATTTGCCTGGAGTGATTTGGGAAACCATGGAAAACGGGACGGGGATTCGAACTGCCGTCCTCCCGAAAGTGCTCGGTCAATATAAAAGATAATGATTAATCTTCATTCGTTTTTCCAGAACAAAGTCCTACCACCACCAAACATGATACCAGTCATTTAATTAGTTTGTTAATGTTCTCAGTTGAGCAGATGATAGGAAGTGGTTTCAAAATCCTTCCTTTATTGGAATTTCTGAAGAAAGTACAGGAATGAGATACAAAAGCTTTGTCAGCCATTTCTTGAGTATGGTGGGTTAGAATGGGACCTATGTCCTAGATCATTAGTTGTGCTTGGTAAGCATGTAAAACAACTCGAAGAGCATTTTCATCCAAGAAGGTCAAAGAAGTTCAGTCAAAATATTTGCAACTAACACTAGGACACAGTTTATAACAGGAGCATGGAACATACATTTTTCTTAATCATTCATTTACTACATTATTCACAATGGTGATTGCTGACTTATATTTTATTATTGAAATCTATAAGGGTTGTTCAATAAGTAATGCAACACATTTTTTTCCTGAAACAGGGGTTGTTTAATTCAGCATTCAAATACACCATATTATTTCCCAATATTTTAGATACACGACACTATTTTCAACATAATCTCAATTCAATGCTACAGCTTTATGCCACCTAGGAATGAGGGCCTGTATGCCTGCACGGTACCATTCCACTGGTCAACTTAATAACTTCTTCATCATCCGCGTAGTGCGTCCCACGGATTGCGTCCTTCATTGGGCCAAACATGTGGAAATCTGACGGTGCGAGATTGGGGCTCTAGGGTGGATGAGGAAGAACAGTCCACCGAAGTTTTATGAGCTCCTCTCGGGTGCAAAGACTTATGTGAGGTCTTGCGTTCTTATGAAGGACAATTTTATTCTGATTTCTGTGCCTACGAACACGCTGAAGCCGTTTCTTCAATTTTCGAAGAGTAGCACAATACACCTTAGAGTTGATCGTTTGACCATGGGGAAGGACATCGACCAGAACAACTCCTTCAGTGTCCCAGAAGACTGTAGCCATGACTTTACCAGCTGAGGGTATGGCTTTAAACTTTTTCTTGGTAGGGGAGTAGGTGTGATGCCAATTCATTGATTGCTGTTTTGTTTCGGGTTCGAAGTGATGAACCCATGTTTTATCACCTGTAACAATATTTGACAAGAAATTGTCACCCTCAGCCTCATGACGAGCAAGCAGTTCCGCACAGATGGTTCTCCATTGTTCTTTATGCTCTCCAGTTAGACATCGAGGGACCCAGCGGGAACAAACCTTTGAATATCCCAACTGGTGAACAACTGTGACAGCACTACCAACAGAGATGTCAAGTTGAGCACTGAGTTGTTTGATGGTGATCCGCCGATCGACTCGAATGAGAGTCTTCGCACGCTCCGACACTGCACGGCCGGCCAGCACGCGGGAGATCAGACAGTACTGCTAGACCTTGATGTGATGATGACACACACTTTGCCCAATGACTCACCGTGCTTATTGTCCACTGTCACATCACCGTAGACATTCTGCAAGCACCTATGAATATCTGAGATGCGCTGGTTTTCCGCCAAAAGAAACTCAATAACTGCCCGTTGTTTGGAATACATATCCGTTACAGACGCCATTTTAACAGCTCCGTATAGCGCTGTCACATGTCGGAAGTCCATGAAACTTTACGAGACAAAGCAGGAATGTTTGAAAATGTTCCACAAAAAATGTCCGGTTTTTACACCAAAATTGGCCGAGAAAAAAAAATGTGTTGCATTACTTATTGAACGACATGCATGCTTACCAACATTAACTAACTTTAGTAAGCCACAAATCCTCCAGTAGATGAACTCTGTTTCTGAGCATTATGCGAAGAGTGACTCATTTTCCTGTATCAAATAATAAGAAATACTCTGATCTCATTGTTATAGCAAAAAAGAGGGAAGCTGTTCCAAGAATAATAGTCATCATGTATTACATAAATGCAAGTTCTTGTTATGATCTGTGTTATGAATGGTAATACTTTTGAAGACAATAAACTTTCACAAACTAGATCTTGCACTTCAAATCTACTTTATCTAAATGTTCTTATAATAAACTGTACTTTATAACTGTACTTGCATAAAGGAACGAATTAAAACTAGAAGTTATATGATAAAAGGACCACAACAGAAGAAATGAGGGGAAAAAAAAGGAAAAACTAACTTTTTATTTTGTGTTAAGCAAAACTACTTGGCTGTAGTTTTCAAAAATGAAAATTCTACTTGCATACTCTATAGCAAAACACTTTCACAAAAATTTGGATGGACTTATACAGCACTTTTGTTGATAAAACTTGAGAATCATTATTGAAATACCATTTTTGTTAGCAGGAGAATCTAACATAAGCTAACGACAAGGTTTTAGACTTTAATCTCTTGACCCTTTGATTGCGGATGACTCTGCCTCAGTACTGACGATGTGTTTAGACATCCACTGCAAATCTTGTTTGCAACAGCCAGTATTTGTTAATTTCAAAACAGAAATAGATATTGCTGTTCTTATCGCTTTACTATAATGTAAATAAGCCTATTTATATCACGAGTGTGGTTTCAGAAGGTGATCGAACCTCTGCATAATAGAATGTAAAATAACATATGATGTTGTTAGTGTGCCGTTGACACGCTCTAGTAGTGGTTCAGCTATGCGCGTATATAAATGCATCTTCCTAATGCTATAAACTGTAATAATTACACAAGGAGGGAAAACAGCATATTGTTGTCCAATGTGTCCCACAACACCAGCTTTATGTCTTACAGATCTTTGCCTCTTAAGAGTTTCAAAAAAATGTGCGAATCTTACATTTTTTACCATCCTAAAAATTTTATTTCCGTATTTACAGGACAATCAAATAGATTATTGTGTCAAAATTAGTTTATAGCTCTGGTATGCATGACAGTGATGAAGATGAACAATGCTGAATGAAATTTTTCTGCCTTGATAGGGATATTTTTCATTTTGTGTGTGTTTATACAGTGTATATTTGTATTTACAATTGCATATTGTGATTAAAAAAAATCCTTCTTGGCTGTACATACTTTTGTACTGATTATATAATAAACAACATTGATAGATGTCATCAGCAATGGAGGAAAAATTAGCACGTCAGGTGCACATAACATCTTTAGGTGTCATTCACCTTTTATGATTATACTAGCTGTTACCCGTGACTTCGTATGCGTGGACTTAGAGTATCATTGCCAGAATTGGATATAGAAAACTGTTAGTAACGTAAGATTTGTCCCAAACAACACCGAGTCGACATAATATGATGGAAAGCCATCAATATATCATCCTATCGTCTAATCTGTCTCATGAAGAGAATCAATTTACAACATATTTAAAAACAGAAAAGTAAGCGAAGGTGCGGGGATGTGTGTATGTGTGTGTGTGGGGGGGGGGGGGGGGGGTTAACTGATGGCAGCTTTATTTCAGCTTGGTTTTTTCTTCTTTCTTCAACATGAGCATCTGAATCTTATAATCTAATAGCAGCACATTGTCTTCTAGACCTGCACCTGAGGCCACGTTTACGTCCGTAAGGCATGTCAAAAAGGAAGACAAATTGGTGCCAGAAACTTTTATACAGACACAAATGAATAGTACAGTGCAGAGCAAATTGACTTCTATACTAAATAATAAGTTTTCTTTCTTATCGAAATTTATTAACAAATCAAACACTAACAGACTGCGCGACTGAGCAACCAATGTAACATTACAGACTGTGAAATCTGCGGAGACACATGTCTTTCGTCGAAATATGAAAATATCCTTGGTCGGCCACTTACAACCACCATATCTACCACACAACCACAGTTACTGAAATTCGGCCGCTGTTGTGATCGAAAGGTGACTCTGTGTTACTACCACACACAAACGCCAGAGATCTGTGATCGATAGTTTTCGCTGAAAAGTGATACACCATGACACTTTTGTCTTTGGCAGAAATATGAAATTGCCACAGGTCGACCACTTTCAACCCCCATATCTCCCACACCCCCATAGCTACCGACATCTAACAACCATAGTGCACGATAGGAAAGACGATTCTACTACCACACACAAACACCAAAGGTCTATGTTATGTAGTTGTGGCAGGAAAAAGAAGTATACGGAGATACGAATTTTTGGTCGAAATATGAAAACGCCCTGCACTGACCAACTTTAATCATTATATCTCCCATATCCCCACAGCTATCGGCATTCAGCCAAGGTTGTGCATGACAGGAAACTCCATGCTACTTCCACGCACAAACATTAGTGATTTGTGCTAGGTAGTGGTGGCTGAAAAGTGAAATAAAGGAAAAAACACGTCTATTTTTATATATATATAAGATTAATGTTTTTTACTAAAAAAAAGTGGTATTGCTAATCATTAACTGATTACTGCATGCAAGAAACTGAAAAAAAAAAAGTCACTCAGCACTGGGGTCGAGTATCTTAATATTACTTCCACAGAAAAAGGGTTAGCTACAGTTTTACAAGTAAGAACATTGCGATTTTTATAAACAGTAAACCCCCTATTGAAGAATAACACTAATAAAAATCCGATTTTACAAGGGCTAAAAGTAAGAGCAACTTATGAATTTTCTGTTACAAGAACAGAGCGGTGGCACAGTATCGAGTTTCTAAAGGGGATTCAAAAGCACCCCAGTTAGAGTCTGAATTTGCACGGAGTTTTCAGAGGGCCATTACCTGAGCTTCACCTCCATCAAAGTTTGCTCTAAGCATATGAAGTATGCAACAAAAGCTTGCATGATTCAATTTCCATCTAAAACTGTAGGTTCTGTTTACCCAATAAGATTATTGGGGTAGATTGAAGACAACAGGAAATCTGTCACTTGGTCATTAAGGACACAGAATTTTTATTAAAATACAGCTAGGAATGTACACATGTAAATCTTGCTTGTTTGCAATACTTTAGTACAGTGTTTCTCAACATTTTTCAACCCAAGGACCAGTAAATTCAAAAAAATAATCCTGTGGACCACTAACTTATGTAGGCCTATTTTTTATTATTATTATTTTTTTTAACTTATTTGAATGTTATTAGTGTCTGAGACATATTGCACTGTACCATTATAGCATAATAATAATAAATCTAAAAACATGTTTTGAATTGCTACAGAAACACAGGCATTAAACTGGAAGTTAACTATTTACAGTTAATTTCATATTGACTAACTTCTTAATATTCAATTATCATATCAATAATATTGTTAATGTAGGCTGGATACTACACTATACCACTGATCTACAGGCAAAAATAAAATAAAAGTAATGATACACATCAACTTTCATCATTGTTTACTTATCAGCCCTTATGTTGCCAACCCTACCACGTTCCGCAGTCCCTCACACCTGTTACAAGGCACTAAAGAAAATGGTCATTAACATAATCTTTGAACGAATGGCACTCCCTTTGCTGTAGGCTAAAAATGTATTTAGTATATAGTCTATTGTAGGTACAGTACAATGCTGTCCTACCCTCATAAACTGGAAGCATCAAATTTTTTGTCTGATCATTGGAATAGTAATGGCTTTTAAAAAGTTATGCTTATACCTTCTACTCACTTATAGCCCTCGTACAGTACAAGTATGGTATGTAAATTTTTAATATTCTGCCTGCGGACCACCTGTCTCATGATGAGAATAAGGATTACAATTCCGTGGTATCCAGCACAGTTTTTAAGTGTTATCAAATTTAACAATAAACATCTATTTATTGGGCTAATAAATCAACTTTAATATTAAATAATAGAAATTAACAGTTGATAATATTTTAATTAGCAAAACAACCTTAAAAAATTTCTAGCCCACCTTAAATTTACTTTGTGCTTTTGCACTTTTCTTTTATGTCTAATTCTAGTTACTAAGTAAATAATCAAATGTGGTACGTACAGTAGGGCCTTGATAATCCAAACTAATTGGGACAAAGGGTGGTTCAGATTGTTGATTTGTTCGGATTTTCAATTTGCATAGTTCTGGTTCATATAATTTTTTATTTTGCCTTTAAAATTACGTTAGGTACATTTTAATTTTACATATCCCAAGTAAAAGAAGTCTCTTATTTTCTTCTGCTTTATTTTGGAGACACCTGTGTTTCGTTTTAGAAGATGAACATGATGTTATTAGACGTATAATGTTGGTACAAGATACCAAAGTCAATAGATGTCACCAACACAACAAATAAAAAGGCACAGGACAAACACGGCAGGCTTCTAAAATAAACTCAAAAGTACCAGCACATTTAAAGAATTGTAGTCGTGTCAGCATGAGGATATTGTGGCGATAATACAATAACAAACGCAAAATGTAAAACTTATTGTACCTAAATGATTCTTAAGACTTCCCCGGCTGTCTTTGTACATACTTTATTGCTTTACGGGCTATGCCACGTCGTTTATTTGATTACCTTAGCTTTTGGCTGCTATACTACAGCCTTCTTCAGAGATACTGCAGCCTCTTTCTCTGTGATGCTTGGCGACGGTTGCTATGTCAACCTAAATAAAAAACAGTATCTCTGAAGAAGGCTGTAGTATAGCAGCCGAAAGTTATTGTACCTAGTTCTTTGTTAGTGGAATTTCTGAACAAAACATGTGCACAGGTGTACTGTATTGTAATCTGTACATAGAAACAAAGTTGACACTTCTGTATAAAAAAAAAAATTAAAAAGTTGTTGGGATAATCGACGTTCAGATTAGCAATGTTCTACTGCATTCAGATCACATTACATGCTTTACAGAAAACTACATTGGTTTCAAAAATAATCTATCTATCTACTAAGCAGTCAAACTATTACTTTATTTAAAAAGAATTACTTATACAGCCTGCAGCTCAGACTGCCGTTTCTCCCTCCTCACTTGTTTGTTTGATTGAAATGTTCATAAATAAATTTTTTAAATAGCTTAACAACTTTCCGCACTGTTTTGAGATATCATATCTGGAAACCACTTCAGTAAGTGGATGATCCAGGGTTATGGCCATGCTTTGAATGTCCCGCCCAGCTCTTCATCGTCTATGTCCAAATCAGTCTGTGTGTTCAACTTCTCTTTCAATAGGTTTTTTTTTTTTTTTAACAATACGTCAGCGGCCGATTGTGTACTGTGTGAAAAGCACAATTGCAGGTACCAAGGCAGAAGTTCACCAATTTTTGCCAAGACACTTGTTCTGTCTGACCTTAAGCCAATAACATGATTTTAGAGACTGAGACCACAGCTTATCAGGTGTTCTTTGATTAAACTACATGAATTGAATACACTAAGCAAGCAAAGACTAAAATGTGTTTCTATGTGATGAACATAAACGTTCAAATATTGGAGATGTCTTGGGACGTCCACTCATCAAAAGTCAACAAAAATCTTTGTCATTGTTTCATCAGATATTCTATCTGAACAATCCAGTCATTTTTACGGTATTTTAAAAAAAAAGTCACTACAGATCTTATAACATTATAAGAATTAGAAAGTTGAAATCCACTTTTTAAAAACAGATTATCTCTAATCTGATGAAATACAGAAACTATTTATGGTAAAAACATTTTTACAAAGCATTCATTTTTGAAATAACTGTCAATAGTTTTAACCTTCTTTTTATATTATTTCTACTTTCTTCTCAGAAACAGTTCCAACTGTATCATATTTTTGTGTGTATGATCTGAGAGTTAATTTTGCAATAGCACAACATAACTCAAACTATAATAATGCATACAATAAGAACAAACGAAAGTTCTTTCCAGCCTGTGCTCTTCTACCCCCACCCTCACTTCCTGCCATGTTGTTTTTCCCCCACCATGAGCCACCGACATTGTGGTTCACGCGGTTGACTGCCGGCAGCGCTTGCGTGCAGCCATCTCACTTCTACTGAGGAAGAGCCATGCTCGAAAATTCTATTGTTTGTATGATCGTTTTTTTCATGTACCAACGCCGCAGGAATCCCTTTCTTTGGTAAGCGGTGGTTTTATATCCTATCCTAATGTTCAATATATCCACTTTTAGCGCCTTTGTTTCCTAACAATATATATATATATATATAAAATAGAAATGAATCTATTTACTTACAAATCATGAAAGATGACAAAAAACACACATTTGTTGCCTTGAGTCAAATGTGATCTTGAAGGGTACAGGCAAACAAGGCAATAGCACCAGTAAAGACCAAATACAGCCAGAAAGTGATGAGGGGAAGGAAAGGTTATGCAGACGGAAACACGTTTTTTGCCCAATTTTGTGGATTGCAGATCTGCTTAATTTTGTGCAGGATCCCACTATATTGTAATCTCTAGTTGAGAACACTGCCTTGGTAGAAAGAAGCACATGATTTTATAAGCCAGGGAAGAGATGACTGCAAATCAAGCATGTCCAATTTATTGTGATGAATACTTCCTTTCTAATGACCTTGAGTTGAGTGTAGGTATTTCCCTTCTAATTTCTACCCTGAAAGGTTATGTGCAAGTTGAACCTAACAAACTCATCCAAGTTGCTGCAATGCATATATGCTAAAGGACATAGTGTTCACATTTTATTAAATCTCTTCTCACTCCACTTCGTAAGTATATATTACAAGAATGTTTACTTCTAATAATAATATGAATGATAATATTAACAATACAGAGAGTGTGTGCACAATTGTGAGTCATCACCAGAATGCATTAAAGACAAACTAATATGTATTCTGTATTAAAAGTTTATCAAGAATGACTTGCCAATTCTCAAATATTAGCAGAAAAATAGTGATAAAAGAAAAGAAAATAATGTGAAGGAATACAGAAGTTCAGATTTATATTTTTCCCAGCATAACTATTTAACTTAAGTGTTTTGCAAACACTTAATAAAAAGATCATTTTTGTATAAGTTAAAAAGAACATTATCAATATATATATTAACCTGATCAGCAAGTGGGAACAACATTCCCACCCTCCATGCAGCAAGACCAGTACGATAAATGTCTCGCACATTTCGTCGACCTTCATCCGCTTCTCTTCTTATCCAATGTCGATTGAGATAGGCACACAAACCATCCAAAACTTGTGTCCTTAACTGGTATGTCTGCCAGCAACGGGTGTAATAGTGCAGCAGATCTTCTCCCATTATATCAGTAGCTCCTGTGAGAAGAGCAGCAGTGTGTTGCTCCAGAAAATCTCGCAAACTCAGATATAGCTCAAGACCATAACTATTTACACCTGTCTGTACTGCTGATTCTTTATTGTCAGCAGTAATACTTGATCCGCCCCTTGGACTCGTGCAGTAATTATATACATGTGTATATAATTCCATATAATGTGACTTAGCTATTCCACCTCCTTCTGCTTGCTTGAAGAATTCTGTGATTCCTGTCATTAAATCATTTTTTATGTCCATTCTCGCAGCTTTTTCCATTTTTCCAGATAGTTTCTGTAACAACAATAATTGAGTATTATTTGGTTTTTCAAAGGCATTACAAAAGAATTAAAAAGTAATCAAATGACTGCAGTACATAATAATAAAGGGTTAAACGTTACAATAAAATAATAGTATGTTGTTAATACAGAAAATTAAAAAGTGACACATGAAGCACCTTCCTTATGAATGAAAAGACACCACTGTTTTGCTTAGGCTTTGTGTAAATGGTGAGAATAGTTTCTTATAATGGTTAATATGCAAAAGATTTGAAAATAAGTTCACACAATTCCTCAATCTTCATTATTATAATTGCTGAGATTATCTTCTAAACATTATTACTCATAAAAAATGGTTTTGACCAGTGAGGATTCTTCAATGGAAAGTCGCAACTTGTTGATGTAAGCTTCAGAATTTGGAACAGGTAATGGAAAGAAAACTGATAAAGATCTATATTCAAAACAATCCCTAAATTTCACAGAAGTGATACTAGGAAACCAAAATCTGATTGTCCTGGAAATAACCAAAGTTCTCGTTAGTGACAAGGTTGAACCTTACCACTGACAAAGCATTTGGTGACAATTTTAGAGGCTATATTCAATATCGAAATTTGCTGTGTATTATTAGTACTTTTCTTAATCATACTGTTTCAATTATAAATCGGGTTTGGCTATGTGTGGGCACCAGTAATCTACTTTCAAGACTAACAGATCATTATAATCAAGGATTCTAAAGTTAGATTCATCTTATTTTCTGATTCAAGAAAGAATATTAGTCATAGTTTCATATATATTGAGAACTCCACTTGCCAATAATAAAAACCAGAATACAAATCCAGTACAACAAACTATGCAACATGTCAGGCCAAGATGTTGCATGGGGGGGGGATGGGAACAACACTTTCACCTGAACTGTGAACAGCTAAGTTCATGACCATGTGTAGCCTTCTGGCATCTATAATATTAAATAAATCACCCGCCACGCATTCGTATTAAACCCCAAATGCGAAGGGTAATTTAAATAAGTTCACGTTACACAGTTTTAGAGTAACACAATACTTATATTCTTGATAAAGTTCACTTGTACATTGTCGGTACCAGATACGTCGATAAAGCATCGAACAACAGTTTCATTGAAGATTACAGGTTAAGCACATTCTTACGAGAAGACAAAAACTCACTAAGTCCCCCTAACATTAGTGAGTACACTTCTACGGCATGTTGGAATTTGCCGAAACTGCTACCGCACGGAACAATTCACTCCGCTAACTAGCGCGGAGTTGCGCGTTCACTTTCTGGCGAAAGAATGAGACTACATAAAGTTACTTCTTTGAAAATCACTAAGGGACTGAGGCAAATCATGGTGGCTGCATGGCCTTTTATAAGCTTGCCATGGCCTATGACGTCAGTAACTTTTTTCTTTAATTAATATCTCGTAAAGTACAAAATAGTTTAACTTGCAATTTTTACGAGGGTTTCCTATAATAATGTTCTATCTACTTTAATTTAATTTTACTTTCAAAAGTACTTCTATATGCTTAAAATTGAAGTCTATCACGTGACCAACTTGGCGGAATTTTTACGCACTTCATCAACAATCAAAGACAATCTATCTTTAAAAACTTAATTATCCGACAAATGCTTAAACTTTTTACCAAAACCAGTATATATTCGTAATCGTCTGAATTTAAGCTATCTACTGATATTAATTTCAAATTAATATTCCTTTAGTTAAGAAGTTCATTTTTTCACTTAATTAAAACTGCTAATTAAACTTTGCAAAATTAGTTAATTTTACTATCAAAATACTTGGGACGATGCCAACTATAGCTGGTGATACAAGATCAGCTGCAGCTTTATTTGATTTAAAGATATTTCAAATCTTAGATTTTTACTTTTCTGATCACGCGTTTCAAAATGTGAACAAACCAAAATATCTCTTAAAATAAACTTTTCCTGATATAGCGAATACACTTTAAAATGATTCTAATGATGAGTTTTCACAGTGGAAATGAATACAGGAAAATTCCTTCAAGTTGACAATCACTCTTCTCGAAATTTCTAAGTCCAACACAAACGACTTCAAAATCGGTTTATAAACTACGTTATTGCTGGGGATGACTAGTGGGAGTGCTTTTGCTGAAGTAAAGGGTACCTTACAAACAGTACACTCTAGATGGCAACAGGAGGTTGAAATTAAAAGCATGAAAAATGGAATTTTATAGTTATTGTAAATATTAAGTGCAAATTATTGTTACAAAAACAATTTTAAAAATTGCATTTACATTAAATAAAACTTTGGTTGTCTGCTATATTATAGCCTATGTAATTTTATTTCCAATTGACTGTATACTTATATACCACAATGACTATTCTTAATTACACAACTGGTAAAGAAATCAGGTAAGCAACAGAGAAAGAAGATACAATTTATCACTGAAGATGGTTTGGTGGCAGTGAGACACTACTCATCCACCAGGTTCAATAAATGTGGTACAGTAGCGCGACAGTTCTAAGAGTAGAATTCTGATGTCATTACAAAATTTTGTTTTGTATTCTATGTACTTCCCCATGAAAATACTGATCACATACTTCATGAACAATCACTAAAGCTAAAGATTACTTAAATTGGCTTTTGGAATATGTGTATAGATATATGCAGAACTTGCCTGCCATACACAGTTCGCAGAATAAAACTTCGAATTTTACAGCTCATTTTTGCTTTTTGAAGTGAAGAGTTCTATGGGCGCATTAAGCAATTTTTAGACAGAGGTAAATCTTCCCGTCACTGACATGCTATAACCTGTTGCATGTATGATATGTGTGTTGGATGCTTTTAGGGTGAGCAAAATCTTATGAGTTTGCATCAACAACAAGCTGTAATAGCAGCATATCCGTAGCTATAAGCATGGCGTGTTGTGTTTGGACAGCAGTGATAGTATGGATATACTTGTGTGTAATATATAATTTTTTTTTTTTTTTGTACAATGTTCTTTATACATCTGATTTAGATGGAACTTTCCAAATGTATAGTTTAAAACAAATAGAAAAATACTGTTTACATTTGATTTTAAAAAACCTAAACCCTCTCCTCTGCCCCCCCCCTCTTTTCTCATCTTAAATTCTGTCAACTTTGTTCATACAAACACATAGTTTTTATCCTATTTTTTGATAGTACTTAGCACACATATACGGCAAAACAAAGCGGTCTGGTAGCTCAGTGGTTAAGACGCTTACTTCCGAAAGTTCCTCTCTCGGTCACAGGAATTTTTGAGTTGTATATGATTATATGATCTACTGCACAACATTCCGTGGTTCTGATTCCACATTAAACTGTAGGCCTCTGAGAAAAGGAATTAGCCTGCCTCTGACACAATAGCCTGGTACATCTCCTTCAGGAAGATTCAACCAATCTTCCAGTTATGGACTAAGTTAAATTTTTAGTTTTTTAAGTGAAAACTTATTATAGCGAATTGGGCAATTTTTGGATGGGTAAAATCTTATCAGTTCATGTCACCAACATGTTAATGTTAACACTATACCTGTAGTGGTCTGGTGGCTCAGTGGTTAAGGTGTCTGACTGGGGAATGAAAGGTCCCTGGTTCGAATCCTTGTCTCGACCTTCACTTATAGCACAGCTTACAGTGTAATGCAAAATACAGCAGAACACTTCCATGGTGATTCCACTTTAAAACTGTAGGCCCTTTGTACCTGGTAGCACTACGAAGTTAGATAAGGGTGGAATGTGCAGCCAATAGGAACCCTGTCACCAGGTCATTACAACCACACGGAATTATTATTATTTAGTATACCTGTAGCTGTAAATATGATGTGTTGCATGTAGGATATTTATAGTTTTGAGTTTTCACTTCTCTTAGCAGTCCCCAGTGTGTGTATGACGGCACACAAAAATACAGAAACTCTAATTTCCCTTACAAGATTTTGCTGAAATCTCAGTTTGCATACTTTTCACATATTTGGATAACATTATCAAAAAATTGCCCATTTAATCAACAGATTTAACAATGCAAATGGGCAGTAATAAGTACTTCTTCCTTAATACAATATCGTTGTCAGTAATTCAACTGCCAACAGAACGAAGAAAGGCAACTTAAAAACTGAACAGTAAGGTTATTAACTTTCTTACTTCTGATTACTTGTTATGGTTTAAGTATAAGAAGAAACTGAAGTTCAATTTCTGACTGCTAATTAAAAAAAAAATTAACTTTTGTTCCAAAGGATGTACAGGAAACTTATATAAACAGATTACCATTGAAAAAATTTATGAATTGTTGTGTCAGCTTAAGAAACCCGAAAGCACAACTACCATTTGAAATCAGAGAACTACATTTATCTTTCAATGATTGCCATAAGTTACTGTCTCCACTGAAATCAGCCACCACCTTGTATATTGGAGCTATAGTTGTACATTTTGTCTTTTGAAATGATTAATAGCAAAATCCCTGAAACTTTGTTCCCCCCCATTGAATTTAAGTGTCAGCTTGATCTAAAAGGATGCAAATCATAATCATTAATATTATTTCTGCCAACAGAGGAGACTGAAACACTAGCATCTTGTTGCCGTGTGCAGTGTGTGGTCGCACATTCCGCCCAGAATCTCTACAGAAACATACCACAGTTTGTAAGCGTAATGCAACTAAGAAAAGAAAAACATTTGATTCGTCGCGGCAGCGTATACAGGGTACTGAACTGGCAGAGTTCCTGACCCTTTCGCAGATGCAGCAAAAAAAGACAGCAGATAAGAAAGCTGAAACCAAAAGACAACAGTCACATTGGAGGCAACATCATCTTGAATTCATGCGTGCCATTAGAGCAGCTCGTGGAGTGTCTACACCAGTTTCACCAAGGTAATAATAAATATATATATTAATGATATTCCTCTGTGGATAGTCATTTAATGTTAAAAAATTAAGTAATGTAAATAAAAATATGCAAATAACATTTTAATTTCTTTAAATGTAAGGTCAGCAGCTGTACTGACAAAACCAAAAGAGCATGAGAAATGTCCACATTGTGAAAGACATTTTGGACCAAAGGCCTTTGACCGACACATTGAATGGTGCCGTGAGCAAAAAGCTCGGATTCCTAAGTCACCAGCAAGCAACAAGGCCAAAGAAAGACTTGAAGCCAGAACAAAGGTAAGTAATGAAACATGTCCCTTTAATCAAATGACATTAGATAGCTTTAATTAAGTTGCAATTAATATTATTGCCAGGAACTGTGATGTAGTTAATTTTAAAGCAAATATTTCACTCTGACCACAAGAAATCTTGTGGAAATTTGTTCGATAATATCCACGGTTGAAGAGAATAAAGTCCCTCTAGAAATGGCTATCTCTATAAAACAAAACCCATATAAATTTCAAATAGAAAAACTCAGAAACTATTAAGCAGATTTTGATGGGGTTTTTACCATTTTAAAGCTTAGAATCTCAATTGATTTTTTTGGTATATCTTATGTTTGAATGATACATAACGCTGGAATGTTAAATGAAATTCTGAACATATGGTGACAAATACCAAAGATGGAACTATTAGATGTTGCATACTCCACAATAAACACACAACTAGAATGTCTCTGACCGTAGCCTTAAATGAAAGCAATAAAATCAGTTTAAAATAACAACTATTTTGCACGCTAAACAAAACTTAAAATATTCTTTCCTTAAATTCGAACCGAACGCAAGAAGCTTATAACGAAAAAAACAACAGAGATCCTCTTTGATCACAAGCTCTGCCAGCACAATTACAATGGCTATTGTATTTGGCATTCTGTTCACAATAAAATGGCAGCACAGTTTTTAGCTCCCTGAAACAAATACTTTTTTTCATATCTCGCTTAGTTCTGAATACTTAATATACAATTCTGAATACCTGATATTCAGCTGTACAGGTACCGAATACATTTTAATTTTGTGCTCCAATGCCACATGAAGTAACTGAATAATAAAATTTCTAGCTCTCAGTGCAGATGAGACAGCATAATGAGACACATCAATATTCGATACTGTGAAAACTCTGGCTAAATCGATTCAGCAGTTTTCAGGTAATGGTAGATTATTCATAAAATAAATGTGTCACAATGTCTTAAGGCATACGTTAAATTTTAACATTGACCCCAAGCCTTAAATTTCGAAAATCTATTCAAAATCTGTATTTCCTGTGCGATGTTGGAATAAACACAGTTTCCAGATACATATTTATGTATGTGGTATCTATTAATACGGTCAATGTTTCAATTTTCGAGCACCAACATTAGCAGACGTAATTACTTTGAAATATAACCTGGACTAAAATAAAAACTGACATTCTGCCTCAAAGCATCCAAACCACACCATTCTTAGAACTGTGCTCCTAAATCACCATTTAGTTTAGTACCGGAAATCAATGAAGCTTGGTGTGCATGAATCTTTTCGGAACAATAAAAATAGTGGACAGGTAAATCAACTTCAACCCACTCCTTTCTTGGTAGGGTGAATCAGGGTTTGCTTTAATTCCAGAAATGGATGGCGTGAATTGTATTGAACTTGGTACACATTTCTCATTGCGTGAATAAAAATGTTGTATGGGTAAATCAACGCCAACTAGACCAGGCAATGCTGGGAACTCTGCTAGTATCTCAACTAAAGTGTAGCACAGAAAAAAAAATTGGGAATTCCTGTTAAGTAGGTCTTATTCACCCCCCCCCCCCCAATTAATTAAAAACAACATGCTTATACTAAGTCATCCTTAAGGTATATAACATACTGATCAATTAGCATTAGAACAAAGATGTGGTTAAAATGACTTGGGGAGGGGGGGGGGGATCAGAACAAAGAAGGAGTCAAAATGATTTTTTGAAAAAAAAAAGACATTGCCATTGTATGGTGCATTTTGATTCACAAAATATTTTCTTTCTTCTATATTGTAAATATTTCTTCTAGTCTGCCAAGAACAATTAAAAAAAGTACAGAAGTAACACTGTGTTCAGTAAACCCTACGATGTGCATTGTAATGCAGCAAAAATAGTTCTTATCTGAGTAAAATTGTATTTAATTATTGGAATTCTTTGATCAGGTGGCTGTCTTTTACCTTATTACAATAAGATTTTCATAATTATTATTATTTAATATTTGTGATAGTGAACATGTCCTGGTGGAAATATCTTTACTCAACTGCCTTTGAGTTCCATAAACTTTTATCTTCATTTCTTTCAGCATTTCAGGTAAATTGTTCAACGTTTATCCCAGTTCCCAATTACCTTACCTACAAAAGAGAATTTTTCCACCCTCTTATGCCTGAAATCAAGTGCCAGCTGATGGATATGACCAACTTTTCCCTTCTTGTTGTGTCATGTGAGTTCTGCAGTCTTTCATATTTGTTTTATTTGGGGACAAATATCTATTCTTACCACTTCTTTGAACTGATTCCACCTACTCCCTACTGTGCGAGTGTCTTCTCTCCAAACACTGAACCTTTCCATGGTAATACCTATTCAATTCTGAAATTGTTATAATTACACCTATATTCTATATCTTCCTTGGTTACTGATTTACTGTACTGCCTTACATCCATTTTAACTACCACATAATCACTCTGTCACTTGTCACTCCACAATATTTTCATCATGCTTTATAAGTGTCCAGCATATTTTGCACTTTGGTGTTTTGTTCCACCATTTATATAAAACCTTCTTTCCTCACTTTTCAGATCTCTGCTTTCTTGTGTTAACTATTATAACCACTTTACCATTCCTCCATAATCTGAACATGTGGCGGATCCAGGTTTTTGGTTTGGGAGGGGCTTTAGTGGATTTTGGTTTTGGGGGAGGGGCCTTGAGTTGATCAGGGGTAGGCTTTATAGTAATGCTGCCCTTAAAATATTGGTAGAGCTTAAAAAAAAAATTCTCCAAAATTATGATGTCGGGGGTGGACCTAGATACTTTTGGGAGGGAGTTGAGCCCCCTTCCCACCCCCCCCTCGATCTGCTACTTTCCTTTAATATAATCTTTGTAGTTCGCTGCCAGCAGCAAAACCGCGAAGATTATATTGCAGCAACACACCGGGAAAAGCTTTGTGATATGATATTTATTTCTCCCCAATAGTTTCATCTTGTTCATTCAACCTCCCACCTCTATAAGTAACTATGTCCCATATCTTTTCCCTTATTTCTCCCTAAAACTCTCCAGCAATTAATGTTGATCTGTGTATGTCAAGTAATTCTAACCAGTATGAATATCTCTTATTAATTCCTTATCTCTACAGTGCACTCTATAACCTTCTCACAAAATGTCATAGGCTAACACCCCATCCTTACTAAAATTATAATTATCCTCCTTACCAAAATTATAATTATCCGTGATAAATATACATATATATCTATACTATTATAAGTCAGCAAGCTGTGTGTGTCTCTTTATTTGAACAGAAGCCGCACACAAACTACTGCAGCAATTTGGATGGGGTTTTCAAATTTTTAGAACTAATGGAGCAAGTCAAAATCTGCAAAAATAGCTAACGACTTATATGTACCATGGGAAGGAACAAGCAATTAAAAACCTTTTTATATGGAAAATTTTGGGCCGCGGATCATCATACACTTTCAGACACTCACTCCTTTCCCAAGAATCTGACAAAACTAAGGATTCCATTTTATTTTTTTACTTTTGTTATTCAGTTTTCTGTACAGCAGTACTCTAAAATAAACGGAATACGTAAATCAAACATAATCAGCATTTATTTACATCGTAGCAGGTCAGTTGTCATGTGAAATGCGTTAGATTCCTAATGTGGTGGATATATATTGTCTTTGGTAGAGAGTTAAACAGTTTGTCTCTGGTACAATATGTCTTACATGATCGCTAAAGGAAGTACAATAAACATTATTACGCCAATATTTCTTCCTTACTTATCATTATGGATATGAAATTCAATTGCTGTTTTGTTTTTTTTTAAAGAAAGATGTCTTAGAAAAATGCTAAAAGGTACCAATACGTAGTTTTTCCACAGTAACTTCTACAGAATTGCCCATATTTCGATCAACTTTGTCGGTTAATGTATATTTGGTGGCTCTCATGTAAAAATATTCTTAAACATGTGTACAAATTTTGGCTGCTGTTCAAACCACAGGCAGTAAAATAAACTGTTCTTTCTATAAAATAACTTCATAACCCTGATTTTTGAATGTTTATCTCCATATGTACAATTCAGTTAATGACGATAGCAACATGCAACCAATGAAATTAAAATTAACTAGGCATCTTAACAGCTTATGAAAACTAGATCCATTATGCCTTATGCTATAATATAGCCATTCTGGTCCAGGTTGCGTTTCAACCTAATGACAAACTTGGCTTCTGTCACATACGCGTTAATACATTCACTGATTTGCTATCGAATCTTGCCGTGCTGGAGGTACTTATATGCTACTGAAATAATAACATCAATAATACTGCTTTATGGAAAGCAAAGAGAATTTAAAATAATTCATATCCTGATGCTACATCGCATTATTTATAAAGCTAAATCCATATTCTCTCTTATGTTTCAACAACTGTCATCATGGTCCAGGCTGTACTTCAACTGAACCACAACCTCAGATAATATTGACATTTGAAAATCATAGCTTCAGTCAAACACGCATTAACCCCTTAATGCCTGAATTAATTTCTAGTTTAGGAAAAAAATAAAAAAATCACATTTTGAGCTCAGTATTGGTTTGTTAGACCATACAGAATGACAAATGTAATAAATGTTTTACGTAATTGGTATAATTAGGTATGTGTCAAATTTGGGACAACAGGCATTTGAGAAATAAAAGACTTTCAAATATTCATTGATGAAAATTTTTTTTATTGAATTTTCTCATAAGATTGAATAGGAAAAAATAATTAACATATGTTTGAATTACATTTATGTTTATGTCTAAGGCCAATGCATTGGATTAAAATTACTCTCTCATGAAATTGCCTAAAACAATTTGAGTTTTTGTTCAGGTAAAGGTGAAGATTGCATTTTGAACACATAATAACTGTCTGCTCTTTACAGCTGGGCTTGCCTAAAACAATTTGAGTTTTTGTTCAGGTAAAGGTGAAGATTGCATTTTGAACACATAATAACTGTCTGCTCTTTACAGCTGGGCCTTTTGCATCTCTGCCTTTCTATTACACAGGGCCAATGACCTACTCCATCAGTACGGGTAGACTTATCGGGGACTGGTTTCGTTGGACCCCGATGCTTCTTACGTTGAATTTCCGTCTCCATGCTTACTGAGGGCCTACCTCTCTTCTTTCTTGTCATGTCTTTTCCTTGCTTGCAGAGAGCATCTGCTATTCTGGATTTGAATGCCAGAAGATCATTTTGTTTTTGACGAGGAATTCCCAAAGCATCACAGTCACTTCGATACAAAAACCAACAATTCACCATGACAAGATCCACAAAGTGAAAAAACAATCTCTGAAAATATTTTCTTGATTTTATGAAAATCCTGTAATACGAAATTGAAGCATCAAGCAAATCCACCCCTCCCATGAATGTATTATATATTGTAAAAATGCTAGGTCATGATACCTGAGTGTGTGTTTTTTTGCGTTCTGTCCCATCTTTGTATTGCACTAACTGGATGAGCAGATGAAAATGTACTGGCAAGAATCATACCTCTGTTGTCAAACCATTTTACTGCTCTGACCTCTACCCCTTCCACTGTAGCCTCATATTCTTCAGGTTGCTATCAGTAGAAAACGGACAACGTGTAGAATCTGCTTCAACCGGCACTGGGGCTCGAAAACATTTTTTCTTCCATATATAAGGGTCAAATTGGTATGATGCGAATTTGCGACCATCGGCATTAAGGGGTTAATACATACACTATACCGTGAACAAATCATTACATTTTGGAATTATTCATATGTGGCTGAAATAATGGCATTAGTAATATGGTGATTTGAAAGCGCAGGAAATAAAAATAATTATCAACGTGTGATACCACATAAGATTACTTTATCCACATAAATTTATATTTTATATCAAAAATAACTGATTGTACTAACACATCATAAAAATAAAACCAATATCCTAACAGCAAAGGGGGGAAAAAATTTACTACAGAAAATTAAATTGGGATTGGGAATCACTGGATGAAGGTAGGAGGGTGAAGGGAGTGCTGGGAATATACAGGGCATGGTCAGATATTGGTCAAAGAATTAGGAATAGTGCACGTAAGGGGAAATACGACCATGACCACAAGCTGGCGCTCAATTTCATGCATAAGGGAGCAGGAAAATTTTCTTTTGTTGGTATGGGTGTCAGGGATTGTAACAAATTACCAAGTGAAGTAATGAGTAAGAAATGTACCAAAAACGCTTAAGGAATTTAAAATTTGTAAATCCGAAAAATGGGTGAGGGATTTAACACACCAATTATAAAAGAAAATGTTAAAAAATAATAATAATAATAATTAGATGACTGGGAGAATTGACACTGGAGTATTAGCTCCATTGCAATTAAATTAATAATAATAATAAATTGTGCTGCCCTACGTATCAGCATTTAAAAATGGCACACAGAGGCATTACAGTGACCAACCTACTAAGTAAGGTAAGGTAACATTTTATTTCTCTTAAAGATTGTTACACCTACTTCTTTCTCGCCATAATCATCTTTACAAATTAGTACAGTTAACTTTTCAGATAGCTTTTCTACAGGGCGTTCGCCGGGAAACGCAACCCACTGTTAGCGCTACAAGGAAGAAACTGCTCCCGGCGAGCGAGCGGTCAGCTCCCGGCATTGTTCGACCGTCGGCCGCGGACTATTTCATAATCTTGTGTGCTAAGCATTTAAATGTGACGTAATTCATTAGCTTACCTTATAAAAGATGCTGGAAGTGTTGACACTCTTGTGTAATGCACATTTCACATCTTCTTAACATATTTCGAGACACACGCTGCCCTAACTGACTTAATGATTTTTTTGGGTGACTGTTCTAGTCGAAAAGCGATATCGTAAATTTTCTCCTCTGTGAGAATACGGTTGACCGACAGTCTCTTTTTGTTAAAAAATGAACCCGTTTCTCTTACTTTTTTAACCAGACGCAGAATTGTTGATTTGGCTGACAGTAAAGCGCCAGGAAATTCGCGACGAAATTTACTGCGACACTTTTTAAACGACTTCTTCACATATGTATCGTAGAGAAATATTCTTTGTTGCAAACTGTAACGTACCATAATTTTACTCACACTCAAACACGGTACAGATTAATAAGAGTATGAAGCCCCAAACCAGCCAAACCGCAAAGAAACGTTTATTCACAGCACTGATTAATAAGAGACTGAAGTCACAAACTATCTACAATGCAAAGAAACCGTTCTTAACAATGTAAGGGTCACTGCACTGCACTGTTGGGGCAGCGGAGGTGTTAAACAGTGCGGTGATTCACGGTGCCGTGTGGCGGAAACTGCTGGCTCCAATGACCGAGCAAGTTGCCGACGGCAACAGACTGGGAGGGTAGCGTTTTCCGGCGAACGCCCTGTACTATTTAATAAATTGTATAACATTAAAATATAAATGAAACAAAACTCTTGGACATCAGTATGAAAACCGAACGTAAGGCAATAACTAAAACAAAGGAAAGTTTTTAGAAGACATTTAGAATTCACTCCTCTCAACATTAATATTTGGTAATAGAATAAAATCGGTAAAGAGTTAGAGTTTTTACACATACCAAAGCAAATGCGCATGAAGCAGCGGGCAAATGCTAGTATATATATATATATATATGGCAGTCTCCGGGTGCACCCACCTCTCATAATGTTCTCTTGTTGAAGAAGGGTTTTTTCCCGAAAATTTCTTTATTATTTGTGTTTGTGTCTTTTCTGTGTGTTCGCGCCCCACATCCATCATCTAAAGGTAAGTGGTGGCTCATTTCCCTATCCTAATTTGATTCCTTTCCGCTACTTAGCATCTTTTTTTCATTGTTATATATATATATATATATATATATATATATATATATATCCTTCAGGCTACCAAACTGTAAAACTTTATCCATCATACACATGCCTAAAACCATGAAATACCTCCTAATATTGTATGGGAAACCCTTTTACTCAGGGAAGTGCAACAATCTGAATTGTATGAAGTCTCATGCAGAAATAGTAACCCTTGCTTCCTCCATAATTACGAAATTGTTGCCAGTGCAAGACATTGTGCACAAACTAACCTATCAACATGCCCCAGATATTACCAGTTGGGTTCACGTATGGTGATCTAGGTGACTATATCATTCTCTGGGTTTGCGCCAGTGGTCTCGAACCTACCGATTTTTAAGAATTTCTACTGATATGGAGTCGGTCCTAGCCTGCCCTACTGAGATATAACCATTTTTCCACGATTTATGAGAATACATAGAAATTTTCCCGAATTTTTTCCCAATTTTACATTTTCATGTTTGTAACCCACGTTTTACGTGGAATTATTCGATTGATTATATGAAGGTAGTAAGTTACCTGTTGCAAAATGTTCCGTATGTGTTGTCCACTTTCATATTTACTATTTTATCACTGCACCATTCATCCACTAATGCTGACTGCATATTCTCACATTTTAATCTTATTAAAACAAAACTGCCAAATAGACTGTCTGCTGAATCAATCACTGGTGTATTACATACAAAAAACCTGCTTAGTGATGGTAATTGTTATGATTTTGAAATTAATTAAAAAATCACAGTGCCTATGTCTAAAGAATATTGGTATGATCATAAAGACTGTAAAAATTAAGCACATTTATGTTTGTGTTTCTATTTGACTGAGATTAATTATTTTTTGTTAAATAACTTAAAATTAACGAATTGCAAATTATTAAGTCTGTTGTGTGTGTTATTTTAAGTACTGACTAGTGCTTAATTCTGGAAATGAAGGGGGGTTTTTTTTAAAAAAAAAAAAGTCTGGTATTAGTTTCAAATTTATAATATATCCTGTAATTTCCCTATTACCTGACAAAGAGAAAGAAGTTTAAAATAATGTAATGAAGTTTTAAATAAAGTAACTTGTATTTCATACTATAACTTAAAAAACAAAAAACAAACAAAAAAACAAAACAAAAACAAACAAAAAACCCTCACTGCCACCTTATGATTGCAATTTATAGGCTACTATGTGAAGCTAAAAAGGTAATATGAAAATCAAGCCCATCTTTGAATGCAAGTTGAAACCAAAATTTTCTCTCCAACTTTTGATGATTAATTTGTCGTTCAGTTGAGACAACAGATTGCCATCAATTTTTTGCACAGTTTGGCGTTAAATTGGTAGCAAGTCTTGAAGTTACAAGTCTGGTAGTAAAATTTGTGTCAAATTAATAGAAATTCTTTGACAGCACATCTTGCCCAGCAAAATGTGGTTATTTGCGTTGTATTTGTTTCATATACTAATTTTGGGTACAAATATACCGATATTAGTGGACAGATCAACCAATTTCTCATTTTGACGTTCAAGACCACTGGATTGTGCAGAACATTCTTCAAACCGATAGGAAATGATTTTCACCTGGTGAAACAGCATATTGTTGTTTGGGAACAAGAAGGTCACGAGCGACCAGTGGCGTAGCTAGGTCAACAAGGGCCCCGGTGCAAAAAATTTATTTTGGGCCCTCAGGTCAGACGGGCGACCTTTTTTTTGCTTTGTGTGCTGGTAGGGGCCCCCTGAACTGAGGATGAGGGCCCTTGAATTATTCTTTAGGGGCCCCTGAGCAGTGGTTGGGGCCCCCCTGAGCACAGCGAGGGCCCTTAGTGAGGGGCTCTTGTACTCTCAGGGGCCCCTTAGGCGACAGTAGAGCTAAAAAAAAAAAAAAAAAAGGTCGCCAGTTTGCCGTGAAGGCTCGTGGGGCCCTCTAAACTGCGCTTGAAGGCCCCTTGAGGTGCGCTTTGGGGCCCCTTGAGGTATGCTTGGGGGCCCCCTGAGCGTGAGGGCCCCGGTGCACTGCACCGCCTAGCCCCATAGTAGCTACGCCCCTGCGAGCGACTGCAAATGGACTCCAAGTAGCTAAACATAACAATTCCTAGTGAGTTCAGTTTGATTAGATGTCCCAGTCCATGCCATGTAAACAGAGCCTATACCAGGATGGAGCCTCCTCCAGCTAGCACAAAGCCTTCCCAACAACCTGGTTCCATGCATCTGGTGCCAAATACTACTCCACATTAAAAGTCTGTTAATTCAGAAAATGCAGCCATAATTATGTCAGAAAACCTTTCACTGGCTCACAAGAGCACAACTGAAAGCCGTGGCACAGCACACCACTTTATACATTTCACCTGTGGCACTATCCGGACATTTGAATCTTCTTACTCATGGCTTTTGGTACTTCTAATAGTCAGATATCTGGATCCATATACCTTCATTTTTCTCATGTTTCATCTTTCATACCAAAACCCTTTTATCTATATTTTATAAACCTTTACTATTATTATGTTAGCATATTTATTTTAATATCCCATTTGTCCTGACATGATCCCTAATTATATTTTTGTATTGCAGTGACTTCTTGTTATGCAGACTTACCTTTAACCAGATATTAATTTTAAAAACCTTATCACTTTGTCTTATATTTCTGTGCATTTATATTCTGTATTAACATACGTGCAGGGGTGACAGATAAGGTTGATTCCATTCTAAAAACGAAAAATATCTATCTTGTATACAGAGCATCCAAGAAGATTTCAGACAGTTAGAGATGATAAAAACTGTTCCAGTTCAATTGATTCAATAATTCTTGAGTTTTTCGAGCGATGTGATAACACACAATATCATGCAAAAATACAATGTTAAATGTTAAGAATACCATGATTTTTGTTTTGAATGTCTTGTCTAAATTTATTCACAGTTTCATAGTAGACTTCTGAAGTGATCACCATGCCACATTATATAAATTCAAACAGCAAAACTCGCTTGACACACTAAAAAAGCTTAGCCATCATCTTCTTCGCTGACAAAATTTGGAAGACTTTCTTCAGCTTGGATGGAGATCGGGTATGACGCCAGACCACTGACAGTTGTTTTGTTACACAATTTATGTACACTGCCAAAATTTCTTCACCAGTCACAATTCTCTTCAAAATATTTTCTCCTTCCTTGTCATAGCATAAGTGGAAGTATAAGACAGAGTCCAGTCATTTGGTTTCGTGGATCCAAACATTATCAGTACCCATTCAGTACCAAAAGATTTGTTTCTGGAAATTATGGCAGAATGCAATCAGTGACGGATATGATAAAGGAGCTGGAATGGGATTCATTGCAAGACAGGAGGAGGATGAGGAGGGTCATGGGAGTGCACAGGGCATATATTGGCAATGAGGCATGGAAAGATATTGCAATAGGTATGAAAAGTAGTGTATGGAAGGGAAAAGATGACCATGACCACAAGCTAGCACTCAATTTCAGGCACAAGGGTGTGGGAAGATTCTCTTTTTTAGGTAAGGGTGTCAGGGATTGGAATAAGTTACCAAGAGAAATGATGAATAATTTACCGAAAACTTTGAAAGAATTTAAAGATAAAATTTGTAGAGGGCAAATGTAGGTGGGTGCAGGATAGGGGGAAGGTGGGTTTGTAGGGAAATTGCCACCGGAGCCTGTGCTCCATTGCAATTAAATTAAATTAACTTCTGGCACAATATCGTACAATACTGTGTAAAATATTTGTGGGTCAGTTACAGAAAATGTTTGGTTTTCTTGAATATCCTCATCAATTTATTGAATTATCATTCCTGACAACAGAACGCCTGGCACTGTTCATCATGGATATTTGTTCTTCCACTTACGATCACTGTAGAACATATTCTGAACTCCAAAATAGAAATCAGTTTGTCAACATATCCTTGACACCAGAGATCCACCATTCTCTACCTCTCATAAAACCCCACCAGTAATTCTGCATACTGGATCTCCCACCCCATACCTCAGTCTTAGATAACAATTACCTTCCTCACCCTGATAAACTCATCACCCATAAAGCGTATGTCCCAAAAGAAAGGAGACTGATTTTCTGTAATTGACGCAACCCCCTGAATTGCAGGATAACTGGGTAGGATTCATCGAAGAGTAGTAGGAATAAAATAAGACCTCTCTTAGTAACCTCTGGGAGAGTCAAGGTGATGTTTTAGCCGAAGGTTGTTTTTGTATCATTACGGGAAGTTTGGGGCAACTAACGCCATCAAATTTTACAAATAAGTTAAGGTCACATTCAAAATGATGACAGAAGCTTACATAGATGATACTCCCTTCCTGCAATCAAGTTTTAGGTGGCACAAGGTGTTCAAGGATAATTGGGAACAATTGGAAGATGAGGAATGCTTTGGGAGGACATCGATCTCATAAATGAAAACCACGCTCATTTTCCTCAAAGGGAAAAGTTCACAAAGAGTTTATACCAGCCAGGACAAATGTAAATGCTGTTTTCCACAAAGCATTTGGTGAAGAGTGTCACCCAGACCTGTACAGAGATTTTTGATCACTGGCAGCTTCATCACTCACAACGCTATGGTGAGGGATTTCCTGGCAAATAAAAATGCAGCAAAGCTGCTGCAGTCTTCATACAGCTCTGATCTGTCACCACCGGACTTCTTTTTGTTTCTGAAGATCAAGAGGGTTCTGAAAACGCAAGGTTCAGTCTCCACACCTGAGATTCAAGCAACTGTGACATGAGTCTTAAAGGATCTTTAGGACTTATTATTATTAATTATTTTATTTATTCTAATTCATACTTTCATCATCTATGCATGTTCATTTTCTCATAATTAATTTTTCCCCATGCATATCATTTCCGCTAACATTGTTTTTGTCTCCCCCACTAACCTAGCTCTGTTTGTAACAGTCAAATACCACAATTCTTGTGGCAGGGTTGACCCCAAAGGGCCCTCTTGTGAGTTCCATCAGATGTTGCCTGAAATATTGTTTTTTGTGTGTTTGTGTAACGTTTTTGTTACTGCAATCCCCTTTGGTGAGTGATGAGTTTATTTATCTTTTCCTTCCATGTTATTTATATCTATACTATTCTAAATCTGCATCACACAAGAACTACTGGACAATTTAGCTCGAGTTTTCACATTCTGGAAGCTTATGCTATAACTTAAAATCTATAGTATATCTTAGGACATTACATGACTGGGGATGAAGTAAGAAATAATTCGTTTGTATCAAGAACAAAATAGGCATGATATACCATAGTTCATCTTAGATGAACACTCCTTTGAGATACCCACCAATGGTCATACTAAATACAGATAAACTCTCCACCTTTTGGATCAAGTTAATACTTTTTGATCATGTAACATTAATTATTTATTTATTCATCTTTCTGAAACATAGTATATTAGAATAAAGTGTCTTAAAATAAACAAAATACGTTAATCACATCAAAACAGTTTAACAAGCATAACAAAACTGTGATATTTAATTTACGGTAAACTTTTTTTTATGGTTCTATGCCGCATCGTCGCCAAGGTCATTAGAAGAGGGAAGGATAGGGAGCATGGAATGGGAAGGTGATTAGAGGGGGAAGGATGGGGAGCATGGAATGGGAAGGTATCTGGTCACAGCCTTTTAAAAGAATCATATCAGCATTCACCTGGAGTGATTTGGTGAAACCATGGAAAATCCAAATCAGGATTCCCAGATAGGGATTCGAACCTGTGTCCTCCCAAATGCGAGGCCTGTGTGTTACTGCTTACCCATCATGCACATTGAAGCAAGCATCTTAGTGTTTAATGTCAACACAAAAACCAGGTAGCATGCTGGTTTATTCATGGTTTGTTTCATATATGTGTTTAAAAAATTCATGTGGCGGGTTGGGATGTGACCACATCTTTCCCCTACTATATGTCTCACCTCTAACATGATTCAGGCTCATGCCAAAATATTGTGCAATTTGTTTGATTTTTTTTTTTTTTTACGTGGTTTTCTCGCCCTCCTGCCTTCACCTTTGGTAAGTGATGGGTATTTTTCCCCTATCATATTTAATTCTTAATGCCCAATAGCAGTTTCTTTGTTTCCATTATCCATAAATATGTGGTATTTTACTTATGTTTACTGTTAAGGAAATGATACACACTGTACATAAAATCCTTTTGTTATGACCTCAGGTATAATCGTAACAAAATTTAGTGAGTCGTAATTTCTTGCTCCAGTTTTCTGATATATTGTACACTATAATAGATGTAAAAATGCAGTGGGCAAAAACTTCATAGCATGTTGTTGTTTTATTCATGGTTTGTTCCATATCCTCATTTTTTTTATTTAAGCTAAGTGTTATTGAAATGACGTATTACATACTCCACGAAAAATCCTTTTGTTACGTATGACCTCAGACATAATCCTAACCTAGCTGTATGCTTACTGACATAACAATTGATAGTGTGTGGATTTTTAATGTACCTCTACATATTAATATTGATAATTTTTCATGTGGCTTTATGAACAATTCCTAACTTAATTTTTATATTTCATAAATTATTTTACATTAAAATCTAAGTTAAAGGGGGAAAAATGTATTTTTTGATGTTAATATGCAAACAGAACCTAAGGTAACTAAAAAAGAAAGGAAAGTTCTTTGTTGACATTTACGTTTTTTGCTTGTCCATGTTAACATCTGGTACCAGAAAAAGGGGGGGGGGTAAGGTGCCAGCCCTGGGCAAATACAGTAGGCTTCAAAACAGCACGACAAATAAAAATTACTGACAAGAGAACCACCAGTTACCACATTTGAGGCCAGACAAGTACACACATTGAGCATTGAAATTTTTGGGTTTTTGTCCCTTTGCCAACAATAGGTTAGGTAGCTGCATAACTGTGCATGGCATCTATCAAGAGGCTCAGATAGTTGATGGGCGGTTGGTCGGAGATAAAAATCAGCATGGGTGGGAGTTGAAAAAGCGTAAACCTGAGCATTGTAAAATTAGAAGCTATATGATGGGAACAAGTAGTATGCAGACAAAATGAGTTAGCAGAAAATATGGTCCAGTTAAATTTTTTCAAATAAAAATTCAAATATATAGGTAACAATGAAAGGAAAGAAATGCCGTAAGGCAATATTTACATGTAAAAGAAAGGGAAAAAACACCCAACACTTACCAAAATTGAAGGGAGGAGGGCAGCAGCAGCACACAAACAGAGAAAATACAATATTTCGGGTGAAAAACCATTTTTAAAGTTAACAGAGGTAGGTGGCTGGGCTTGCGCAAGACTTGTATTCAAAAATTCAAATATATTATGGCTATGCTGAGTGGGAAGAGAAAGAGGGAGGGGGGAAGGGATTGGATGGAAAAAAGGAAGATTATTGGGTGTAAAGTACCAGTGGCTATCTGGTACCCAGTTTGTACTAGTAAGCCAGTTGCTATCCGAGTTCAGAGTAGCTACTTTTGTTTGGGAGAACTCTGATAGCACAGACGATGAAGCAAGAATTAAAGTTTTTGGCTCCATGTGTAGTGGCTTGAAAAGATACTGGATTTTTTGATTCTGAGTGAATACTGTCTGTTATTGGCCATTCAGTCTTATGGCTAATGGATTGGTGGTCAAACCTATGTATCTTATTTTATTTAATCATTGAATCTTTGCCTTGGGAAGTGCATGTGACAGTTGTATTTGAGTAGTAGTAGAGTCCAGTAACCATCATCTGGTTTCAATTTACTGTAGTATCATATATTCTATTTAATCTTTCAGTATTTTGTTTAGTGTATGCGACAGTTGTATTTGAATGGTAACAGAGTACAGTAAACATCATCACTTACAAAGTTAGCTATAGGGATGTAGATAGATTTTATTTAATCTTTGATTATTTGCTGTGGTTGTCTAGAGCATTTGACAATTATATCAAAGTAACTGCTAGGTACAATAACCACTATCTGGTTTAAATTTACCTGTATTGCCATTGTTAGTTTTCGTTTAAGCTATGACTATTGGCTGTGGGCAATTAATGAACTGCATCTGTGCCCTTTCAAATTAGCTTGTGAGAACAGTGTGCTGTTTGAAACACATGGATCGTTCGTTCTTTCATTAACACTTCAATTTTTGTTCTTGTTTTATAAGATGGTATGTATAGAAATGGTGGTTGCTGTATGGAGATGCAGATGGCTTATCTGTGCACCCAGCTTGTAGCTTTGTCAATAAAAGTGACACAGCTGGAAACTGCCAAAGGAGAGTGCAGCAGATGTAATACAGGTGTCACTGTTTGAAGTTAGGCCACTCCTACCAATCATTGTACCTGCAATCGAGGGGCAGAGAAGTTGGAAGCTATGCTGCTGTCCCCTGACAGTACTCACATATAGTTTCTGGACATCAACGCATATGCGGGAGCAGTCGTACAAGCCTGTATCCCAGGAACATGATCTCGTACCACTGTCCAGCCAGTTTGATGTACTGTCTGAGACTGATTCAGTTTTGCAATTGTCATCTTGTAAGTTGGCAGCCCCCAGCTCACTAGGCCTGAGCAGCCACAGAAGGGTATTCTAGTGGTCAAAAGCAGGTTGGGGATGAAATCTAGTGTCCATTCATAGCCTGATCCGAGATGTAAAACAGGCCATCCCAAATGTCACTGAACAGACAAGTGTAGCCAACTGCAGATTATGGTACATGGCACCAATGTTGCTTTTTCACCTTGGATTGGAGGTTATCCTCTCTTCATCCAAGAAGCTTGCTAAAAATAAGAATACAGTAGCTGAGCTAACTGTTTGCAGCATTTTCGATAAAATTGACTGTGACCTCTGGTTCAGAGCTGTGTTGAGGAGCTGAATTGGAGACTACAATGTTTCTGTGATAAACTTGGCTCAATCTTCACCCTAGGGTTGAGTCATGAAGGGCTTCCTTGAATCGATCAGGTGTACCCTACAAAAGTGAATTGGCTACACAGGTGACATGGGAGTGCTTTGGGAGGTTAGGCTGAGGAAAGTAGTCCCAGAACTTGAAATAAAATTATATGCAACCCAAATAAGCACAACAATGCATGTTACGAATATCCAAAGCTAAAAGTTCTCATGGTTACCTGTAGAAGGGTTTGTAACAAATAGCCTGAACTAGATGTAGAACTAGAAAGCACAGAAGCAGACATCGTAAAAGGTACAGAAAGTTGGTTAAACACGGATATAAATTCTGCAGGCTTTTTAATAACAGCATCAATGTTTTTTGTAAGGATATATTACAATCCCATTGTAATAAGCAGACTATTCTTTTGAGTCTGAAATAGGTAGTTTTAATATTTTATTCAGTCAGTAGTTTTTTCACACTCATAGCAAATGCTGGTAAGTTAAACTCGCAGCAAGAATGCTGAGTTGCTGACAATTAACATATCATTGGAGTCAATGGATAGTTTAACCTATAATAAATCAGTCACATAACTTTATCTATTTTAACATACCTAAACAATAATATAATACTAATGCCCACAGTGTTGACCACTGTACCCTAATCCATTACAGAATTCATGTCAGTCTCAGTCACCCTCCACACCATGGGGACGGTGTATTTATAGTGATTACTAAATACCTCCCATGTAACAAAATATATGTTGATACAGTCTGTGAAATCATATGAATCAAGCTCAGTGTAGCCAGCACAAAATTTGTGATAGCCTCCGCCTTCACCAGACACAGATTGTTTTTTTTTTATGGTTTTACACCTCGTGATGTCGATTGTTAGAGGTGGGAAAGGACTGGGGGCAAGTAACAGGAAGGAATTTGGCTATGGCCTTTTGAAGGAAGCATCCTGGCATTCACGTGGAATGATTTGGGGAAACAATGGAAAACCCAAATCTGGATGCCGAGACAGGTATTTGAACCCACTTCCTCCCGAATGTGAGACCATAGCATTACCACTCACCCGCTCAGTGAGATGCAGCTGTAACTATTGCCAAGACAAGTGTAAATAATATAGCTCCTCAATTTTCAGATCATGTAGGGAGGTAACTTCAACTGGCCATACGTGAACTGAACTAATTATGTTCTGTTACCAATGGCAGAGGAAAAACAGCCTGTAAAACCATTTTTTACCTTTTCTCAAGTAATCTTGAGCAGCTGATTACCGAACAAACATGGTAAACATTTTAGATATTCGTGTTACAAATAGGCCTGAATTATTCATGGACATTTCAGGAACAAGTGATTACAAGGCAGTAATTACTACATTAAAATTAATAACTTGGACGCAAAAAGAAAATATTTACAGATTCAGGAAGGCCTTACTCCCAAAAATCCATGTGCCCCAAACCTGTATCTACTTCATAATATCCTCAAGCTAAATAATCCTCTTCTTTTATGGGTCTCCCAAAAAATGCATCTCGGCCTTGGTGGACTAGTATCTACAACCCATAGTCAGCTCCCCTTGCGTATCAGAGATATACAACACATCCTCCTCCACCCTGCCACAGTTCCAACACCATTTCCTCCTAGTGACACAATCTTGGCGAAAACAGATAGATGCATCTTTGTACACCAACATTACTTGCTGCCATGCGCTCAGTGCAATAGCACATTGCTTAGATCAGCCCTCTACCAGCAGGACAAGGAACGGGAAGAATTTCTGCATGGCTTTTTGTAGGAAGCATCTCAGTCTTTCAATGGCAAAATATCAAACTTGCAGCACTGAAATGATTGCTTGTGTGGCTTTTTATGTGTCTGCAACAGCTATATTTAAAAGTCCATCTCAAACGCATTATGACTCAGTTTCACAAATGATATTTTTGTACTCTGGAGACTTGGTAAAAACAACCTTGATAGCTCCCTGAAGAACCTTAATTCCCATAGTACCCTAAAGTTCACATGGTCACAATATCAGACCACATAGAAAGAATTATTTAGTTGAATTTATGTACCTACAAATTATTTTTATTCTGTCAATTTATTTTACTAAAACCATTGTTAAATATGCTTATTTCATGGTATTTTCACAGAGTTTATAGATTCATTAGTTAGCTCCTGTAAATCTTGAAGACATCAGACTGTATGTGATGTCACTATAAACTTTCCACATTTCCTGTGTTAATAGCTTTTTAGATATAAGGGTGTGTTACCCCCTATGCATATCATCATTTAAAAGAACACATCTTTGGGTCAATTATTAGAGTTTAATTAAAATGATGGTTATGGGACAATAAAGTTGAACACGCAATGAATTGTCCTATCAGTATGGAATTTGGTGCACCAGTTCATTAGGCAGTACCATTCAAGAAAAAGTGTGCAATAAAGCAAAATAGAAACATACTTTAGACATAATGTTATGTGATAATTACCATAAGTGACAGTGTCAGCTCATCACTGGCAGTCATTTGTAAACATCTTTGACAGCAGTATCTTAGTGCCGTATGTTGTAACAACATGTTTCGAGTTTTTGATCCTGGCTGCATTTCAGTCTAACTACATCTGGCTATGTCATCCTCATGTGATAAATAGCAGTAAAATCCAAAAGTTTAAAGGCACTTGGAAACATATTACCATAAATACCCTGCATCAACCACACTTTTCATTGTAAAACATTCACTGCCATGCTGAATGTACAAGCATACCACTGTCTTAGTAAATAAATATGTTGGCTATACACAAAAACATCCTACAGTGAAATAAAGGTGAAAAAGTTTGAATTTTTTTTATTATATTAGCACTAATTGACCTTATCCTGGCTAGATTATTCTGCATTTGTTCACAATTTTTCATCACATCCTATTTTTCAGAGTTATGTCATCTGCAATCAGCCTAACCTGTGACAAAATCAACTATTGAATCATTCATTAAAATAATGGACAGCAATGTTCCCAACACACTTTACAGTAGAACTCCTATATTCACTTCCCCCTCCCTCCTCCAATATTGTATTTCCTACCTTGACTCTTGTCATTTTTAAAAACTCCTCCACCCAGCCTTCAATGATCTTACCATTACTTACAATTTCATGGCTAACTATGTTAAATGCCTTGGAAAAATACATATGAATAGTAATTAAGTGTATAGGGATATTGCAACTAGGAAATTACAATTGGTTAATAGTATTAAAAAAACTGAGATTCATGTGAATCCATGTAGCTTACTGAAAAAAAACACTTTTCCTCTCAAATTTTTCTAATGCAGTTAACTAAAAGACTCTCCAACAACTTTCCCACCACCTAAGTCAGACGAATAATTCTCAGCTCTGTTTGTGTATCCCCTCTTCTGAAAAGATCCTGTGCAAAGTACAGCCAGTAGAAAAATCTGTTATTTCAGGATGAAAATGTGATTAATGCATTCATTAGGCATTACTATTCATGAAAAAGTGTACACAAAGTCAATATAACAGGTAGGACAGAAGTAATACGATGCAAATCCTCGGGTTAGGGACAGTATTAGCTGAAGTGTAGCAGCTATCATTATTGTGAATATGCTCTTCCTCATGCGGTACACATGTTGATTTTCAAGGAATTGTATTGGCAGAGGGTGTGGTTAGGTTGAAATGCAGCATGGACCAGAATTGTAGGGTGTTTAGTGGATTTTGAGTGAATAAGATTGCTGACATACAAAATTCTGGCTATAATGTCATCACAGGTGGCTTGTAACATCCATTGCTGCTAATTCAGAAATATGTATAATATTGTTGTGTTTACGTTCAGTGGCAGCCTGGACCAGAATGACTACTAATATTCCACGGTGCTTAGTGGGTTTTGAGTGAAGAAGACAGTGACCACACCAAATTCTGACTATAATTACATCACAGGCGGCTCAAGACATCTATTAATGCAAAGCCAGTAATGTGCTTAACTGTATGTTTTGGCGTCAATTCCACTTTGTTACATATTTTAGGGCTTTTGAGTACACTTGTCCTTAAGTGCCAAGGAAACAGTTAGCAGTATTTTCAACCCGAATTAACAGATTTTTCTACTGGCCGTACTTTGCACAGTAACCGATCCTGCTATAAACACACATCCAGTTTTTTGTTATATATAACACCAGATATGAATCATTCTAAATAATGTAAGATCGAAGTTTATAAATAAACTTTTCTCAGGCTTCCAGCTGTGTTAAGATGCCACACTTGTGGTACATTTTGAAGGCCTCATTTTCAACCAAATGTCAATGATAAACTGTTTGTAATTGACATTTGGTTGAAAATGAGGGCTCAGATAGACGCCTTCGAAACGAGTTATGGCTGGAAGCCCAAAAAGAGTTTATTCATTATACATAATGCTTCAACTTATGAGTGTAGACGACACTTGGATCTTTCAAAATTAAAAAGCATGACCCATAAGGATTTTCATTTCCTAACCTCTACTACATTTTTTAAAAGTTGTTCCCTTTTGCAAGAACAATAAACAACAAATTCAGGAAAATAAATGTTGAACTCTAGTCCAGAAAAGCCATCATGTTGTTTAAATGTGTAGTATTCACCTTTAAACATGCGATTTTAATTCTTATTTTTTATGGAATCTAATAAATAGAACCACTATTCAATTTGGAAATATGTCATAACAGGAAGAAAAACTAAAGGCACATAACTTTTGATAGAAGATGATATTTTCCTGTTCTTTAGCCAGAAACCAAACACCAAGAATTTATTAGCTATTCTGTATATGAGTGGGGTAACAGACGGATATTGAGCGCAAGCCTCAATTATACTCCTAGTTACATACCTTCATAAGATCCTAAAGTTGTGAAGACTTTTCCAGTAGAGAGGCAACTGCTAACCTCACATTAACAGACAAAAACAACATTCAAAAGAAATTGCTACTGCTTAAAGCTATTTTATCCTAGATGGAAAATATTGTTGCTACTGGATAAAATATTATAGTTCCTGTACCTTTAACACTGCCTCTATTTTTCAGCGCATCTTTAACTGTCTGGAAATTCTTAACACAGTTTCACATTGAAGTGTTTTGACAATTTCACATCTTGAATCAAACATAACCATTTCTTTATACAGCTGGTAAACACCTATGCTGTTTGGAGATAAAATTTAAGACGTGTAAGAAACAAAAAACACGCAAAGTAACAGCATTTAAAAAATTCATAGATTTAATTTAAGTATATTCCTTATGCGTTTCTCAAACAGTGTACCGCGCCATGAACCAACGATATCGTTTTCTGTAAAGCCAATAATACGTTGCCTTCTTACTCAAAGATAATAGTGTACATACATTTCCAAAATCATAAATTTAAGGACGGTATGATTTACCTTAACAAACTGAAAAATATAGTTTATTGTCTTAGCGAAGATTTCTAAACAGTAAACTCAATTTTGAGACCATTACAATAACCGATGGCATTAAATCAAGAACGCAACGCTCTGTCAACTTGTATGAATAATTAAAAAGGCAATGCATTTGGATGGCTTTATTTCTTATTTCACTTCATTCTCTGAAGCATCTTCAGCCGTTCTATTTGTAGAGTGTGTATACACGTATTGATTTCTTATGTTACAATTTACGCAACAAAATTATGGGATAAATGTAAAGTTACTTACTTTGTCGGAATGATATAGCTTAATTTTATTAAATTCAGTTGTAATGGAACATCTGACCCAGTGGATATTTCCATACTCAGTTACTTTCCATTACGAAAATTTTCTTCAATGATATTTTAACAATGATATACACACGTATAATACTAGACTGACACTATACTTTCGCCGTTTACGAATTTTAATATAAATTCTTTCAGTGTGTTTGAAAAACTTTTCAGCATTTCCCTCCATAATTTATTCGCTCATATTCATAAGAAAATTTTACCACTCCCTTATTTGTAAAGCTAATGTGTGATGAGTGGGTGAATTACTTTGCATAAAATTGGGTGCCGGTAGTTATGATGTTGTTTTACGTCACTGCCTGATGACGAAGTTAAGTTTACTGCCTCGACCGACACTTTTTTTATATGAATGTTTGGTGATTAAAAATGTAAGTTGCTTTCTTTTTTTAGTGTTGCTAACTCGCGACAATTAGCCCTCTTCGAGAGCTAAATATTTTTCGAGATTCAGCCCTTCTTAGCAGGGGCGGTCCTAGCATGTTTTTCAGGTGGTGCGAGAACTCATTGTGGCACCCAAAATGAGCAATCGCTTATTCGTGATTAATGTGTTCATGTAGATAGACTGAAGATAATATACAGTTTTTACATCCTATTAATATCATAAATGTAAAAGTTTGTTTCCGTGGATGTTTTTACTGTTTCGCGACGAAACGACAGAACTGCTTAGGATAAATTTGGAATAATTCATTGGTCATCTACTTTTATCCCAAATAGCAGTTCCCGTGGAATTCGGTTACGATTATGTATATGAATGCTTTATGAATTCCACTCAAGCAAAGCCGCGGGCAAAAAATAGTCTTTATGTAATAACTCAAACCTCAGAAAGATTAGTATAGGATAGCAACGGTATGAATGAGAAACAACAATAAAAAGGAATAGTATATCTTTGAAAAGGTTTATTTAAGCTACTATGGTTAATACAATGTTCACTTCACTTACACGCCAAATTCATTGTTTTTCATAATTTTTTAAATTATATAAAAATAGAAAATATATGAAAATAAAAATTCCCATTTTTAATACCGAAAAATAAACTTTACCAAAATTTTGCCAGAACCCTCGCAGACTAATGCTTATACAGGTTAAATGCACGTATTTTTTTCCCCAGATACAAACATTTACAACAAGTATTTATAGTTGTTTTTGCTCCACTTTGAAGCTAATCCTGGCTACGTCCCTGGAAAGTTGTCACACAGAGTGACCAACGCATTCTCAATTGTATCGACCATATGCTAAAACACGTTAATTGTAAATAATTCTTCTGTATCTGTTGCTATATCATTTATGGCTTATGCTCAAACAAATCTTTACTTTCTTCGGCATCTGACTGGGTTAATAACAGGAAACGTTCCAGTCTGAGAATCAGTTTCTCTAGCTGTCTGTTATCAGAGCCGGTAGTCTTTCTCAAATTCCGAGCTGTTTTTCAGCAACTGTGAATAGTTTCATAAATCCACTTTCAGTCTGCATAGCCTTTTCTTACAGTGTTTACTTGAATTAATGTATTATACCAAGTCACCAGTGTAATTATGAACTCAAATTGCTCCATGATCTGGCTAAGTGACAACGCATCTAATGCTGCAACTGAATAATTCGTTTCAGAAGGGCGTCACGAACTGAAGAGTAGTGATAACGAACTGTAGCGATGATAGATACTCTATTCTTGAAACTAGATTAGCAAATTTATTGATGATAGACCTTCCGAGTGCTTCAATACCATCGCTTTGTTGATCGAGAGAATAAAGCAAATATTCTTCAAAGAAATCCGACAAGGAAACCAATTTAACTGATGATTCTTGGCTGTCCGGGTGGCGCCGCGTCATGTTTCTTCATACCGACGTTTCAACCCTCATTCTGGGGTCTTCTTCCAGGGCAGAAATGCGCCTTCGGTCAGTGAGTGGTCTTGATTTATAGCAGAGGCCCGCGTCCGTCTAGATGGCTCGATTTGCCCGACCAATCAAAGGTCCGAGCCGTCACGTGTTTCCTTCGCCTGGTGGGGTGCGGCGCGGTCTGGTGGGAGGTGACAAGTGACATGCCTGTCCGCGCCAGCGCGAGCCAGGCGTCGTATAATTTAAGCCCGTTGTCTTCCTTAATATTGTTTGGGCGTTTAGCAATTTCTAACGCCTCCTTTACCCTCCTTAGCCACCATTTATCCTCGCGCACTATAAAGGTAGTGTTTTCGAAAACTATGGCGTGATTGGTTTCGGCTGCATGCCGTGCAATGGCGGATTTATCTATGTTATTAAATTTGTAGTTGCAGATTTGTTCGCGCAGTCTGCCCCGTATAGTGCGCCCCGTCTCTCCTATGTACACACGACCACAGGTGCACGAAATCTCATAGACCCCGGCAACCTGTAGTGGAGGTAGCCTGTCTTTAACCATGGCGAGCCGGTTGCTGACTTAGCTGTGCGCTTTGTAGACAGGTTTTATGTCAACATTTTTGAACCACTTATCGATTCTGTCAGTAACACCACTTATGTAGGGTAAAACCACTACTTGGCGTTCCTGAGAAGTGCCTTGATTAGATGTTGAATTGGCGTCTTTATATGTCGTGGCTGCATGCAATGCCCGTCTAATTCAATGACTGTGGTAGCCGTTGGACTTGAATGTTTGTTGCAGCGCCTCCAACTCCGTCGTCAAACTATTTGCGTCACACACTTTCGTCGCTCTTGTACACAAGGTCGTGAGGACGCCTCTTTTTGTCGCTGGATGGTTGTGCGATGCGGCATGTAGGTATCTGTTTGTGTGTGTAGGCTTCCGATACACTGAGTGTCCAAGGTTCCCGTCGTCACGTTTGGTTACTAGCACGTCTAGGAACGGCAGCTGTACTCGTTCCTCCATTTCCATGGTGAATTAAATTATAGATGTGCTTTATTTATATAATCCAGGAATTTGTCAAGGGCACTTATCCATGGGGCCACACAACAAATGTGTCGTCAACATAGCGTAACCACAGACGAGGTTTGAGGGGCGCGTTATCCAACATTTCCGTCTCCAGCTCCTCCATAAAGAGGTCCGCCGCTATCGGCGAAAGCCACTCCTTCCACTTGGGCGTAAATTTTCCCGTTGTTCTGGAAGAACGTTGATTTGAGACAAAACTCGGCCAGGTTCTCCCATTCTTCTGAGATGTTAAGGGCCAATAGCTTGGTGCGTATTATTGTCACTGCTTCTTCCACAGGCACGTTGGTGTAGAGTGACACAACGTCAAAGCTCACTAGAATGTCAGTTTCTTCGATTTTGAGTGATGTTATGATTTCTACGAAGTGTGAGCTATTTCTGACAGTCAAAGCGATGCCTTCTGACAAGGTTTTAGATTGTCGGTGACATAGCGGGCTATTGGATCAGTTGGAGAGCTAATTGCGCTGACGATCGGCCGTAACGGAACATCTGGCTTATGTATTATAGGCAAGCCATAGAACCGAGGAGTAGAGGTGTTGTTTCTCTTCAGTCTAGCCTTGTTCGATTTCTGAAGAGTTATTGACAAGAGATACCACTTCAGACCTCAGTTTACATAAGAGTGTTCCTATCTAGCAGGGCGTATGTCTCGTCTTCTAAAAGCGTCACCACCTTATTGTGGTAGTCTTCCGATTTCATCAGTACTGTTGCGTTTCCTTTATCTGCAGGAATTATTACAATTTCGTCGCGCTGGCGTAATCTGTTTAATGCTAGTTTTTCCTCTCGCAGAAGATTACTGCGAGGGAGTTTGGCTCGAATGTGTTTTCGCGCCGTCTCGTGTCGAATTTAGTTTGCCCGTTCCGTGTTTAACTTCCCTACAGCACTCTCTACCCCTGCGACGATGTCCAACGTCAGCAACTTCGTCGGTACTGGAGCGAAGTTTAGTCCTTTAGCCAGCACAGCGTTGGTGGCTGAATCTAGTTCTTCCCCAGTTAGGTTTACAACCGTGTTCTTTGTCTCCATCTTTGTTGTTTCCGGGTGTTGTGGTTTTTCAGTTTTTCAAACATGCATATATGTCTTGTTCCTACTTTGGCTTGGATATTCACTGCGGATTTTGCTGTGGCTGCGTCGAGCGTCATCCAATCGGCGTGGGAAAGAAGACTAGTGAGTTATAGGTTGAGATGGAATATTTTGCCTTCGATATGAGCCAGCTCACTTCTCGTCTGATGTATACTTTCTCTCAGTAACGAAAAACCCGTGTTACGCAGAATTCTAAGGGTGGCTCTTGTGTTGAGGTGGCGGCGGATCTAGAGGAAAGACGGTAGCACATCTTCGTCTCTGCAACGAAGTAAAAACGCTAGTTGACAAAGTCTCCGACGGAGTTGGAGGCGCTACAACACACATTCAAGTCCAACGGCTACCACAATCATTGTATTAGACGGGCATTGCATGCAGCCACGGCATATAAAGACGCCAATTCAAATCAAGTAATCAAGCCACCTCTCAGAACGCCAAGTAGTGGTTTTACCCTACATAAGTGGCGTTACTGACAGAATCGGGAAGTTGTTCAAAAAAGTTGACATAAAACCTGTTATAACAAGGCTATATTATTCTATTCAACCTTACCAGGCAAGCCAGGTTATAAACTGCCGGTCATTCCTTTTATTTAATTCGGCAGTTGTTGCATATTAAAGTAATGCATTAAAGTGAAATTAATATTTGCTAAACCAAGAA